>LR736859.1:2400218-2548126 GCA_902654985.2 Oryctes borbonicus | reverse complement strand
GAATTAGACGCGTACGAGACGGTTTACATAAAAAGTAATAAAAATCTGATGAACCGAGAAAACGGACCGTTGTCGTACTCTGTTCTTTTTGACCTTTTGCAGTAGGCTGGCACTCGTTTATATTTTGGGCCATAAAAGAGATCTTCCCATCCATCTGGCCGTGTTTTTCGCATGTCGTAGTTTAAGACACGTAGAGGGTAGAATTAGGCACTTGTAAAATACAATATTTCTTCTCGGTGAAGGGATAGTTCATGCATGTTATCTTTCGCACGTCGTAGCTTCAAGGCGTGCAGGGGGTAGAAATAGGCACTTGTAAAGGATATCTGTTCTAAGAAGTAGGGATAGTAAATGCATGTTTAGTTTTAGAAAAAGTTTTTTCTCACTTCATTCGGTCACCGGTTGATGATGAGGACCATTCGTGTCCTCGAAACGGCCGTCCCGGACTAATTATTATATTACTATATAATAAATTAAACTTGTGTGGTGCGGAGGGTGCCGATACTTATGTGTTGTTTACCATACTACGCCACAGTCCTTGCTATCATTACTTAGTTCTATTTAGATGTTCTATTTTCTGAGGCTTTTCGCAATAATATTTAAATTACTGAACCTTTTTACAGTACTTTGTGCGTAAAATTTAAGAAACAGCTACCTGCTTCAAATTGGAAATAACCGTCAGGTTACTACGCCATTAAACGGATACAAAATGGTTTCTTCATGATGACAAATTGTTTTTTTCCAATGCAAACTAATCTTAAGAAAATATGGTAAAGACAGGACTGTATGGATATTATGCTACTGAAAATGGATTTAAATTCATAACACGTTATATTTTGAACGTTCCCCTAAAGAATCATTAAATCATTTTCTTGACGTGTTCAATGTTAAAATTGTTCCTTTTGAAACGCAATTTTACGAAAGCTTTTGTAGCATTGTGATGTTAATGCCGCCCGCCGGGCCTCGTCAATACCATTGATTTTCTCTATTACTTTTGCTGTAAACAGAATAGCTTTTTGAATTTTATAATGTACAACTTCACATGGTACTATCTATAAAAATTGCAAATAAATTCGGATCCTTATTTTAATGATTCGTTGTTGTTGTAACAAAGGAATACATACACAACGACTTTTTATTTTTTTTTTTGTCTTCTTATTATGTAAATATATTCAAGGCAACAATAGCATAATGACTACGATATCTAACAATCTTCGTTTTCTTTTATATTTTTGGAAAACAACTGTAATGAGCGAATTTGTATAATTTGATTAGCGTCTTGCTGTTGATATGTAAATTTACACCACTTCACTAGATGATTTACAACACACCGTAGGTAATTATCTGAAACTTCCGCGAAATAATAAACCGTTATTCTAAATTTAATAACTCATTTTGTTTACGTGTTTTCAATTTAATATCCACTTAACACTAACATGTTCCAATATATCAATCATTGTAAATGCGAGATCGAAGATACTCGATTTCCTGATTAATAGAAAGCTCTGGTGTCAATAATGGATAAAATATTGCTGTATAGAGGTAAATACTCTAAAATTAGGTAAGAACTACTATGTTACTTACGGTAACGCCTACATTGTAAAGAGATGATTAATCGTCTGAAGTTATTAGAGGAACGTATGAGTGTACTATTAGCCGGACCAAAATTTATAGAGCGGTGTATCGATTTGAAAACCAATTTACGTCAACTCCGTTTGAAGATTTTATATTGCTTGCTTCTGCTAACATAGGAAGAAAGAACAGATGATCATTTTTACACACTTATGACCACCGACGTAACCTAGAATTTAGGGCAACACTTTCTGAAATTATTGATCAGAAAGCCGAAGTTAAAATTGTTTTTTTTAATGGATAGTAATAGCACACGAAAATTAATACAATGTGAATAAAAGGTATTTGTACAAATAACCTCATTTATTGTTAAAGCTCCTGAGTTGTAATTAAACGACGCGACGGACATGTCCTATTAGTTAATATAACTTATGTTACTATAAAATTTTCAGGGATTTCTGCTTTTGTTACTTCCATCAATAAATTGGAAATAACATCATTTGCGTTTGGTGAAAAATTTGGGCACTTTCTGATGCTTTTGCCATTATCTTACTTTTCAACTTGTAAAAACGTTATCGCTAGATTTCAATTAAGCAATGCTTTGAAAGCCTAAACTTCGCAGTACTGCTTCTCGTAAATGAAATAAATGTAGATAAAATTCAGGGTAGTATGCAAAACATTTTCAGGTATTTGGTAAGAACATTGATTACTATTTTAATTAGGCATTCGTTTTGGGAGCCTTAAATACAGAATTATTATTCTATACAGTTTATCCGTAATTAAAGCAAGCAACAAGTCACATAATGTCGCTTTTTAACAATAGAAAAGGTATGGAATTCAGTGAATATAATACTGTTGCTTGAAATAAATGTGGAAGCTAGTTGACAAACGGACCTGATCAGAAAGGTATTTGGGAAACAGAGTTTAAAGTCAAAGTACACAAACAGGAAAATAAAATGGTAGAATTAAGACTCGGTGATGTATGCTTAATCCATGAAGGCGAGTGTGAGGTGCAAGTGTTGGGAAGAAATACCAGGGAATAAGTAAGGTTGTAGGGAGAATTAAATAATTAGCAGAAGCTACAATAAAATGAAGGAGTACTTACGTATACACGCATATTCCGGTATTGAAACTGCCTAAGATTGTTAATACAAAAAATATATACTATTTGTTTTAGTAGTATCGCAAATAAGCTGTATAGGCCTTCTGGAGGAGCAATAAAGAACGAAACTGAAAGAAGTATTAAAAGTTGTCACGAGCGTCTTGTAAAAATGAAAACTATCAACACGCTCTGCACTAAACAAATTGTTCAATTAAGCTTGGATACTTCGGAAATTCCATGCTATTTTTCCCCAAAGTCCTTATAACCTGTCTTATTCTTGTGAAATGTTTAGAAATCATTAATTCTATATATATATCAATAAATATAAATTCATGAATAATACTTATATTTAAGGCATCATCATCTTTATTTCCGGGGGTGAGAACAATGATTTCATGCAAGCGTAAATATTTATCGATATTTACTTACTACTATTAATTATACTCTTGCTCTCTGAAGTACGAGATGTTAAACATTTAGTGCGAAAACAATTGATAGGGTGCAAACCGCTTCTGACTATCTCAAGTAATGCCTCAATTTTGTAACTGTCTTAACGTATGGCTGCCTATTTATACGTCTACATTGCAGTTGTAACAATCACTCGCTGTTATCAATTTTAACGGCCCGTAGTTAAGGTGTTTAAGGTTAGGTTTTGAAAATGTCACACTAAACTAAAGCATTAAACGGAAGCGAATTTTGTAAAGTAAATAATGGGATGACTAAATATCCCAATAGATAGAAACACGAGTTCCCTTTGGTTAGCCTATTTATAGAGGATATTTGAATCGCTCTATTGTAATTTGCAACAAGGTATGGTATGTGTAAGATGGTATCTTTATTCACACTCACCTTTAGAGAAAATTTAATAACCACGAGGAAAACTTTTTTTACCATTCCTTACACGCGAAAACCATACCCGTGAGTGTGTTTTCTATCGAATTTTTCACTGTGCAGTCATTTGAGAGATTATGGCACTTTACCTTTTCACGTATTTCGGCATTTGGATCTGTTTATTTTTTCTTTGATAAGTTAAAACGGAATATTAGCATCAGGTACCAACGCGTAAGTTCAATTAAGATACTGAGCTTATCTCTATAAAATAGTGTCTAGTTGTTGGGTGTTGAGTTCTTATATCTAAGGAAGAAACTATGGTTTATCTTCTCTTGAAATTTTATGAGTTGATCCGCGATAAATATTGGATTTTCAGAATTAAATAAAGAATAATAACAGAATAACAGCGTACCTGAATGCTTTCCCCAATGAGAAGGAAGATTTGAATTATTTTCTTTTATTTTTAAGATTTCCGATGTGAATGAAAAATATTTTTATTTATGTGATGCTTACTGTATAATGCAGTGTTGTTTTTGTCTCCTCCAAGACTTAAAAACAGCTTACTGTAAATCGCGGTATTCTAAAATGGATTTGTTTATAAGTTGAAGTAAAATAAATATCGAAGAAAACAATTTTTTATCCGAACGAGGAAAACTATTTGGCGAATAACTTTGCATTCTTATACATTTTAACTTACGCAGGTAATAATAAATATTACATGAAAATAGTTTTTTTTTATTAGATGTTTGGCTGATAATGAGACCAGTTTGTATCTAGAATAAGTTTTTAGACAACTGATGCATCCCGTATTTGAGTTATCGTAACATCCATATGACTACGTCTTCTTTTTCAACTAACAAGTGCACCATATGTAGGTACTGTTGCTTTAGGTTTAAGTGATGTCCCTGTTATTTGAGTTGACACAGTTTATTTGGCTTTATTTTTAATAGGTCTTATTCCACACCACGTCAGTGTTTTCCCCAACTCAAAATACTTTATTCCTTTTATATCCACTTTTTTGCTACACAAATTAATCACAAATTAAATGCACATTCCTTCGTCACCGTGTCATTTACATTGTAGGTAGTATGTTCTGTAAGTGTTCACACGAGAAAGCTTTAAAAAATAATTTTAGTGTTACACCTATACTTTATGTTTATCTTTGTAAGATATTGGTATCTTAGGTATATCGTTTCGATTCTCTTCATGCCAAGCAAAATGAATAAATTAACGGGTCAGGTTTGTAACATTAATGCTAGATATTAAAGACTGTTGAATAAACCGGCTTTTGGACATACAACTAATTGTACGGCGTTAGTGCTAATATAGAAATACCAGCAAGTGTGTATATTTGATTTTAATTATGAACATTTGTCAGCAAGCGTTTGTATACTGCTGCTCATTATATGCATGTTCCATTTCCTATTATAACAGAAACTTGATAAGAACCATTATTTCTAGGTTATTTTCCATTCCTGTCATGACGCCGTAAGCATGCACACAAAAACGTGTTTGTAATTACCAATAACTGTAATTATTGAAGGCCACGGCGGTGTAGAATAATAAAGAAGTAAAATATCTACGTACAAGAGATGTAAAATGCATGCGGTGGAAGTAGTAAGTTATACTTACGTGCGACTAAAATCCAAAACAACCCAAGCAGGTAATAGTAGCAGTAGTTTCACTATTTTACTGTTAGATTTCTGATAAACACAACAAACTTAGTTCTCTGTGTATCTTACTTATTCTGTCTGCAATCCCGCCGAATACGGAAAACAGTTAATGTTCAAATGTTGATTTGCATCTTAAGTAGTGTATTTAGGTACAATTGGTCAAAGGCTTCGCACGTAAGGAGCTTGTAGGTATTAAGTATATAACGTACGCTCAAGATTAACAGCAGGCAGATGGAATTTACCAACTATAAAAGTGGTTAGTTTGAAATAGCTCAAATATTTACACAGCACTTATTTAAGGAGGTTCTGCATGTACTTCTAGGAAGAAAGCTTCGAATCACTTTTGTTTTTTAATAACTCGTAGAAACTGAATTATCACTCTTCACAAGAACGGTCAAGTTAAGTTTTCACAAATTTAGTAAAATATCACAAAAGAACTTTTTTTCCCACCAATTGTATGAAACCTTTTAGAGAGAAGAAGCGGTTAATGTAACAGAACTTTCCGTAGTTAGATATTACACTTTCAACTATTTTATACATAGGCGTCCGTAGTCTTTATATTGGTATGTCTTTCCGTGCATGCAGAGACGTTGTTCTTTAGCTCAAGATGACAGCGTGAATTCGACCTTCCTATGCGGAAGTCTTTTCTGCGCGCTAGCGGTACCGTAGCAGCACGGATAGACTGATCGCCACCCACCGCTTGAGGACCCACAGACCTACATTTGGTCCCCTCTATGACCCCCACTTGCTGATGGTGCCCCTTCCATTGGTAACGCAAGAAGCTCTCTTGCACAGATAGGTGCTCTGGCGACGGCTTTGAAACGCATTGGCGTTTCGTTACAGGTTCTTTTTTTCATTCTTTTTGGTTTTAAATATGGTTGTTGACATTTATGTTCGCTGTGTTCCAAACAACTACCTAAACTTCAGCAGCGAGTCTGTATTAAAATACGCACGTAAATGTTTGCATTATACGCCCCCCCTTTAATGCCAAACAGAATAATAAATGGTGTTGTCATGTTTTATTTCTGGAGATTTCAACGACCGATCAGTTAGTAAACCCTAGCCCATAAGTAAGTAGAATATACCTAAACATTTTGAAAATATTCAGTGAAAATGAGAATTTTCAACAAATAGTTGCATTTACTCCTTGTTGCTAGTGTTTATTTGTAGAAATTTCAATAATCGATTAAGTAAAAGATTCATCTAATTTACAAAAAAAGAAAACTAAGCTTATTACCGTTTAATATTTACATTCGCTTAAGAAATTCTTTGTCAAAAAAGAAAATATTTATAAATTCACAAAAGTCATTCTCGAACCCTGTTTGTGGAGATATTGATGAATGGTTCAATTTAAAATTTTTTCTCATCCTACAAAATATTAATAATATTCACTAATATTTTCCAGATATTTGTGAGTACTGCCAACATTTCAAAGATATGCACACAATAGTAACACCAATAATATACTTATCTTTCCACAATTACTTTAAATTATCTAATACCTAACTTCTGGAGATTTTAATAATTGGAAAGACAAGAAACCCTGACAAACGTAGCAGATATTTAAATTATATGCAATATTTGCCTTCATTTTCTGTCTTGCTTTAGCGTTTTGATTAAGATTATTCATAAAGAAGGAAATAGAATATTTAGTTGGTAGTACTAGTGACCAGCAGTCTTGGATTTTGGAATTTTCAATGATGGATCATACGACAAACCTCATCCCAGGCAGGCCTAATTGTTAAAGATAACAATAACTTATGCTATATGATCCAAGTTTTTCCGTACATTAAAGCATTTGCGTAATAATATGAAATATTGGTACACCTGGGTAAATCGGTACCTGTTAATAATTTCTTGGATATGTCGTTTGCGGTCACATTTATAAACACTTCACATACTTATGCGCATTTACGATAAAAGAAAATACATAGAACGCGGTATGGAGATAACAAGCACCGTATAACAAACAAGCACACAGTATCCACGAAGATGGATCGAAAACAAGTACCTACCTACATCATTTCTACATATGCATGGTTGTTGGAATAACTATTTATTCAAAGGTTTTTTAGACTGCGTGTATGAAAATTAGTATTGTGAGGACAAATAGTGCGACAGGGATTCATATTCGAATTGTATTGGGACGTACATTATCGATTGTAAGTATTATTTCTTGGTTGACGTCTGAAAAAATTTCGGAGAAATTCATCTAGTGGTGTTACTTTGAGAGCTGCCGAAATTGAACAAATTTATATACCAAGTCGTGGGATCATGGAAGAAGGATAATACCTTCCTCTTGGGTAGGAGAACGTCTGTAGAAATCAAAGAGGAATTGGATGTGGTTAATAAGGATTGTGCACCTTCGATAACTACCATCTAATAACGATTTAGTGAATTTAAGCGTGGCCGAAGGTCTGCTTTTGATGAAGAAGGGTCAAGTTCAGCAGAAACCAAAGGTTTGTCGGTAAAATGGGCTTCTTGGGTGAATACGTGCCAAAGAAAACGAAAACGATTATATCGTTAGGAAAAGTTATGGCGACGACTTTTTAGGATTCGCAAGGCATAACTTTAATTGATTATTGATTAATTAATTTTTAATTGTAACTAAAGCTAATTACAGTTAAAAAGTGATTATAAAAACACATTGTTCATAAATGAAGAAACCATTGCCGAAATAAAGGTTCATTTTGTAGAGTCCGTCGAGAAATTTGGTAAATACTTCCTTAACACAGGTATTTATCACACCATATTCGTATGAATGATCGCTTTGATTAGTTATTTACTTTTTTGTCTCTTCTTTTTTTTTTGTTTTTATGTTGGTGATCTAAAGTTAATCGTATGCACTGTAACCATCTTTTCTCTGCTTCAAAATAGTATTGGTTGTATGTCTTTTTGTTATTTTCTCTGACTTATTTCATGTTGTACTAGTCTCTGAAATAAGATTTATTATTATTATTATCGTTCGACTTCCTATAGAATGCGAAGATCTTGTGTACCTACTTATTAAAAGTAGCTACTGTTAATTTATTCTTCCTCATTCCGTTACACATATTTTGTTTTAAATAAAGTAAAGAACTTCTCGTTGCCGGCGTTTAAAGTGTGGATGTTTGCGTAATATGAAAGACAAATACTGTAGGGTAGTCCACCACAAGTAGCTAATGCGTGTGCATGTATACGTAATATAGAATATCTGAATGTATATATTGACTCAGAGATACGGTGAAAATCAGAATGGAGTTAGTAAGTTAAAATTTTAATCTAACATTTTGCTTTTGCCAACATGAAGAATGCAAACTCAAAAAATTACCTTTAAAATTACTTATTCTAAAACCATTGTAGAATTTGGTACAAACATAAAATTTGTTTTCTATAAATAATAAATCGTCTAAGTCTAATGTCTTTAACCTTCAATAATTGGCGCTCACAAAGCAATCTAAATTAGTAACCTACAAGAGTAATATATTTCAGTTCTTCAGTTTGCCATGAAGATTACATTTACTATGCGTAGACAATTACCGCACATAGAGAAACAGAATAGTAGCACTTGCTGGAAGATTATACGTTACAAAATTAATCTAGCATGAATTTATAAACATCAAAACAAATTATCTACTACAACGGAAACTTCCCATTGTCTCAACATAAAATATTTCTGTCTTTATTGTACGATATTTAAATGAGAACAATAAATACAAGTTTTTAACATGTACATAAATTTTAATTACTAACTCGTTACCTTGAATCGATAAATCTGCAATAATATTTTTAATTTGAGCAATACATGAGCATTAATAAATTTTAATAGTCCAGGAAAAACCAGGACACTTCTTATTAATTAAGTAGGAAACATAATACTAATATTATACATAACAGTTGAATGTTTAAACAAATGTATGTAATCATTTGATATTCTATCTGCATTATGTACAAGACGTAAAATTTTTACGGCTGCGTAGTTAGAATATTTCATTTTGGTAAAAGTCACAGTTGGATGAAGTAAACTTTTTTTGCTGGTATATTTTGGACGTATTGAATGATCATCTTCCGTTATTCAGTATGCGCTCTGTGCATTATCTGTTGATAAGCAGTGAAAACGCAAACCAGATGTTGTGCGGTTATTTGGACCCTACACTGTGGGGAGCCGCCAAGGAAATAAATTACATGATCCATTTGGACGATGTACTCTAACCAGCTGAACTAACTATCCACCATAAGGTCACCTTTATATACATAAATGTCAGGGAACAAAGCTGTAGTGGGCAACTAAATTGCGGATCAACTAGCCAGAGGTCCTCAAACGAATTTCACAAAATCAGAACCATATCTAGATACAACCAAAAGAGCAATGCGTGGTGCGATTAAGTGTATACAAAGCAGCGCCACCTTGCTGCTAGATAGAAATATGGCAAATAAATGACAAAATTTCCTAGAGTTATTAATGTAGGATGTGTAAAAAGAATTACGCGCATTGATGTTCGTTAATAAAATACTTTAATCTTAAAATATTGTACCACGCGATATTTCTTCGCAACGACCACCTGAAAGGAACATTTGGTAATATTTAAAAAGCATTAAAGAGGTAAAATATAACTGATAAATAATCACTAAAAGTACGGAGTTGATTGAAAGTTGTCACCTGAAAATAATTATAATTAGACACAAAATGTGGTTGTCTCTTGTAGATAACTGTTGTTTATACACACCTTCCTTAATATAATTTTAAACAATAGCAAGACACAAGCGGCTAGTATGTGTGCTTGCGTCCACATGAACGGTTGACCCTTCTTCTCGCCTCCCCCATTCCGTAAATAAACAAATTGTGCAAAAAAAAGTTTTTTTTTTCTTGGCGCAATTATGTTCAAATTCCTTGTGCAAGTTAAAGTATTACCACTTTACAAAAGGAACAAGACAATGTATTTCCTTAACCTAAAAATGTGTTTCTCTGCGTATATAGTTTATGGAGTGCTTGAGTAAACAGGTGTTTACTCAAGCACTCCTCCTTCCGAGGAAGTTGTAATACGATGGTTAAGGCTTCATGCTTTCTTCTGTGGTCAAGACAGAAAAATAAGTCGAAAACTCGTCTGCGTTGTGTTTGGGTTTGTACATTACCATTCTTATTGCACTAATACATGAAATTCTCCAACTTCAAGTTCATCATTTTGGTAATCTTATACCCCAAAACATATGTTCTCTAGAGCCACATGACACAGAACACAGACATTTATCCATTGCAAGGCCTAGAATAATTCATAGAAATATAAAGACAAATAAATTATTTTACTAATTAAGCCAGGTACAAATGGTGGTGTAAATGGTATTATTATATATTCTATTCAATATTCAATATGCACCTATAGGTTAATCTGATAATGCTAAAATAGCTTCTTCACGGCATTGATGGAATCATTTACGGCAAACGCAATGCAAGGAGAGAAAAAATACACTACCTATGAACATGTTTTTGGCTACCCGACATCATCAGTGTGGTTCCGAGAATATGTTAACTACCTCGTACCGCTGTTACCTCACAGTTAATGCCACAACAATCCGAAACGACGAGCTAGACATTTCTTGGCGCCCTCTAGTGCCAAGAAACACATGCCTGCCGCTTAGAAAGCAGCGACGTAAACCGGGTACTGTTCTCTAAGCCATCCCACGAGCAGTTCTTCTACCACGAGAAGGTATGCAAGGAGTGTTTTGGGAAACTTAACATGTAAAAAGATTCCTACAGGTTTACCATGATGTAGATAACAGAACAGAAAATGCCTAGAAGCAATAATCAAAACCGACTAGCTATATAAATTTTCGTAGGTAGCACATTTTAGCATTCTCTATTTAGAATTGTATGCTATTCCCACTTTAGCTGTTTTACACAATTTGCTTTCACCCTGTATGCAAACATATGTAAACCAGTTAACATATGGCTTTATAGTTGGTATGAATTTCAAAGAATCACACAATCGTTCCTTCATTGTAAAGATAATTAGGAAGACGAGATTTTGCATATCACGGCTACTTACGTGGTGTTTGTTTCGATGACATAAAGCTATTTATTTGACAAATTATATTCTGCAAGTTTTCTCTACTGGAAATCTGTGTATCTATACGTATTTGCTTGAGATTCTCCTCTGCTGCTTTTTTCTTACTATCAACTCAATCATCTCGCGGCCAATCGTAGTCGGAAATTATAATTGGGTTCTAGTTGTACTATCACTTCTGTGTTTTGACAGTTGAAAGTACTTTATACATGTGTATTCTGATTAGATGTTTATTTGCTTCCTTACTGTAAAAATGTGATCACATCTTTTAATGATTTTTTTATGAATCTGTTAATTATTAGATATTGTAGCTCATTATAATTAAAATAAGCTTTTGTATAAGAGTTTCTAACGAGAAGAGTAGTACTCATTAATTGGAAATAAATAACTATAGTGAAATTTGGACGCATAGTTTCGAATTCATGGTACCAATTAGTGTAATAAAATAACAGGAAGTAACAAGAACTATTAATTTAATTTTTAACCAATATAAAACTGTTTAGGTCCAATTTTCACGCAAAGAAGGGGTTCTTCATTTCTGAAGGTCGATGACAAAATGGTTTTGAAGCTATATTAATTTTCAGTGTGAAGGACTAAAGAAACAACGCAATATTTAGAAAATTAATTGGAATTTTATTGCCAAGTAGAGAGATGGAACACAGTATATATAGTTAGTTTTGTGCTACTATACAAATTAAAAATGAAGTTAAACATCTTACTTACTCGTAGGATTTAGAATGCAGGATAAAGTGGATGCTAGAATTCTCTGCTTTTAATGCAAGACGTATGTATTTATCTATTGAAGTTAACAAACCTCTGATTTTTTTCTCTTGCTGTAACCACATGAGCGTACGTTTATTATCGCCTCGTAGTCTTCGCCAGTTAATTATTTTCAAACATGCGAATGGTGTCTCAAAACGTATGTCAGTAAGGCTACCACCCATCACTGAGGTTCGAACCCCCAACCTCTGAAGATCGCAGTTTTATATGTAAACTATACTACTGTTCTGGAACACTCAACCCTTTTATTGATATTAGTTAATTGTAGTCTAAGCGGATATCGTTACGTCAATTGTTCTATCTCTATCACCATACAACATACAGAGGAATGAAAAACCAATGTTCTGATATGATGTTTATTAAGTAGCCATTGGATCACTAATGAAAGTGAAACGTGCAGGAACGATATTTTAAACCTTGTCGATGAAACAGCTTATTTCTCTTTCCTTAAAGCGGCATTCA
This sequence comes from Oryctes borbonicus, assembly GCA_902654985.2. Lineage (NCBI taxonomy): Eukaryota > Metazoa > Arthropoda > Insecta > Coleoptera > Scarabaeidae > Oryctes > Oryctes borbonicus. The sequence continues at coordinate 2,535,668 of LR736859.1, read as the reverse complement.
CATAGAGTAGTGCGAAATAAGTGCAATATTTGGTGTTAGTTTGACAGCTAAAACCAATGTTTTCTTTAATTTCTTTTGGAATACGTGGAATTACAAAGGAACGTTATATTGTATGCTTATTAGCAGTGTCAATAATAATCATAACACACATATACAAGTATGTACGTTCTACATAGAACAGTAGTCGCTTATTTAAGCTTCTTCTCTGGGGATTGGTCGTTTGTGTCTCTTGTGATCCTTTTTTGTCTAGAGATTTGTGTGTGCTCTCGTTTTAAATGTGATCTTCCTCCACTTATTCTATCCTTCCAGGCTTCTTTCCAGTTTTCCATTCCCATTTTCTTTTTACCGCTCATCATCTAGTGTCTTCCGCTTCTTCTCACACCTTCATTTCTCGCCACTTTAGTCTTTGCGCCTTAATAAATCTCATAATGTTTTCTCTTTCTAGTTTTCAATCTATCTCGGTATTCATTCGATTTGTGATACTTTCTCTGCTTTTATTGGACCAAATATTTGCCGAACTAGCTTTCTACCGAAAATTTTCTTCCTTTCGATCTAATTTTCGTCTTCCTTAGTTTTGTGGTCTTCTTGTTTCTTATTAAATGTGTCTCCTTTCCATTAATTTTAAGTCTGCGTTTTTTGTTCCTGCCACGATTTTAAAAAATACCGTTGTTCCTCTATCCCCTGCTAGTATTGCCAAATCAAAAGCGTACGTTAACAAATGCATTAATTTCATTGTTTGCTGTACTGTCAAAGATTGACGCGTGTATAGTTCCACACTACACTAATTCTACAACACACTGCTATGTGAACCATGACACTCACTTTAACTCTAACATGAGAACTTTCCTAAGAATGGCTCGGGTATTAACTGGTTACGACTAGCTTTACTATCTGTTGGCGTAATACGAAATGTATGCAGATGGCGGCAATTTCTGTTGCATATGAGCTCTGAAATGTGACAGTCATCTTTAAAAGAATTTTGGTTGACCAGAAACGCCCTTGATGGAAGCGCTAAGAATAAGAGCTAAAGTAAATTAGAAAACACTGGTCAAAATAACGCAAGAACTAAGGGAGAAAACAGTGAAAGCTTCTTAGCAGTATCTTCTTTCTGTAACACGTTATTTTGCAGATGCCATTTACACACTAATCTTCCATTATCTATAAAGTTGCAAAAATGAGTAATGACAGTTAGCAGTAGTTCTTCAGAGGCAGCATTTATTACGCTTAAAAACTACACAAGTAGTTTCCAAATATATATGACTATGGTTTCTCAAGAAGTGAAACATGTTTTCGTAATTAGTTAATGTATTTGCGTTGTTGTGATTAATTATAACAATATGTTGCGGTTAGGAATATTTAATGTCAATGCAAAGCTTTAGTTTTCAATATCATTTATTGTTTTATAGCATACATATATGATTCGACAACAATACCTATTTATATTGATATATTTCTGTATTTAACTTATTTAGTAGTACAGTTGTGCGAAAATTAGTAATAATTTATACACACTGGGAATCTAGTAATAACTTATGTAGATAATACGTTTAAAATGAGTGCTAATTGTAATAATAGCACACGCAGCGGTTTCCACGTATTTATATAAATTGTACATACGTCCAATTAATGCAAGTTTAGAGAAACACTACGTAGTACTGCTTGTACTGTAAGTAAATTGCTGTAATGTACAACCGCACTAGCAAAATATAATGGTTTCCTTCTATTTTAGGTGAAATTATATACCAACCAAACGTGCAATGCACTTTTGGAGTAGGATGTGATATATAAGCTTAATAAATTTGATACGATTTAAGCTCATGTAACATCATCTCAACATACTGACATTTGATGCTGGGACATATTGACTCACGAAATAAAAACGTCGTCAACATGTGCTCCTTTGACTCGATTACCAAATCAAATTAAATTATCTTCCGTTCATATGTAGTGTGGACTCGATTTCAACCGTTACAATCTTAATAAAAATGGAAACGCCGAACAAAAAAAGTAAGTCATTGCTTTATTCGTGCGTCTGTAAAGCAAGTGGGAAGGAAAAGTAGAATTTTGTTGAAATTGATTTGTATTGATTTCTCGTATTAATCACCAAATATTTTTAACATTATAAATGCTGAAGGTGTTGGTAAAAGTATGGGCTAATAAATTAATTGCGCGTACATGTATTTCCTCGTAAATTACGGAACATTTGGCATTCTTGTGTACACTTTCTGGCAACTATTTTTTTTCTTTTAAAGTGAGAGTTAAGTGTAAATTATTTATCGACAGGTCACGAATAAAAATTAAGCGACAAAGCGAGAGTTAATAGATACCGCGTCTTACTATCTATGAGTTACTTCCATTTAAATGCCTGTCTTAATCTTACGAATTTTTAACTAAACGAGTGACAATTACGAAGACGCTTGTTGTTAACGGAAGTGTATAGGTTAACAATATAAACGTGATAAAAAACGGTTGCTTTTGTAGTCGATAAAAGATATTATAATTGGAATTTTAGTAGCGATGATATTTTTTTGATACTTTCCATTTTCACACTTAATACTACATCCTTTTAAGCGACCCAAGATAACGCATTTTAAAACATTTTTGACTAGTAAATTCACAACTACTTTCGATCACAACTCATCTCTAAATACATCTACTACGCAAGCGTAAACAGTACCATTGGTATGTTTTTGCCACAGAATGTTCACCAGCAAAATGGTCAAGTCAAAAGACCCTAGTCAGTACCTGGCACCTGGCAACACTATCAGAAATATAAAAAGATGTATTGTAGAAAAATTTCTTATAATCGTTTGTTGTAACGTGAACATTTCCTTATTCGTCTCATTAATATTGCTAAACAGTACTAACGGATGTAATTGGATGGGCTGTTCTGTTAACAGTACACTGAAGAAGTATCACAGCAGAAAGGAATCACGTGCAGCCAAAGTAAAGAAATAATGGAAAATAGTACCTCCTTTATTTTTCTATTTCATACTTATTATTATACACCGTTCGATTTGTTATTTTCCAAATATTTTGAGAAACGTACCTATCAGCTTCAAATCGCAATACAAAGAGCATAAAAATACGTGTCTAAAATTGGCCTATTCGCTCTTACTCTGAAAACACAATTTGATATGATGGGGAGCCACTGACATGTAGAAGATGATATTTCAGCTCACTTTTTGTGACGGCGGCATGTTAATAAAAAAACATATATGGCTTCGTGTAAAGAGGTCACATTATTTACTGTAATAGTTGGATTTATTCAGTAAATTGAAATGTTAATTGTCATTTTTATTGCAGTAAGGACTAACATCTTCGCTATATATTTTTTACAGTCTCATTATTACCAAGCTTCGCTTTGGCCATATCCTCGAGCTTACGTTTATTTAACTAGTATCCCTTGCCAATGTATGTTAATTGCTAATGTGAATTTATTTAACAATAATATTTTTAATCACATACTCACCATATGTAAACACTGTGAGCAGACGTGCAACAGAAGTTTATTATGGACGCCTGCTGTGTCTATTACACGAAGACATTGATTTCTTAAGAGATGTATGTATAGCTTTAAAACGAAAGTTATGTTCGCTTTAATGGATATATCAATAGAAAAAACAGCTCCCTTCCTTGGGTCTGTATGTCCAAATGTTATTGTAGGGAAACCACTCCATAGTAACTTGGTGTACTGTATTTTGGCATATATGATTAGTCCTTGTTTTGATGAAGACGACGACGAACATCCAGTTACTATTCATCAAAAGCGTTACAGGTAAAACATCATTACGCGTTTGGGAAGAGATTTAGTAACTTGTTGCCGAAATTTACAGGTGAACAGGCAACGGATGGTTACAGTAGCAAGCCGCAAGAAGCCATACAAGCAAACGCACATTAATAATAATAATAATAAGTTTATTCGTCCAACAGCGAAAGTGAATTACAGGACAACTTAATACAAAAGAAAAAAAAATACATGTGCAGTATCCTAATAGCTACAAAGTATAAATAAGCGAGCAAAATAGCGATACAAAAATACAAAAACCTTAGTACTAAGAAACATAAATAACTTCAACTTTACTTAACTTATTAACTTTACTTAATGAACGTAAAGAATGAAAAGGGGTTAGTATTTCGCCTAAAAGATCTGCCAACGAATATTGTAAGTAACAATAAACTATTTTCGGCAACTACGTCATAATAGTATGTTCAGTGATTAGTAAAGTCGATATAAAGCTTGCTTGTGCGGCAGTGGTGCCCATTTTGTCAATTATAAAAATTAAAAGATAAGTAAATTTTCGGTGCTGCATAAAAAACAACATTTTAATAATCTGTAGGTTGAAGAATTTTTTATGATTTTCCGAAAGTGGAATCTCAGTGCAAGATATCACGTTAATCAACATTAAATTAATACCCGTGCGTAACTCCTCCTTCGGAATCGATTAAGTAAACACGTTGGCAGACATATACACTGTAATGTTACAACTTTCGTCATTTGCATCATTCTACATCAAAAAAGGAATAGTTTTGGTTCGTGTTTCGACTTATATTTTAAATAGTAAAATCCTCAAAATTTGCCTTCAAAATAAAACAACCTCTAACGCTATGAAACAATGGCGTGAGGTGACGCTATTCCTATTTGACTTTGACTCTACCTATCATCCAGGTAACTTGTGCCTGAGTAAATCTCTAATTAAAAGATGTTAATTTGGATAATTCAAATGGGAATTTAAAGTGTGATTCGTATTAATTAGTCAGAAGTAGCCGATCTTCAAAAGAAAACTCATACACATAACGTTTATGTACTGGAATTTCGCTATGCAACGTTAGTTATTGTAAAACAATACAATAGCAAAATCTGCAAAATACTCAATTCAATAGAAAATTAAATTAAAATACAATAAGATACATTCAAATCGTCTTTTCGATTATATCCATGTGTTTTGTTTCCTATCTTTTTTATTTCTTGCTTTTAGATACTTTTACACTGAAAGAATGAGTTCTATAAATCGTAATAATTGACCTCGTTTTATTAAAGCACAAAGGTGTTATATCAACTAATAAGTTTATTACAACAACGATCTATGTTTATCCACATATATGTTTTGAATATGTTTATCTTTCTAAATTTTATAAGAATTTGTCATCTAATAAACTAAATTTTACATCATTTGCATGCGCACCGGTTTCGCATATTTGAGAAACACCGTTCGGATAATTTACAGTTTGCGATGTGATAGATTTTGTTACGTCGTGTCGGTCACACTCACTTGGTCATTGCCAGAGACAAACTTTTTCAGTCTTTGCTTTTTGATCACGCCTCATCCGATATAAGTCTAACGGTGTCACCGCGTTAAAAATTCAAAGAAAAGCAATCATACCTGATAAAATTTTCAGCGGAACATATTGAAAAAAATATAAAAAAGCATAGACCAAATGAATTGAATTTACTGTGGCGGTTGCTTTGGTTGACTGAGTGCTTTCTTTCTTTGCATCTAAGAACATCACGATTTCGACGAATAATGATATTCGAATATCTTTGCCTATCTTCGCGTATCCTAGCTGTGCTCTTAGTATTAAGACGAATGATTTAAGAAGTGCAAAATAAAAAATCTAGAAAGTTATTACAGTGAACCCTCTCTTTACGACTACCTTCTAATAGCGGTCACTTTAGATAATGGCTACTTTTCAACAAATTCAAAAAGTATATATGGAAAAAATACGTACGAATGGTCCTTACAGTAGCGACGCTCCTCAAAAGCAGCCACGGTCACTTAAATGAAATTTTTCTTGGAAAAATACTTGCAGTTTTACTTCTTATTAGCGGTCATTAATTGTTTTATCAACAACAACATGCAACTCAAATCTAACAATGACTACAAACAAATCTCCCAGGTAGTGCGTATATAGTATGTATTAACATACATATAATAATATTAGTCCATTAATCAGTAAATACTTGCAATGTTATAATTATTTTATTACGACAAAATAGAAAAGTCTCATTATTTCTGGATCTCATACCCTACAGAAACTTGAAAATGTGAATATTATCTTTCTGCCAACAGCGCATCTCATTGCCAGCCAGTGGTTCAGGAAACTATCCATAACTTCAACATGATAGACAGAAAATTTCTTATCAAAGTACTTCTAACAATCGCAAATAATGGAAATTCCTTTGAAGATACAGAAAAAAGCAGCATTAATTTAACTCGCACTTTAATTTGAATATCAGTAGCCTGGAAAAAAATTTCGCAATCTACGATTTCAAAATGTTTTGCAAAAGCAGGATTCTTGGAATAGGTCCAGCGAGAAGATGATTTTAATGAAGAAGACGATATTCCACTAGCCCAGCTTTTCCCTACACATGGTTTAGACCTAGAAAACTTTGCATCTCTTGATGACAATGACTTAATCGAAAATCGTATTTTGAGGATGTAAGAAATAATCAGTGAATTAACTGATAATAAAGACTGTGATTCAAACAGTGAATGTGACGTTAAAGAATCCGAACTATGTACGTCAAACGTTCAAAATGTGAGGGAAGTGTGTGAAAAACTAAGGGATGTACAAAATTTCTTATTTTCTTGTAACAAAGATGAATTACGTATAAAAGCTGTTCAAATTTTAACAAGATGTGAATCGCATGTTTTTCAAACGAAACTTAATTTAAAACAAAACTCGGTGGTAAAATGTATCTGTAATTATGTAATACGACGACTGTTTTTTCATGTATGTATGTACCTCATTTGTACGTACATAACACATGTAGTAAATGTTTCAATTATACATATACATAGGTACATATATTAGCAAATATCTAAACAAGTATTAGATATGCTCTATTTTATTGTAAATCAATCGCAAATAGCCATTGCCATCGGCAAAGAACGCATACATATACAATTTTTTTTTCTTTCTTTGACTTTCAATAACGGCCACCTCCATATAACGGTCCTATTTAGTGTAAATTTTAGTAGCCACTACTTAGAGGCTTTACTGTATTTATATATATAAAATATATTACTAAGTATATAAATGTAATGTATGAGAACTATCCTTTCGTTTACAAACGGTATATTTTCTTTATTTTTATTTTTTAATGTCTTAATTGAATAGAAAGGGTATTACCGGAGGGTATATTATCTGATACATACTCCATGTATATGTACATAAAGTTCCTGCATAACTGTTTACAACTGAAGATTCTCTTTCGTTATACCATCACTCTGGAAAATGGATAATCATTGATTTACCAAGAAACTTGAGAGGTATTATTGTATTCTAATTTAATTCACCTCTATCTTCGAAGTATAAATGTATAGTTTCTCAGCATAATTGAAATGTGACGTCCGACTGGTTTTCTTTTAAATTCTCCACGTTATTGGAAGATTTAAGACAGATAAAGTAACCACATTCACGAGACAATGTAGTCCATAAACGATAGAGGATATATGTGTTTCTTTAGCATATATGTATGTGTTAGTTTAGGATCTTCGTCCTAAACTAACACATATTCACTGAAAAGCTGAAGTAGATTTAGGGCTTTAATCTCCTTTAACAGAATGTATTTGGTACTTGATTTTTGAAACGGTTAGTTTAAGCACTTGGGGTTTTAAAGAACTTCGGAACTGTATCGTTTATTTTTCGTATAATTGAAACAGTTTGAAGGTAATTTATAGCACTTGCAGTATTTGTAAAGCATTACGACATAAACGGCCTTAGTAATGGAATCGAGACAAATTTTCAGGTTAGGCACTTTTTCTAAATTACATACTGTATATGTACAGTGTGTCTCAGGATCTCTCCATAACTATTGATTTTACGAAATCGGTTGTGGGCAAAGTGGGTAACTTTTACGAATTCGTGAGTATTCCGTCAAAACATTTTAATTAGATAAACTGCTTTGCACGAACTTGGTCGAACTTTTTTATTAAAAGGCTGTCAAAAATAATGGATGAATGGTTTCTCCTTTTTTTGATATCAGTATAGTTTCCTGAGGTGCTGCAATGTTCTAGCTAATGATGTCTATCTTGTGTTTTTTAAGTGAGTGCCATAATGAGTTTAATATTTTCAAATTATTTGTACTTTTTTGATTATTTTGCTATATCCCGTTATGTATCTGAAATAATAACTATAAATAATAGCTATGAAATATGAAAAAATTCGAATTTATCGAGTAAGCTATGGAAATCATAGCCATCTAGACAAGCTTCTATACACAATGTCTACTGTAATTCCGGTTTTTTTTCTTACTATTTTACATATTTTTATAAAATGGTATGCCGAAATACAGAAAATGTATAATTCATTTAACTTGCTTGGGTCTTCTAAAATTCTTTGGATCCGTAGAATATTACAAAATTCTTAGTTTTTGTCGGACAAATTTATTTGATGCTTGTCATATGTATTAGGAATTAGACTACCTGCTGTGGATTTTGTTTAGCCTTCAAGCATATTTCACAGCAATAGAATTACTCCAATATTTTAATAAAAATTACTCTTTAACTATGACGCAGCTACCTATAATTACGTGAATCGTCAGTACAAAGCCCTATAACGTTCTCGCAGGATTCTTTTCTATGCATGCATAATGCTATTATGTGTGCTTGTTGCGCCTGAAGCATTTTACGAAGCTCGCAGCACTTTTAGCAGGTGCTTCAAATACTGTACAGTGAGTACTTTGCACTTGATATTTCTATCATTAGTACTTTATACTTGATGTTTTACTTTTCAAATACCGTATTTGATAATTTAAGTCCTTGTAAATAGAAATAATTGATGCGTGTTATTAAAGCACTCCTACTCAGTGCACATAGTGACTTGTTTTCTGCTAAATAAACATTTAGCAATAAACATGAAACATGTATAACATAAACATGTTATACATGTTTCATGTCTTTCTGGAGATTCTCTAGAATTATTAGTGGAATTACAGAACATTTGTATAACGTAATACAGAAGAGGCCAAACTCTTGGGTATATGTTTGTACAGGTATAACGCTCCTTTCATAATAAATCGCCTATGTTTTCTATTGTGTTAATTATAATATATAATATTAAGAACTGCAGGGCAAATAAATTATATGCCGTTCACAGCACGTCATTAAAACACTACAAAGATAAAAACAGCAATCACATCTAGATTGGTTTTCTCCTGTCCAAACATGTCATCTCTCTTGAGTGTAGAACTCAAGAAAGAAACGCAAAGGATATCGGCACACTAAGCATCACACAAAATACTTAGATTTGGAACATATGTTTTGGAAATTTGTGAGAAAGGAGCAGTCCTCCTTCGATTCTTACTCTAAAAGGTATAATCCTAGAAACTAAAAAAAATACTGGCCTATAATATCGAACATAAACCATGTTTACATTCTCCAATAATAAATCCATCAATACGAGGTGGGGAAGAAGGCCTTCTGCTAGGTTTTATCCGTTTTCATATAAATGGCTTCGTAACGTCTAACTTTAGCAGCGAAGTTACGTTTATTAATCTGATGTTTTCCAATTTAATTTGTTTATGTCTTGTGGCACATTTGACGATTCAATGTCCTAAGTGTTCCGTCTCCGTATTTAGCTTTATACATAGGCTTTATCGCAGTCTCCGCAGGCAATCTTATCAATTCCCGACCTTTTTTTCATATCCGGCTTATCTTTCGGATTGCCTATGAGGTTTGGGTGTGTGCTTCGTAAAGTGAAGCATACACTCGTATCTTGTTTCCTAAAAATCTTTAGCTTTCGATATTTTACGAAAAGGAAGTTCCATAAATCTCCCGTCGCGGGTTTCTGCTGGGATTAAGGTCGTGAAATTTCTCAAGTAGTTCCTTTATTGGACTTTCCTAACGTCGTGATCTACATCTGTGAGAAGAACTGTTACAAATCGGTATATTTTTTATAAATTTAATTAAAAATCCTCCTAAAGATATTTATGAGTTAGAGTAATATCAAAAAAAAATAATTCTTTTTTTTCTGCACCTATTAAAGATACCGATCTCCTAAACTCTTTAAATTCCTCGATGACATCAGATGAAACCAACATTACTGTTTACTGAATTAATCAAGTACTTAAGCAATCCATGTACCAAATTACATGCATACATTATTAAACCACTATAATAAGTGCATCTGATCATTCTGTCATTCAATACCGGTATTTCTCCCGGAAAACTAAGAAATCTACAATTATTATCATTTGCATGAGTTACTACAGTCTCATTAATATACTACTAGTATTTGCTAAAAGTTATGAGTGCATCATGAGTCATAAGCTAAATAATTCTTTCAGCTAAATGAACAGCGTACGTTCAATACTAGTAAAAATACAAATACACCTCTTTCCACTTTTTTTTGTGTAAGGTTCATACGGCACTGAACAATCGACGGCCAGCATTGGGTCCGTTGGTCGACTTGTCCAAGGCCTTTAATTGCGTGAATCACGATTATTTGCTACACGAACTAAATTGTATTGAAATTTGTGCGGTTGCGCAACAAGATGCTGTAACATATATAAACTTACTCTGAATTAATTGTCAAATTAATATTTTTGGGCTGGTATTTCTATGGTATGACAGTACATAGACTGAAATTTTTGTCAAAAGTATCTCTACATTAAATGTATGGAGTTTTCGCAAAAATGATAGGGTAGGGCCGTTGCAATGCAAAAGGGCTCAATTTTATAAGTATACTGAAGATAAGTTGCGGAGAATCCTAGATGATGGTAATTTTGTATGTGGTAGACCTACAAGAATCAGGTGATGGATTGGAACCGAGTTTGGGGTTAGGAGATGATAAATATGATCAGGAAAATGAGTTACAAGGTGAATATAGCTTAATTGAAAATGTAGCAAATGATAATGTCGCCGTGTCAGAAGAGTCTGTAGATGTAAATAAAGTAGATTCCACTGATATGAACAATTTTCGTTTTAGTGGACAGGAAGCTTCGCATATTTCGACTCCTGAAAATAGAATACTTGCTTTTCTTCGTAATTTTCTAATGATAGTTGACGAAACTAATATAAAGCGCTAACAAAGAAATAACTGTTAACAAAAGAATATCTGAAGTATACTGTCCGGAGTGCGAGCTTTCGCTAGATGAGTCTATGGTAGTTTATCTTGGTAGGTTATTGTTGCGCTAATACATGAAAAATAAACGACATAAATACGGCGTAAAATTATGCCTTAAGGCATAGCTCAAAATTATTGGTATGTTAGATGTCTTACAACAATAGCATTACTCCAATATTTGAATGAAAATTACTCTTCAATGCAAAGAGCTATAATGTTCTCGCAGGTTTTTTTTTCTATGCATACACAATGCTATTATGTGGGCTTGTAGCGAATGTTGGGCGGTAACGGACATACAGAAAAGGTTTGAATGTTATACATGGACAACTTTCATAACAGCTTTGATTTAGCTAAGAAGCTAATAAGATCCACTGTATTGGCACATTACGAGCACACTAAGAAAAGCGAATCAATTGCTTTATATGCTGAAGGAATAATGGTAGGGAAATGGAAAGATAAGATGGCTTACACCAAGATGTAGTAACGTTTATAAGAGTCCATTTTTTATTTGTTGATTTCGAGCTCGATATAATAAATGAATATTTAATCAAATTACAAGTAATTCGACGTGTTGTTGTGAACGTATCGACAACAACACAGTTCGGTACCACGCAACGTTAGTCAAAATTACATGTGCAGCGAACGTGTTAACCTTTTATGATTTATACACTCTAGAGAATCTTTGTTCTTAAAAGTTGGGGTTTTTTCGAACAAAGTCTTCTCTATCTCACCAATACGAGCCAAAACTTGATCAACCTTAATTAGCGTTACAAAGCAGACTTTTGTGTTCGATCTTTCCCATATTTGTGTTGAATGTGTCAGGCATTTTTACAAAATGGCTGGTGCCCTTCCCGTGTGACCATGTCTTATCTGCTGTCATCTGAATAATTTAGTTAGCTCGTTTTACCAATGAATAACTACATGCTCCCTATCTGTAGTAATTATGTAAATGTTTAGGAACAGTTAAGGAAGGTTACAAAAAAATATATCAAAGTAACGGCGAAGAAAATAATGATCAAAATTACTTTGAATTCTCCAATTTGCATCAAAGAACAGGTACTATGTAAATTGGTTCTGTTATTGCAATGTTTCGCATTTATCGGTTCAATCGATACTATTTGAAACAAAGGTAGTTAGTACCTCACATAATAAGGTATACGACAAGAATAATTGTTGTTTTTTTATCTTACACCACATGATTAATTAAGTCATTAATAATTTTATAACCTTGATATATTAAATACAAAAATAAAAAGAAATCACCCTTTTAAATCAAGTTGAATAAAACGGTAGTGTCTGTAGTACTCCGATCAATATCTAATCCAATAAATAACGCTTGTTTAAGATCGGCTTATTTAATTATCATTCTCAATTAAATATAAAGCGATGTCCTTGACTGTATTACATATAGTTATTAATTTTTCGCATTCCGCAATAGCTTACATACATACATTTGCGCAGAAATAGAACGCCGTAACTTACAATACTGTGGAGAACTGAAAGAATAATTATGTTGTTTGTTTTTTAAGTTACACCGTCGGCCGCGAAAGATGCCTGCTCAGACACCACATATCGGTTTCCTACGATGTATTGAATTTCAACTTTCCTACTTGTGAAAGCGTAAGATCGTTTTCAATTCTTTTTTTTTCTTCATTTGAGAATGTAGCGCTTTTTTTTGCATTGTATTTTGGATATATCAAAAACTGCATTTTTTTATGGATTTTGTGGTGTCCGATAAATAGGTTAAATTTCGTCAATGTGATTGTATATATAATTTAAATGACCTACATTGTGTATGTAATAGGAGATGTTAAGAGAAATTAACGTATACAGGGCATGTCACGAACGTATAGGACGCATTAGAGGAAGTAATTTCAGTTGATTCATTATGGCACTGTTTTCATTAGAAGATGCGGCGGAAAACTGGGACTACCTATCTGATGAATTGAAATATTTTTTCACTACTTAAGTACAAGGTTACTCAATTTACAATGGGTAGTATTGGTACACCGTTTCACCACAAAAGTTTGGTTTCGATTACTGGCTATTACTCGTAGTGCATAGGCTGACTAATTTTATAGCAGAAGTGGCTTATTCCCTATTTTAAATAGAACAAGACTATCTTCATATCATATTTCGATTTTTTGTTAAATTGTAAAATGATAAACAACACATAAGTATTGGCAACCTCCGCACCACACAAGTTCAATTTATTACAAAGTAATATAATAATTAGCCCGGGACGGCCGTTTCGAGGACAGGAATGGTTCTCATCATCAACCGGTGACCGAATGATGTGAGAAAATTTTTTTTCTAAAACTAAATATGCACGTACTATCCCTACTTCCTAGAAAAGATATTCTTTACAAGTGCCTATTTCTACCTCCTGCACGCCTTGAAGCTACGACGTGCGAAAAATAACATGCATGAACTATCCCTTCTTCCGAGAAGAGATATTGTTTTACAAGTGCCTGTTCTACCCTCTACGCGTCTTAAACTACGACATGCGAAAAACACGGCCAGATAGACGGGAACATCTCTTTTATAACCCAAAATATAAACAAGTGCCAGCCTACTGCAAAAGGTCAAAAAGGACAGAGTACGACAACGGTCCGTTATCTCTGTTCATCAGATTTTTATTACTTTTTATGTAAACCGTCTCGTACACATGTAATTCTCGCGGCGACGTTATGTTTTAATCAATTTTATGTTTTCTAATTTAATACTATGCCCGGTTTCATTTATATGTTGTGCTACACTCGACGCGTCCAATCTGCTGTAGTGATAATTTCTTATAGGTTGCCGATACTTATGTGTTGTTTACCATACTACGCCACAGTATCATTATTAAATTGTAAAATGAGTTTATGCTACATATCCTATCCCTGAAATTCATTTCTAAAAAGGTACTTTATCTTTTCGAAGAAGTTTGGCATATGTATACAGATATACACATATACATTCAAATTCTGTAACTTACCATTAGCCAATAATAAGCAAAGGTATAGTAAAGTGAATAAAGTACCCATTTTATATTCAATTTGTCTCCTTCATGGTAGCGCAGTTCCACGATCTATTCGGAATACAGAACTTTTAAAAATCTACTTTCTTATTCGTAAACACATTGAGCATGTCATCTTTCGTCCAAATAGATCACTGTATATAACGTTTTAATATAACCTCACAAGAAAACACCTACTGACATTAAATCCGTAGATCGTGGTCAATGCTTAAAAGGGTCGTTTTAGCGATCCATGAATCGTCAAACATATCAGTACGAATAAACGATAAGTTACATGTCTAATGTAGCTTATCTTAATACCACATATTGCACGCTTCTTCTTCTGGTCGAAGACGGATGTTATGTAGAATTTCTTCACAACGCCTTCATTTAAATTGTATTCACAACATTAGCTAGACGGAATTGTTACCGTTCATCGAAGTGTAGAATACCTACGTTAAAAAACGAGTATTCCTACGGTTATACGAGTAATTCGTGTCTCTGCAAAATTTGGTTTCATGACACTCAATAATATTATTAAAAAATGCATTTTCTTCTTGTGTTCGAATTACACAGAATTTCATTCGACATTTATTGTCTTATATTTTGCACATGGCTGTATTTAAAAGGCTCCCACTTATGTTTTACCAAATTATGTGAACTGTCTCACATGATATTATAAGTGCCATTTTGGCATTCTGGATTAAATTAGTCGGATACGCAGTAAAATAACCCAATAGAGTAGTTTCCGTATCCTCATCACCTGCCAGGTCTTTGGCTTTTTTTGGTGTTTTCGTAAATGAACCAAGGCCTTTACCATTGTCTAACAGCCAATTATTAATGTCTCGAGAAGGGCTCGGTTAGTCAGGATATCCTTCCAATAAAACCTGGTACGCTGTACCGATAATACGGTTGCATTCGCCGCAAATTATAATTGAACTTGAATAGTTTTAAAAATTTTAGGCGCGACATTTTCATTATATACACAACAGATCTTTCTCTAACTTCAAGCTTTAATATTGACATAATGCGGATTGATTTCGGTACTAATAGTTAGTAATTGCTTTGCGGTATAAGTAACCAGTAACTGCTTTTAGGTACAAGTACTTAGTAACTGTTCCAAGAAGTAACAATTAATATTGGAATCTCTCTGTGTCATCAATAAACTGACGTATGAATTTCTGTGTCATATTAGCGTGCCGCAGGTAATATTTGGGTTTATATGGGTTTTTCAGTATAGATTACACAGTTTTTTCAAATTCCTTCTGTACGCTGATACAGTGCCTTTTTGCAGATTGCATGAACTTGCTCATCTCCATATCCATCCCTACCGGTATTTTATCGTAATAACCCTTTGGGTGTGCCCACATCATTTCAATTGCCTAAAATTGAGAGTGATAGGGTAATCGTAGTACTATATGCTCCTTTTTATTAACATGTCATCTATTGATACAGCGAAGTGTACGATTCAAGCTGTTACTCAACATAATTTGGTTTTCTCGCAGTTCATCATTCAACAACTTCACTGTAACTTTCCTCCCTGTAAAATAAATTAATTATATTACAATAATAATACTTTACTTTCTGAATACATGGTATACAATTTATTTTTTATGTTAGTTTTAACAGGTTCTAGTAAGTTTTCGGTTTTCGTTTTCCTAGATGGCCTCTTTCTACCAGGACTTGAAAGCACTCCAACGTTTAACTCTTTCTATCTCATTAATTCTTAGATCCTGCTACTCGTTGTAATTAAAAGTACATATCAGTATAACATAAATCAAATACCTCTTTCACAGTTGATAGGCACAATAACGGTCCATCGTTTTCTTTTTCCTTTTCAAAATATTCTAACTGATTTGATACAAATTCTTGAAATTGTTAACATGAAATTCTTCTATAAGCATACATAATGTCGATAATATCGATGTTAGTTATTAAAAATACTAGTTCTATTAATTATTGCGAATTATTATAAGTAAACGCAATTTGAACGTCATAAGCAAAGGGATAGATTCTAAATTACTTAATTCAATGACTTATTTGACATTCCGCAGCCAGAAAACAACGTTAATCAAATCATTTGCAAGCATATCCAGTACGATTGTATGTTGCGCGGAAAGAAATTTCACTTGTTATAAGATTATCTTCAATAAGTTAACCATCTAGATGAAGATTTGCCTGTCGTTAGTTTTCAGCTTTTAATTATGAGACTTTATTCACTCGATTTGCCAAGTATTTTGTCACCTGAAATTTTAAACTACATTTTATTTTGAATTTTTCACGGTTGCAAAATTTTGTCGTCACTTATTTATTATTTATATGACCATATAACAAGAAAATAATCTTGTAAGTATCTTGTGGTAAAATATACATTAAAACTGGCGAAAACTTTCAAAGGATAGTCCAGTTCTTAATACTTGAGTAAAACAATATGCCTTAATAAGCATTAAATGATGAACAATGTCAAGCGTTTCGCTCAAATCAAGGGAAACACCCCCTCCAAATTCCTATGATCAGTTGCCTTATAAATATAATTTAGGGTTGAGTACGAAGCATCTGTTGCCCATTTTGCAGGAGCAAAGTCAAACTGCGTAGGTGAAATCAGATTATTACTTTGTACGTGTTTGCTGAAATAGTAGCCGTCGTTAGAGGTTTTTGCAAATCGGTATGGTTTTTAGCACTTTAGAAAGGTCTTTTTCATTAGCTTATTTACTCCTTCGAGTTTTGACGGATGCTTTAGGAATGCGAACACCTTAAGATGCTTCATGAGCGCGGCTTCGCTGCCGTCCGTGTTTCCTGCAATCTTGTTTCACTAACTGCTACAAATTATCCGCATTGTAGATCCAATTCTACAATTTCTACAACTGGAGAAACAATACAAAAATGTTGTTTCGGTGGTGGCATAAAATAAATCTGCATTCCTACAGTCTGTTTTTAAGCTTCTTTTCTCATACTTTGTTATATCTTTTACTTTAATAATAGCGCATTTAAACATACATGCCACATTAACTTTCCTTAAAATTTACCAATAATGTATCTAAATACATATATTGAATAAATTCCCAGATGACATTCGCTTACCACATACTTTAAATGAAATTTCTTGTCGCAGATAATTTTACAAGGTGTCTTATACGGATACGTAGGTAAATTCCGTATTTCTATTAACATCACTAAATGTTTAATGTTTTAGAAGATATTTCCTGAAAAATAAGACAAGAATGTGAAAGTATTAGCGCATCAGTTTAAACCTCTAATATGCGTACATACTTTCCCGTCTTCTCTTAAATTTTAAATTTGCATATGTACTCTGATAAGAGCGAAAAACCGATGTGAAGTGATAAAATAATGCTCTGTAGAGGAAACTCATCAAACACATATGCTGCTGCATTACTAAGCGGAAACACAGTGATAGGAGTGAAATTAAGGAAGAAATTTAAATTTGTTGTTTTATGAATCATCAGTGGCAATCTTCATTGAAGTTTAGTTGAACGTCAATCCATACAAAAAATTTTAGGGAAACGAAGCTTACGTTAGCAGACCGTTTTCAGTTGCAGTTTCCGGTACTAAATACGGTACTTTATGTCGGTAATGTATATTTTAATATCGCTGTTTATCTCGAGATATCGGTAATATTGAGAGGCGATTGTATTTTATTACGCAAATTACGACTTGTTAAATATTAAAATTTACTTAGGTGGTTTTCATGTTTTCGTAAGCGGTTTGTAAAATTGAATAAGCAGATATGCCTTTTTGCGGACATATAAACGGATAATTTTTGTCACTGAACTTGCGTAGTCACAATGCAATTTAATCGCTTGATATTGTCTAGAATTAAATACCATGTGTAGATACCATAGCACACGTCCAACTGTAGATTTTCTAATTGTAAATATTAGGGGTTCGATGAAACTTCATTACTACTCTAATTGTATATCTACTAGAATGAGAATGAATGGCATTAGTACTCCCTTATTCTATTATATTAGCCATGTAGGAGGCCTTACTCCTCCAAAATAGTCCGGTAATATAATTACGTATCCGTTGAAAGATGCTTTTCAAAATTTCAGAAATGTTGAAAGCTCAAATGTTGCTGAACAGTCGTTTGTGTCAGTCGATGTTAGTTTTTCTGTAAAAAAAGAGAAATCGAATATCGACCGGTCATTAAATGCTTGTAATACCTTACGCAAATTATAGTCGAGATAAACGCTACGAATTACTAACTGTAAATGGAACTTATATATCAATACACTCATGAAGCTCGAATTGATAAACCATCTGTCCAGTTGTCTGTTTTTTGGGCGTAAAGTTTCACTCCCAGGACAGAGATCGTCATCGAATGAGGAAGCTATCACATTCGCAAACGCCTATTCTTCGGAATAAGAGACCAACTATTATTTGGGCGGATTAGAAAGATGGTAACATCGCTTCGAAATGTGTGTAGATCCACATGAAAGCTATGTTGAGAAGTAACACTGGATTTGACAGAAGAAATAATTGTTTCTGTGTTAGGCTGCAAACTTTCCAGACTACCATCGTAGATGTTTTATTTTGTAGTCATGGAAGTTTAACAGGAAGTATAGATGGTGCCGATTGAGTTCTCTCCTTTGGAGACAGTTAACTAGCGTCACGAACAGCATAATTGGTGGGAACCTGGTTAGCAAACTTGGCATTATACCCTTATCCATACTGTAGCGGCTTCCGTAGCGATAGAGGAAGTCATGGTGCTGCAGTCTAGTTATTACTATTATAACTAAGCTGAACTTACCTGCTCAATCAAAAGCAAAACTTTGCTGCCACATGTGGACCTAGATTGTTGGCCGAACACATGTATGCATGGCAGTAATGACAGCTACGTTTAATGTTGTCATTTGTTACACTATAGCATGTGGTTGTATTGTAATGATAATAGCCTATTTTCACTTGTAATCACTATTTACATATAATTGTGAGTTTGTAAGGCGAAGCAGTGTTGGTGGCTTCTTCCCTCAGTTTTCTCCTAATTTATCCTACACTGCTACTTCTACTACCTGGATATGTATTATTGCCTTATACCGATTGCAGGTAGGGTTGACAAACGTCCTACTACATTCTTATTTCTATTATTATCTGAATGGCCGTCTAGTTCTTTATTTGAACTCTGTACATCCTATAATTTTTATCTAATAATTTAAGCGATTCGTCATGGATGAAAATCATTATTCATCGGCAGAATATTCGAAACGAAATTAACAGTAAATTCGAAATTAAACGGCGCAATTAATTTGAGATAAATGTAATATTAAGCTAACGGTATCTTCACATAATATTTGACTTGAGTAACGCCGCACATCTGAAGTTTATCCAGGAACGCTTGTGCCGTAATAGACATCATTATAAAATGAGATGTGCGTATATAACGCGAAAATAAAAAGAGACGCACAAGAGGATGCGATGAGCTGATATAAGCGGAGTTAATCTGGTTGCCGTTTATTTCTGTAATGAGTGAATAATTTTCTGTAATTTTCTTATTATAAATCAAATTGCAAAGCGCGCGGCACTCGGTAGTTACGTTTATGGATCATGTTGTAGTTATGCGAAGGAATATTGATACTTAACCTTATGTAAGAGGTATGTTTAATAAGAAACAAGTTGACTAACTGGTATGTAGGGGATATTAGTCCTGAAAGATAACACAAGGAGTCAACCTTCTTTTTTATTTATTTGAAAACTGTTTACTTTGTAAGTATCAGCGCTCTGTCATCTTTTTACCTTATTTTTAAATCGGTTTAGTGCTGAAAAAGAAGTTCAGAATAAGGTTGGACCTATAGGTTGCTAGAGAAATCCAACAGTTAGACGTGTGCCTCTAAATAATGCAAACATCAGTTTCTTGGAATAGATCTTTTCGATAATGTATTGTCTAGAATGTGCACACTAGAAACCATGTTGGAGTCGTGAAAATTCCTACAAATTACTCAGTATTAGCTACATACGTAGGTATGTAAATCAGCATGTGGTTAAATAAATAAAATTTATTTAAATCTTGTTGAAAGGTGTACAACTACATATGTACGTCACCACTTTTGCCTACTTGACAAAAGAAAGCGAAAGATAGCAGAATCTGAGTGATATAACCGCTTTTCAATTAGCTGCTAATAACACACAGACTGACATTGAATTAACATAACTTTAGCTAGTCATTCGACGCTGTCTTAAAATGATATGTTGGACAGACATTGTTTGAGTTAAAATTTGAGGAAGCGAAATCGTCTAACAAACAAACCATGAAGTGACGGTTTTGCTTTCCATTTACTTTATTATGGACACACGTGTAACTGGTAAAGTTTGCTGTGCCGTCATACTTCAGTTTATTTGGATGCAGTAAAGGTTGCCGGGACCGCTTAGTATGGGCACCGCTGAATATACAGACAACTAGGTTTGCTTGTTATGGGCAAGGTAAAGTTCATAAAATCACGCCAGATTTTTTCACGCGTCGCAGAAGGTAGGTGAGCGCATATACTGTTATCGTAATTATTGTGGAATTAGCATTCGTAGAATATTTGCCAAAAGCAACATCCAACATCTGCAGTGCGGTTCTGCACTAGATTCAATTCTTAACAAATTCTTTTGTTTTTTTTTCACAAGTATTAGATTGCCGGCCACGCGTAATCTTTTCAATAGCAACAACAGATTAGGGATCCAATATGGCTATCTACGTTAACACAAGTGCCTGCACATAACCAAAAAGATTGCCGATAAATAAAAATTCCGCGCATTTTTAATCAAACCTCACATTCTAAGTTAGGCAATTTTATTAAGCAAACCTGATGTATGTATAAATTAAAATTAATAGGCAAGGCGTTCTAGCTAAATAAACTTCAAATTAGAAAGTTTAAGTATATGTATCTTCACGTGAGAAGCAGTAGTTACCTAAAAATCAGTAAGTTTAACGTTACATCAAGTTAAAGTGTTGGAGGTATTCAATTTCATTAAATATTAATAATATAACCATACGTATCAGTGGCTAGTTTAGTTTCTCTGTACAACGTTGTAAATGTTTATAACTTCATATATCAAACGATATTGCTAAACATGGGGCTATTCGATTTAATTTTCAGACATAATATTGTCAATGTGCTAACATCCACATAAGCATGGGTAAATTTACGACAAAATAAAATATTGTACGTTAGTCCTTTATGCCATACATAAAGTCGTACTTACGGATATTTATGAAAGGAGAAACTAAGTATTTATTTAGAATGTATTTACACTGTATTTAAAGTATAAGATTTGATAGTTGGTATTTAAAGGTTACTGAAGAAACGTTGAATTTTAGTTGACAGCAGTGGTGCTATAAGGTGCCCTAACAAAGGAGAATTTATGATAAAATAGACAAAATCGAATTTTAATGCCAAGCAAAATTACTATTAAACTGTTCAAATACAATTTGTTTTTAATTTTCAAGGTTTTATAATCTGTACAAATGTGTATGTTTATTACTGTTTATGGAAAGTAGATGACTGCGATTCAATTTTTCCTGGCATTTTTAAGTGTTTGTAATTTTTCTCGACCGTCGCTTGTTTCATTATCTATAGTTATGTGATGAAGTAAAAGTACCATCGTTTCTGGGAGAACGTACAGAATTCATCTCAAGGTGTACATTTCATTCTTCTGTATATGAAGTGCTTCGGTGAAGACTTTTGTGAAAGTTCCAGATAAAAGGGTTTGCTTATTTGAAGGGCATATAATCAAAACCAAATAAAGTTGTTTCTATTGATTTAAAGGTACGACAGATAATACCGCATTTTCAGTGTATGCTGCGTGGCACAGAGTAATTTACAGCAAGCTTCTTTTCACTAATAAGCAACAATTTCATTACATAATTTTCGGTCCAAGAGGAAACATTTCTTTAGAAGAATAAAGAAGAGATAACATCAATTAGGAGCGTTTTGACTACATCTTGGAATAAAAATCAACAGAATCTATTATAAAAATTATCTATTAGGTATTTAAGGTTTCAACTGTCAGTAGGGATTATCTTTGGGCAAATGCTTGAAATTTAAATTTTCATAAACACAATACAACCTATCGTCATTAATTAAAATTTGTGAATTTTTGGCACAAAATCCTTTTTTTTTTAATTCAACATTTTGCAAAGTTATAAGGCATACCTGAGCAAAATCTATTTGCCGTAGGTAACGTGTTCGTAAACTTAACCTGTATAATTTAAAGGGCGAAGGAATTAAATTGGTACGCTAGAAAAATCGATGAAAGAAACTTCTTGGAGAGGTTAAGGTTGTCGAAATTATTAATATTATGCTAATAAACTGTACTTTGTGTTCCTTAAAAGCTGATGTCGATAATAAATTCTCTACATTTACATCTTACAAATTAACATAGAAAGCCTACACAAAAATAGTAACTTATGTACTGTGCTTTGTAATGTCTGGTTTATTACCTTGTTGTACAGGTTAACAAGGGTCAATCATTTGAATATACAGATTGTCATTCAAGATCGATTTATTAATTACTTCACTGTGCAATACGTGCATCCATTTTATTATGTTCATAACTACAATTCAAAATTCAAATTTTCATAATGTTTTGGCATTACAAATGTTTACACAATTGAAATAACCTGGTATTGTTATTCAAATTCTGCCATTTTAATGGTATATACGATATTATTAAGGTTTATTGTTAAAAAGAAAGTGTACAGTAAAGCCAACCAAAAGAAAAGAATGAACGGCAATTGTTATTAATTAAATTAACAAAATGAATAACTACAAAGTACAAAGGAAAACATGTTGGGAATAAAAACTAGTGAGAGTTATAGAAATACATATTTATTTCACATAGAATAATTACGGAATTTTAGAAAGCAAAAATTAATTTTATTTGATGTCATACCGCTATTCTGATTTAGAGCAGTCTACCTTTTTTTTTCTAATTACCATAAACTAATTATCTTCGTATCACCTGATATATTTGGAAGTTTCACTATTTTCATTGTGTTTCCGAATACGTTTTTCTCACGAATCTCTGTTATTAAGTTTTCACAAATTTAGTGATATTCCCTGCAACATTCCATTAAATTTTAAGGCTCACTGAGTGTTTGAATCAGTGTCTGTAATAGCACTTTCCAATTTCTTGACTAATTTTCTCCTAGCAAAATATACTTTCTAGTCACGCAAATTAATATCGTGTATAAAAAAAGGGGGTAAATGTAATTATAATTTACCGCATAAAATAAAGGCTCCCGTAGATGAGGGTAAGGGCGTATATTAGTATCACGTTACCAAAATTCATAATGCCATCTGTATGAAAACACATTCACCAAAAGCAAAAACAGACAGAAAATAGGACATTTTAACAGAAAAACAAGTTTCCAAGCAAATCATTTGTAAATTGACATTAATGAGTTTAAACGGCTCGCTGGTCTAGTGATAAGAGGGTCTGTGCTTGACTAAGCAGAGTTAGGCACTGAGTGTTCGAGTTCCGCTAAAATTTTCTTACGGCGAGGTAGTAATAGTAACAACCCCGTGGAATACTTTACACGTTGAGTTACCCTGCCAACTGTTGCCTACCACTCTCCTGAAGAAGCCCCATTGGGTTGTCACCATACTTAAAAAAGAAGTATTAAGTTACGAACAAATATTAAGACAATTTGCAAATATATGAAACAAAAATGAAAATAGGAACATTCAACGAAGAACCGAAGAGGAATATAAAAAAGATATTAAAGAATATAAAGGGGATCCTATAATACACGCGAGAGGGAGTCACTGTAAATGAGTTTATAAGAAATTGTGTACAAGCTCTAGAAAATAAAATTGGCATATAATTTTTCAAATTCATACTTTTATTACAATTTGTAACATCCCATTACGTACAACAGTGAAAAGATGCAAATGCTGGGTAGCACCATCAACCGTGTAACGTGCGTATATAAGGTACACGTTTCCCTGTTAGATGCTTATAAACTATCGAACCAGAAATTGTTGTCAGCGCATACAAAATGAACGTGTAGTAGCCAGTAATAACAAAATAAGAAAATATACTACATGGTATCATGTTTTACTGTTTTTTCAAATTAACAGTCGTAAGCTTCCGAATATATTAATTTGTTTATTGTGATGATTCACTTATTTACTTTCTAATTAAACCTTTCACTGATGTACAGGAAACTAGGTTCCTAAGAACAATCAATTAGTGGATTAGATGCAATCAACCAATAAATAAAAATACGCTAGGAAATTGGTAATTATGAAAAACCTACGCTTATTGGCTAACGAGTCAAATATGATTAATCACCGATTGACTTTTCTCTCACTTTTTATTTTATAATATGCCTTCCAGATATGATTCGTCAAATTAAAAATAAATTTGCACTCCGACGCTATAGTTATATAGAATTGCATTTTTCGCTAACATGGACGAATTTTCCGTAGAACTTCTCAAAAACATAATCAGCACATTAATAGATAAATAAAGCAGTAGCGCAACTGTAAAAGTTGAATTGTTAGGAACGGACCAAATTCTAGGAGTCTGTTTTACACCTGAAAATACTGTAAAAAATTCATGTTCTTACATGATTTTCATTTGTTTTTAAGTTATAACATAATTGCAATTAAACAAAACCTCATACGTTAACAATTTTTTAAATAAAAGCGATCTTTTAATAAAGATTCGAAAACCACCATTGACCTCTAAACCTTGTCGACTAGCTTGTCCAGATTTTATGTTAGCCCTCGGAAGCATTCCGGTTGCGCACAGTTTGCTGGAAACTGTAATAAATACGTTTTTATCGGGATTTCTTTGATTTTTTTCGACAGTAACTCTGACATTCTCGTTGAAAAACCCATGTGGACTTTTCTAACAAAATAATGTACAATACATTGACACTGGCACATATCAGACTAGCAACATTACTGAACCTTGAAGGAATAAACATGATTCAGATAGTCTGTACGTCATATGTGATAAAAACTGTGCATACCTGACATTTTGTTTTGTTTGAGTGAACATTGGTGCATTTATTTCTTTTATTAAACTATAACTTCAAAACAAATAAAAATCATATAAGAACATCCGAGTTTCCTCTGCATTGCCTTCATGTGTACAATACACTCCTAGAGTTTGGTCCGTTCGTTTTGACCCATTCTGTATAAAGGTGTTCAACTCAATACAATTATATTTGTATAATATTAACGTAAAAGCATGGAGTATCTTTTTTCGTTAGTAAACAAAAGTATGAATACATTTAGAAATCACTCAACCAGCTGCCTAAGAAAAAAAGAGATCGATGCAGTAGTGTAGGTCGACGCTCTTATAATTCTGTTACAAATTTTGTTTGCTTAATTAGTGCACAAAAGAAATAAAAACTATTAGGTTTAGATATTTTTTGCCTCTCGCAATTTTAAGTTTAATTTATGTTTGGGTACACCTACTTGGGCGAATGTGAATTTTAATGATGTTACGGTTAAATTACATCATTCCCCGCGATGTCCATCACGCTTCTATTCATGCGCGAGGTTATGCTCTTGGATTATGTCTAATGTGTAAATTTGGAAACATATTTAAATTATTATTTACAGTTGTGGCTGTTCCATGTTGCATACGACGTTGTTCTATTATTATTGCTGTACGTCTTACAATATTTTTGAGTAATTTTATTTACTGAATGCTGTTGCCTAGGTACCCTTCAGGTAGTTTAAATTTTAGAAATTGCAAATAACAACCTTTTGCAGCTCTGTTGCTGTAATTCGAATTCTGTCTTACTTCGAATATTGCTTACAAACCTCACACAAAATGGTTCAACTTCTTGTTGGTAACGTGGTGCTTGTTTTTAGCTCTACTGTGAAAAGTGTGGAAAAGGTGAAAGGTGAAAAGGTGGATGGTGTTATGTTGTACCTATGTATTCAATCACAATTCACTTTTGTATTATTAAGAAAATCGAGGAAGCATTTTTATACCATCATAAAGGTATGATCTAGTGGGCTACATTTACTACTAAATTCGAATAAATTTTCCTTTAGAACAAAATGGGACTCTTACAGTGTGAATGTGACTATGACTAAATGACTGGCAATAGAGAAGGGAAAATAAGAAATACGTAGTAAATACCCGTGTGGCAAACACGATGTGTGCGGTCACCTGCCGAAATAACGGTTTTCTATTATGATACCCTTTGTTAAACGAAGGCGATGGATTGACGGAGACCAGAGGAAGGAGGCTCAAAGAACGTCAAAACTTTGTCATTTCATAAAAACCTTTTTACCACCCTATTTTAACATTCTGGCGGAACGTTCTTGTTCGATTTTGAACTTTACACCACTATAATTATTTATTATAATTTTAACCATTTTCACTATTTACGTAACTGTACGAAAATTCAATGAAACTATTCAGTTGCTCCAGAGATATCTTCGCGCATACTGTCAAACGCATTATAATATGCTGTAGCTGTGCAATTTACCAGAAAATTAATAACAGGTGATTCAGTACTTCGCCCAAGGAAATATTTATTTGATTAGCCGAGGATTTTGCTGACTCAAATAAAGCGAATATTTTCTTGACTATTGCTATAACGGGCAGCTATTTCCTTGCTCCAAGTGAAATAATTTTTTTCAAGAATATTTATGCGTGTGTGAATTCCAATCAAGGTTGTTGTAGTTTCGTAAAAAACGACCCTGTGAAGTTATGTTGTGGATAGGTTTCGCCTATGTCTAATAAAGAAAACGTACCTTAAAAATTTCGTTGTAACGGCGAACCTTTGTGCTAACATTAATCTCTAAATTTAAATAGACATATGTATTTCGTAATAAAATAATTCTATTGACCACTCCTATGAAAATTCCATAACATATTCGCAATTCCCCTTCCCCATATAGGCCATAATTAGACACGTTCCGTTTCAAAACAGTAGCCACCAGCGAAAAAGGAGTTAAACTCAGCGGCAGATCGCTTACAAATACTATCGTTACAAAAGCTTTGTCAACAAGACACATAGAACACAATACATGTTACCTTCACACCATTTTTTCGGATTGCGCAATTCATTCCCCAAGATATTATATCATCGAATTTGTTTGGATTAAATCTTATGGTTGACGAGTAACGTGGTTTCTTTTGTGTAATCGCCTTGCAGACAAAATCTACCTTCAACTGATCCAAATTATAAAACAATACGGCGAAACACACGTCGAGACACACAGCATCGATGTAATTGTTACATTTCATCGAATCTAATTGTGCCAGTATCTATTTCGTTACGTCGACAGCATTTCAATGGCAATTAATATGAGTCAATGTTATTTCTAAATCGAACAAATTACACTAGCTAATCTATGCATGAAATTTCTCAATGGTAAACAACACCAGAGGTTATATACACCTCGGGTCATAAAATTGTATTTGCCAAGATACTATCTGCTAAGGTGTATTTAGCAATAAACTAAATCCGGTTCTCGCTTGTTAGGAATTTGCTAAAAGATAATAGGATAAAATTAAGTATATTAGACATGAAAGATAAGAACATACACTATGGAAAACGTATGTGGGAACGTATCTAATACTAAGAACAAATATAAGACATTCAAAGCTACGGTGATTTCTAATTTCAAAAATTAATTGTTTATTTAATTATGACGAAATATAAAACATTAAAGTAAGTTAAAGAAGGCACATTGTTGTGTAGAACATGTTGTCACATAGCATATTCCATGGTTTATTCCGTTATCTTTGGATACTTTAAATCAATAAAGATTATTATTATTATTATTATTGTTATTATTATTATATTTTCCCTTATTTCGTTTATCAAGTTTCCTTCTTCAGATTTACAACCTATTAACCATACATTGACATATTGCCTGAAATCTTGATCCAATACAAATGGAGCCAGAAACACCAACAATGTTTTGGTAAGCCAAAACACACATTCTTTCATGGTTGCCTGAAACAAGTTTTAACACAACCTGGTCTGTTTTTTAACAGTATTAAGCTAAGCTCAAAACTGCAAGGGGAAACAAGTTATTACTGCAACAATTTGACCAGAGAAGCAGGGAAATAAGGGATTGTCTTTAGGTAGTACTGAGGGTGAGGAGACGGTGTATCTTATATGTTTATGAAACACTTCTAAGTAGTAGGTCGTGGAGCTCTTGTATACATTTCTAGTACTGTATTTAGCATATTATCATACTTTGATCTTTCATGGAGTTCTTTGCTGGGCCAAATCTATACTAACAACTAAAGCGCAACAGTTGACACGCTGGCGTTTGGTATTTTTGAAAGGTCTCTATTCTAACCTAACTAACAATTCTAACCTTTGTTGCTCTACGACACCCACATAATTTACCCTTATTTCCGTTTGTTCTTCTACCTGTTTGCAATTTACAATTACCACCAATCTTTGATCACGAAAAGTACCTGAAAGCTCCAAATAGGAAATCATATGAACACACTGTTGCTGAACTTTTCTCATTGCTTACAGGACTTAATGGGGTCCTTTTCACAAAGTTTAATTGGAGATATACATATTCACGTTTCTGGTAATAATTAACAGTAATCATATTTCCGACCTTGTCAGGAAATACACATGAGTAAGCCATTATAATAGTTATGTAAAATGACGTTGATGCGATATAAATCAAAATGGATAGATAATGTGGTTTTATCGAAGAATATATTCTGGTTTCGTGGTTAAACACAAAAGCGTAAATGGAGTTTGCGTCTGCGAAACATATGCTGCACAGCAAAAAAGCGGCAATTTAATGTAATTTTCACACTTCAATTCAAACAAACCGCGCGCAAGTATGTTAGAAACGATTATTTTTAATTGGATATTTAGGTCTACCACAGAGTAGCAAAGCATTCATATATATAAATATATGAACACCGTCGGCGAATAATAATCAATTAGCAGCGCATTATTAAGCAATTTGCGTTAGAAAAAAAAACCTCAAAGCGGAATTGTATTTTTTTGCGTTCTTACACACGGATTGTATGCAAAAAAGAAGTAACTGAGTGAAAATGGGATAATAGAGACTAAATCATTGGATCTGAATTTAACCTTGCAATTGAATCAAACGACCACCAATACGATCGAACAAAAGAGGCAAGAAGGACAAGTATCATTGTAGTATGCAAATAATTGCTGGTCGGCGCGATATATGAAGTTAATGAAATGGTAGCGTAGCATTGGGGACATAGACGCCATGTATATTTCTATGAAATACTTAGCGCTGGAGTGGATTTTACGTTTTGCTGCAACAATTAGCGTTTTATGCTTAGATGTAATTATCGTTTTGATAGAATATGTTTTGTCGCGAACTTCATTTCTGCATGTAATTACGGCATTGTTCCGCTTATAGGGTCTATTGTTCTCGAAAAAGAACCGGTTAGAAAGATTTACATGTTTTCTCAACGCTATAATAATGCTTAATTGACAACAGGTTAAGAAGGGAGGGTACTAATATGGTTTAAGGACTCTAATTGCAATATTAGCATAATATGTTTATTAAGTAAAATAATTTAATCACACATCACGCTTCTTTTATGAACTTTTGTGTGATTTAATAATCAAATTTCTGCAACTCCCAAACTACTCATTAAGTCTCCACTTTGCATGAACCCAATCTGTTTTCCACTTCCATGATAAATCCATCATATTTAATGCAAATTTACTTGAGAGAGATATATTAATTGGGCCTGAAATGTTATTTTTTCAGTTGGTTCTAGCATCTATTGGATGCAATTGTTAATTGTTCTTAAAGTTAACACTTAGATAGTTTTAATAACAATTAAGTTAAATTTGCCGCCCGTTTGTTAAATGTAGAATTTTAATAGTAACCGATATAACGTGTCCACTGCAGTGCGCGGACGGAAAATAGTTCACTGCGAATAATTTCGAAAAAAAAATTTCAAATAAAAAATATTCGGAGATAAATTTGGGGCAACATAAAATTATATTCAAGTATACAGGGGATTCCGCAGTGCACGATACACGTTTGGTCGATTCATATATTCTGGTTTTTGAGATAATTGACATAATTTGAAATTTTTGCGAAATATGGTGATTCAAACTTTATTCGGTTGATTATCTCCTGCGGTACATCGAAACGTTTTTTTTTTATATTAACTAGAGTATACAAGATTGCCATCGAATTCGATTTAAATCGTTCCCGTGCCATTATTATTTTTTTGAATAGAACACCCTGTTTACTTCTCCGAGATATTTCTACAGACTTTTCTTATAAATACTTTCCTATACCGAGAATCTGTCGCTCTTTAGTAAATTAAATATGAAGCTATGCAACAAAGTTTTTTGCTAAAATATGTAGAGTGGTGCGACGAAATGCTATAAACTTTTCTTTTTCTAAAAACATTCATTAAAAATAAACTGTGAAATTTAATCTATGCGTATAATTACATCTATACGAAGCGAACACCATATTCCTTCATACAAACCGTAATGCGATTCTTTGAATTTTATTGAACTTTTGCGGAAATATTAGTTTGTGTAATGTTCACATTATGCATTGCCTTAAGAAATTCTTCCAGGAAATTTTGTTACAAACACTTCTATTTACTTGTTAAATTGTGAAATTGTTGAAACAATGTATGTTCTTTTTGTTTACTCTTGGAAAGGTTTAGTGTATGATTCTTTAAACAAATCTATTCCTTTTATAGACACATAACCTGGTCCTCTTATTACTCTTTAGGGTGTCAAGCTATTTCATTTACGTTGAAGTCAACATGTGTCTACTTATTTTCTTTACTTATACGTGCTGATTAACTTACTAAACCATATACATATGTACGGTTACTTCGAGTAGATGATCGATAAACTTCTTTGGATGGCATCGTATTTAATTTACTAAAAAAGAAGGTTTCAGCTAGGAAAATATTTACAAAAAGATTCTAGAATAGTTTTTCTATTATATTTTGTAAAAATATACAGGATGTTTCATTAATAAAAATCGGAAGAACACAAATCCAACTTGGCGATCATATCGATGGCCTGGTTAATATGAGAAATTCTTCAATGTTTCAGATTCCAAAAAAAAAAAATTTAATTGAATAAAATTTGAATCGCCACTCTAGCGTATAAGACGTTTAAAATATCGGTTGTTAGAGAAATAGTTGCATTTCGCAATAATATTGCATCGTGCGCAACGCTGTAAATTTGAGAATAATGCTATGTTATGCGATGTCTTCCATTATTCGTTTTTTGAAAGCTTTTCTTCTAAATTTTTCATGCAAGAATTGTTTTCCGTCCAGACACGCTGTAGATGCTGATGATAGGCTAAGACGCTCTTCTACTTTATATACTCTTGAAAATCTATTCCTGGTGAAGGTAAAGGCAACATGCTGTTGCCTTTCTCTACCGGTGAAAACAAAGTGATTATTGTGAGTTTTGGTCTGTAATATAGACGATAATTTCTTTTATATAATATTCATTAGATGTTGCAGTGAAATCTTATATGTCACGAAATAATATTATGCAATAATAATAATAACTTGAGTGATCATTCAAATGATGAATGAGTTTCGGTTTAAAATTTTGATCTAGACATTATGGATAAATATCTATTTTTTTTAAATAACTGGGAAATATTGTAAACTTCATACGATTAAACCGCAAGTGCATACAGGGCTTGTTGTTTCAACTATGAATTCTTTCAATAGGTCTTTTGGGTTTTCCTTGACACAGAGTGTTATACATGGATGCAGAGTTTAACTTTAGAAAATGTGTAATTTTGTCACAAAAATCTGAACCATGTACAAACATATTTTTACTAACTTTATTAATTTCTGATTCATACAGATATTGACGCTATACGACGATATACACGCTATATTTAGATGCTGATGATGCAGTGAAAAATAATTACTAATCTAGAGTTGGGAATTTTGAGACTTATGCAGGCCTGACCCATTACGTTCACTAACCCCTCTGTTGTCTAGAAACTTCATCGGCTCGTCATCCCGTTTCCTCGTCCTTCGAAGAATTAATCTTTCAAGAAAATAGATGTTATTTATATTGCACTATTTATACTATTCACGAAATAATTTCGATGACAATTTACTAATTATTTATTTAATCCAAGCAAATAACATGGACATACTAAATCACGAGGTAATTTTTCTTTTTTATGATAACACTGTTTCAGCTTAACGAATTACATTTTTTCGTTTGAAATCATCGATAATAAACCGCTATTGTTATTGTTAATATTACTCAGTACATTCTTACTATTGGTATCAGTAGTGAAAATATTTGATAATACTCTTGTGGAATTTGGGATAGTTTAGCCCAGGCCCGCCCATTCGCATCCCTTCTATAACACTATTGCCTAGATTTAAAGTTTGCTAGCACAGCAGTCTATTCAACACTATTTTTCCATGTCCAAGATGCCCTTGTGTAAGCGTACGTTATCTAAATACACGTTCAAAGTGTGAGCGTTGAAGGGAACCGATAAGAATACCCCAGTAATACTAGTGAACATACCTTTCAGTCATCCGAAACCTTCTTGTGGTCCGTAAAACAACAACCCAAATGTGGGTTTGGGAGATGGTAGGAAAACCAAGTCGTGACACTAGAAAAACACACCGGGATAATCTTGGTCAAGGGGCATTCAACGGTAGCAAAGTAAGATTATTACAGCCTTTCACCATTTATATACACAAATTAGGAGGCGTTGATAATCAATTTTACCATTCATCACAAAAAAAATCTGGAGAAGGTACCCTTCATCGCGGTGTGGAGCCGCAAATCATGTCAGTTTGTGAACACGGTGTTTTGGGAGACTACTGAGGGGAAAGGTTAAGACTGAACTAGTTTCAAATTTCGTAAGGGGTCTATATGCATTAATAATATCTATATTACAAAAATATAGAGATAGATTTTTTTCTTAAATCTATTAAATCTCTTATGCTTCATTTCAGGCAAACTACGTATATATATATATATATATATATAAATAAAACATACAAATGGTAATTCAGACATCTTGTTATTTTTATAAAAAAAATACACGTACGTATGCTCGTTATACCCGGCAGCTGAGGTCTAATAACTAATCGATCAAAGAATGTAATTTAACGAACGAAAAATAAACATCGATTGCGAAATACCTTCACACTCACTTAACCAACCATAAATATATCAATACCTAAATGCATCTCTACGATGCGAAGTATAAGACAACAAGTATACATCTTTGTCGACTTGTTTAATTTCCCCATACTTAAACAACGTCTAATAGATAGGTTATTAAATCATCACTTTTACAATTTCGCACAACACAATTGCGCGTATTTGCATACCATCGACGAGAGCTTTTAGAGCCAATAAATCATTCGGCCCTCTTGAAAAAAATGTTCAACATAACCCATTCAAAACGGAATCGAAGTCTTTGATTAGAATAACTTTTATAACGACACCATCAATAATTGCATATTGCCTTAAATGTAGCGTCAAATTAACGATAATGACGGGGAACATTGGAAAAACTCGATGGAACAATAAAACAAAGCGAACTGGCGTTGTTTGTGTATTAATTATAGGCGATTGCAATTCAGAATTAAACAAATCGATCTCAAATAAGGAACTATTTCATGTCTGGTATCTTGGTTGGAGTATAATGCACTTTGTGTTTAGTTATGTACAGGATAGAAAGTAATAGATATACGTCATAGTGTGAGCTAAACGATAAAAATATTTGTTCATGTTATGCCTAATGTGCTCAATAAAAGTTCAAATTTGACGCTTGTCTATTTATCCCCTGCAAACTTTTTGTAATGCATCAGAAATTGGCAAAATAAACGTACTTAAGTGGATTTTACGTACAATTTCATCTAGTTTGCTGCGGAAAGTGTTGGGCGTAGAAAACCAATGAATGCTGACACTAGTAAAACATCCGATTGAGCTCTTCTTCTTAAATTAGGTATAACAACACTAGCAGTGGCCGGCGCTAGCGTGGACCAAGATTCCAATGTTGGTACGCTTTTGTTCAACCAAAACCTTCTCAGCAATGACATTTTCAGCGGATTGTGATGAATACGAATTGGTGTAATAAAAATAGTTTGGACCTAAGTATTGGTAAGTGCGGAATAAAAGCTTAGACTATCAAGTCGGATAATATTATTTACAACTACTTTATCAGTAACATCCAAACCAGCGAGTCTGCAGCAAATTCTAATACTATTGAGTCGTGTTACGGGTTATGTATAATAAGTACATTATCAACTTGATCATTTGATACAGAACTTTATTTTAGAATACTTGTACCGTACAAAGTACAGACATGATCGCAATTATAAGCTAATGTAATTCCCTTAATTTCCCTTTACACTTAATTTGCAATACTTACAACATGCGCAACTATGCGATGGATGTTTTTAGTAATAATTTCGACTGCCTCTAGAGATCGTTTGTGTTGTTTAATTTTTTCTTTTATTTTCTCGATTGGCTGCTTTTTGTGTATCTCTACCAATTAGAATGCTTCTTTCTCAACATTTTTGCATATACGTATGTAATTGGATACATAATTTGACTTAATATACCGGATCCGAATGGTCTAGCTATTGCAGAAGTAACGGAAATTGGACAATAATTGTCAGAATATAGTCTGTTACGCATTTTGAATACAGGCTAACAGAAGCTAACAGAAGAAGGCATTAGGAGAAACACCTAATTGAAAGGCGGGATTTATAAGATAAAGCTTAGAAACAACAAAGGTAGAGTCTCATAGGTTTTATTTCCATTGCGTACCTTTCTGGCAAATACATAAATAAATAGAAAAATATATGGAATTAATAAATATTTTTGATGAGTAATGCTTAGACGTTTAGGATAGGATGTGCACAGCGTACATATATGTGTTTATACTATCATTTAGGATATTATCGATAAACTCATTCATTTCAAAGATATTCTGAATTTTATTTTAAGCTTTTGTGTTAGCTTTCATCTTTAAGCAATAATATGTAATGAAGATAACACTCTGCTTGGCGCAGCATTAAGTC
Source organism: Oryctes borbonicus (assembly GCA_902654985.2). Lineage (NCBI taxonomy): Eukaryota > Metazoa > Arthropoda > Insecta > Coleoptera > Scarabaeidae > Oryctes > Oryctes borbonicus. Next base: position 2,500,582 of record LR736859.1, on the reverse strand, counting down.
AATGGAGTTCAGCGTCGCAATGGTCGCAAGGTTCTAAAGTAGCGTCCATAAAGTGTAGTGCAAGAATAAAGGTGCACTGATGAAGTTTAACACTACCACGGCGTTGCACCAATATAATATACCACATGTTTTTGAAATGTAAGTTAGGATACACAAACTGCTGCTAAACATATCATCTAATGTCTCTGTGCAATTCCATGCATTTCGGAACAAATATAGCTTACAAAGAAAAAATGATTCTGTGGTTATACATGAGGGAATTAGACAAATGATGGCATATGGATCGGTGGTATGGTGGACGAAAACATTGCAGATAGAGCCAATAAGGCGGCTAAGTGGCATACAAAGGAAAGCATGTCTGTGTGCCACGGGGGCCATGAAAACCACGCCAACAGCTGCTCTGATAGAGAAGAGTGGAAGAAAGGTCCGCCTATAAAGGTCGAATTCATCTGGTACACAGACGGCTCAAAGACAGAGAATGGAGTCGAAGTCAGGATTTATGGAAGTAAACCTAAAACATCTAAAACGCTAAGTCTAATCCAAAGCGCCACAGTATTTCAAGCCAAAATAGTAGCAGTACTGAGGTGTATTGAAGAATTAACCTGGCAAGCAGAAAAATATCGATCTGTTGCTATCTATTAAGACAGTTAAGCAGTAATAAAAGCGCTAGACTCCACACAGGCGAATTCGAAACTGGTGTGGGACTGCATGAATGCACTCAATAAGATGGGAAACCGAACTAAGGTGACCCTACCCTAGGTACCAGGACACGAGAACCATCGAGGGAACGTAAAGGCAGATGAATTAGCCCCAGCAGGCTAGTCAACTGCAATGCACTCGTTGGGAATGGTATACACGGCAGTAAAAGCAACCACTAAACAATGGAGAGATAAGAAATCTCAAGATTGGTGGTCATTCCAGGTCAGAGATAGGCTAAGCAATTTCGGATTCGACACAGGCCTACATTTACAGAGACAGGAAGTCTGTTAAAACAATAGTGGGCTTGCTAATAGGACACTGTATGCTCAAGAAGCATATGAGTAATCTGGGCCTGAAAGAGGAAACCGCATATAGATTCTGCCAGGTGGAAAAAAAGACTGCTGTCTTTGTGCTGTGCAAATGTATAGCACTGGCAAGAGTACGGCTCTTAGAAGTGGGCTCGAAAAGCTCAAAGGCGAAACCTATGTAGAGGTATCACTCACAAGACTGCTAAATCTAGCAAAGTAAGCAAAGCTAATTTAATTGATCTAATGAGACAAGAACCACAATAGATCTGAAGGATCCGTAATTCAAAGCGTTGACAACAAATCTTCCCAAAAAACAATAGAATGTAATTAAAAATTTATATTTACAATTTTATTATGTAGAATGAATTAGTTTTTTATTTATTAACACAAATTAGATTATATCTTTTACGTAACGTTCAAATAATGTTATGTTGACATTAGTCAACAAGTATTGGCAGTCGCAGAAACACTCTTTAGAAATAAAGTCAATTCCTTGCGAAAAATATCTAACTTACAATTAATTATTTTCTTATGTGGCTGGGTAATTATGCACTCCTGAAGGATTGCAGGTAATGCGCTTGCTTTTTGTTGTTTATCATATGATACATCTCTATGCTGGTTTGCATGTCAAGGTCCGTTTCATTCTAAGAAAAAGCGCAGATTTTGGGGAATTTTGTTTGTTTGTTCGTTATTTACGTGTTATTCCATAATGTTAAGCAATAGCTTTATTTTTCATTATTTGAAGATTGTATAACAACATTCTTTTTCTCAGAGTTGTATTTCTTTCCTAGCAATGTGGAGTTTTTATCTTTTGCATTACAATATGTTTATTATTTTCTCGTTGTTATAATATTTTTAATTTAATTAATAATGAATTAACTACGAGTCGTTACTTGTCTTAATATCTGTTAACTTCATTTGATTCATATCCAAGATCGCTACAAACCCATTAAATGCATTAACTAACTAATTCAATAACACCTTGTTTTCACTACGTTGTATACAATATTAACATAAATAATAGTATATTCTTTCATACGACACCGCGTGTATAGTCTCATACATTGATACTACTAACGTAACATACAGATCTAGCTAGAAGGTATACAACTAGCTTCTACATATGCATCTCCGGATATCCAAGATAAAATCTGGATGCTATGCTTCAAGCCTTATACTCTAATCTCATTTATTTATGCTTAATACGCCCAGTAGGTAGTCATGTGTTGTTATTAATAATACTATTAGGTTTCGCATGTGTTTGTTTTAAGGCAATACGTGAACAATCTATTTAATTCGATGCGTAATATATAGGATGTACTAATTGCGTAAGATCTTAACACATGCATATGTCCGCCTCGTTCCTGCGTTGTTGCTATTTTATATACGTAGGTTACAACTGTAACGAATGCAAATCATTTTAAAAATACACTGGTATTATACTGGTACGAATTGATTTATAAATGATTACGTTTATTACTGTGCATGTTATTCTGATATTTGTCAGCTGTTGTTTTTCCAAATGTATTACATACTTATTATTATTACTATCGATCGGCAGTTATTATCAGTTAACAAATCCGGAAACTCAAATGTTTTTTTTTTTATTTTGTAATATAAGTTGTGAACTATGATGGTCACATTGTACACCCATACAACAGATAAAATCTACTATTTAACCAGCAAAGAAGTTGTATATCCTGTCTCATTTAGGAGTCTGTAAAATAGAACGAAGTGACCACCAAGGTAACTGTTTTGTTAATTAAATCATGTTTTTCTAGTATTTAAGAGTATTATAAACTCGCTTAGGTTATTTTTGCGGTAACCCTTTGTGAGGTCAATATTATTTTTTATGCAGTTGCATGGTTGCACTTAATAGTGAAAGTGGCATTTTGGCTTGTATGATTTCGCTGTTAAAGACATCACATGAAACTGGAGCAACCAATGCAGACATATAGTCTATTGGATAGCATTAAACGCACTCAAATCTTGTGAAAATAATTTACATATACGCCATGCACGTCATGGCCCGAAGGGACAGTAAGTCTGTGCAATATAATTAAAGCCATCTAAGCCACCTAAGTACCACATATGGCGTTCACGGTGTTCAACCGTTAATTACTTTCTTTAAGAATTTTTCATAATTTCACTTGCAATAACGTTAGAATGTATTGGAATTTAGGAAAATATAATTTAGTAATGCGATGATGGATGTGATTGTTCGACGATATAGTTAATAAACATTGTGTACTTTTAATCTAGGAAAAACTAAACGGCAATAAATAACTAAGAACAAGAAATCAAAATAGTCGTGGAAGGGACCAATATAGAGTAAGTTAATAAACACAAATACATAGGAACCATAATAAACAGCAAATGAGATTGAGACGATGAACTAAACGAGAGAATATACATACACAAACTTAAGATAACATATTTGGGAAGAAGACATTTTTTGAACTGTTTTTTTAACTGATTATTAGATAGTATTGGTACACTTCTGTAGAAATCCATTCACACTGTTAACATTCTTGAACAGGAATTAATTCGATGCAAGCTTTGAAGTTTTTCTAATGTACAAGAACTTATACCATTAATAATTTAAAGGTTGCTAGGCGTTGAAATTTTTTGTCATTAATATTCCCTCGTAAAATCATTTGATAGCCGGACGACATGAAGAGGAAAATCTTGCGGCTAAATGTAAAACCTACTTTCGCGGTAGATGAAATACCATATGACCGTATCATATCTCGAATTAAAACAGGCTTGTAATCTTCTAGGCAGAGTCGATATATATTAGTTGCTTTACAATATTACAGATATCTACTTCGCTATTTTATAGTATAAGCAAAAGTATTGAACTATTAGGCCATTCAATATTCCTCTCAATCATTTGTTCAAGTGATTGAAGCCTTCTCATAAATAGATTATTAGTACATCTACTTTAGAACTTATGGAAACGATAATCGTAATGTTGTTTATAACTTTTTATTATGACTACACATCAATTATGTAGAGGTTTCTGATCGTTTGGTCTAGTTTTGACATATTTATTCCTTTCCGATTAATTTTAAATAATACTCGCCCAGAATGCTGTGGTTATTTGTTAAACATCCTGTTTGTTGTTTAAATTAATTCAATTTTGCTTTATTGTATCCTCAATTTTATGTAGCCCTTTCTCCACATTCATCTTCCAAACGAAGAATATTCTTAATTATAATGTTCTTTATTTTTTGCAATAATTTTACGATTTAATTTAATGGCATGCTGTGAATTATATTATAGCTAATTAGCTAAGTTCAGTACAATAGATTGCACTCCCTAGACGTTAGAATGAATAACATTTCACGTTTTTCGTTTTTGATAAGCCTTACTTACCAACGGACTTCCAGCGGCGAGGACGGTTTATATATATATCTCCATCAGCCAACAATAAACCCAATACAATAAAACTGCGTTCACAAGAGCTGCACCTAAAAGGATCATTACCGTTCCAGCCAATAATTTCAGCGCTGGTTCTAGTTGCGTATTACTTAAGTGACCCCAAGATTATAGGTAGAACCATCAATGTTTTAAGTGCCTGCAAACAAGTAGTACCAGCAATAAATGGACTGCCAAACGTCAACGCACCTTGGTAGCAGGATCACTGGGAATTCTGCCAAGCTGGCCACAAGGGTTTCATGCATGCCAAGTAGTGCATTCAATCACCTGGGTCGACGCTCTATGAAAAGATCAGAGTTACTACCAATACAAGCTCTTCTAAGAGATACATCTTGAAGGTGGGATTGACTGGATGTTGTTCAAGTGGTGTTAAGCTAAAGGCAGTGGAGAGAGTCCAGCGCCAGCGTCAATTTAAAGGATCATGCTGGGTGAGTAGCTGGTATGCTTGGTTGGCATTGAGCCGATTTCTCTGAGCAACGCCCATATCAAGGCAATGGATTAGTTGACAGCCTGTGAGGCTATGCAGTGTAGAGAGGACACATAAAAGTTCTAGTGTGGCTTAAATACCCCCAGACTCATCTCATTTTCCCGTTATTCATAACCATTCAATTAAACAATATTTAGAATCAAAATTTAAAATAATAGGTAAGGTACCGCTGTATATTGAATGTCTAGAAGTGTTGTTTTATATCCTGGAGTGCATCAACTCCAAGAGGTTTAGAGTATTCTGGATCGTCTGTATGGTTTACGATGGTTCAAGAACAAAAAATAGAGGTGCTGCTTTAAACTGAAATAATAATTACGCCATGGTGAAATGTATTACCTCATTTGAGCATAATATTTGATATAATAATAGTCTGCGTGTATGTTAATGTTTTAATTTTATAGATATGTAAAGGTTAACGTAGATTCTGCGAGATGATCTATTTTGTATTATATCCACATTTCTTCGTTTTTTTTTTCTGTGTATATTCTGTATAGCTGGAAGATTATTACAAATAGCTTACCCACGTAACCTTATTATTACATCCATGTAACTTTAGTCTCCTCGTGCGTCTGACTGTGAGTGAACCCACACATACTCTCATATAATACATCTTATATTACACTGAATATCTTTATAATCTCCCAATTTGAAGATTTATCTTTACTTTATAGAGTTAACAGGTCGTAAATTTAAATTATTCCCATACACGGCTCATTAGTGTTAAAAATTGTCATATGCACACATACGATGACCTTTCACATAAAGCTTATATTTATTCAAATAAGGCAGTAGAAACTTATAGCACTTAACACATAAATTCGAGACACCGCGTCTACAGGTACTGGTTCTAAATTGAAAATTGCCTTCATTTAAATACATAATGATGGCGTTGATCTGTCGATCTTGAAATAGAACTTTCATCGACCGCTCGCGGTTTAAATTATCATTGGACAATATTTCAGAGTCCGAATAGGCGAAATATTAATTAGCTTTATTAAGATTGTTACACGCTTATTATCATATTTTGTTATTCCATAATTAATGTCCGTTTCCGTTCTAGAGAGGATCTTTATTGCATTATCACTTACACCTATTGGTCATTTTTGTATCCAACGCGAAGCTGTATGCTTCGTTTACCTAAGCATCGCGTGCTAATTACCGGATGTAATTAATATCTGACAAACTTTGATATGTTGGAATTATATTACGGATCGTCCATTCTTATTAATGATTGGAGCTGTAATAACGGCGTGTGCGGTAAATATTGCGCCAATCATCGTAAGTATCTGAATTTAAATACATAGGCGTAGTAAATCAAAATTTCATGACAGTTTGTAAAGCATGTTGCACGATTGCTCCGAGATATAAAATTTAAAATAAATTGGCCTGTAAGATCCACAGACTCTCAAAAGCAAAATTTACTCCAGAAAGCATAGGAATTTGGATTCATTAAGGGAAGCAATAATCTAAGAATGTAATTTTATTACAGATAGCCACTTAGCTAATGAAAGAGCTTCATTTTACAATAGACTTGGTTGCCGTTTTGCTAAGAAGGTCCTCGAAACGGCCGTCCAGGATGAATGATTATATAATTAATTAAACGTGTGTGGTGCGGAGGTTGCCGATACTTATGTGTTATTTACTATACTACGCCACAGTCCTTGCTATCATTACTGCAGGAACAGTTTTGTATGCAACATTTATTTCTAAACAACTTTACACCCCACATCTTATGTCGTAAATTGAATAGGAGCGTAAGAAATCATAAAACTAAATACATGCTTCTCGCCATCAACATCCGGTATAGATATATAGGTACATACGTATATAAATTTGACACTATATTGATTTTCAATTACTAGTTGTTGAATAAATGCCGTTACGCGTCACGTATTACTGTGTCAAGTATGTATGTAGCTTATCTGACACGTCCACTCTTAACATTGGAATTAAGAAAAAGGTGGGGTCAAGTAATGTCCCGCGGACAATTTTTCTATTTATCGCCAAGTTAGTTTATGCGCAAATGAACGCTGACGTGATGAAGTCTATTACTATTATTTCATAATCCGCTTTGTTGCTATTTATGTTCTGGATGGATCATTGAATGCCGGTCATAGTAACTTAAATTAAAGAGAGTGATTCGACGGATTACTAAGTTTATTTCCTTTTCAGCGCCAAAATTATTAACTATCATCTAGACCTTTACATTCTTCGGCTGATGTGTGCGCATATATGTAGGTTACGCACTTGAATGAAGCATAAACAGCTTTTCTCTAGCCGGGACAATTGTGAAAATAAATTAAGGAATTTCTTTTTTATATTAATTAGTATATACCTTTGTGAATAGAAAAATAAATCATTAATTTTAAATTTCCTTTTAAAATTTGTGACCTAGACGCGGACCTGTTATATTTAGAATCTTACAAACTAACGCTGCTTTCCATTTTGAGATGCAGGATTACGCACAGCTTTAGTAAATTATTAAATTAACTTTGGATAACTGGCGCTTTCTCATACTACACTAATTTTGAATAAGGCTAGGCAACCTTTCATTAGAAGTGCGAATAGGTCAGGTCGGTTCGTTTTTGGAATTTGGACTTATTAATCTGATATGTTTGTTTTAAGAGGACGTTAGAACTTACATAATTTAATAATCTACAATTTCATACCGAAGAATACAAAAAATAGTAATAACAAATAACTTATTTAGAAAGACAAATATTTTAAAGTTAAAGCAACACCACATTTCCTACTTTCCATGTTTTATTGTATGTTTGTTAGTATTAGCTGCTGTAAATGTTGTAAATGTAATTTCGTAAAACTAAAACAGTGTTCACTTGACAAACAACGCTAAAGTATTGGTACACTACGCACCACACAAGTTTAATTAAGTCCGGAACAGCTGTTTTGAGGACGCCTCCATCCTCATTTTCAACCGTACGACCTAATGATGTCTATTTAAAAATGTTATGAACATTGTACAAGATTTATACGATATTACATTACTAGTTATTGCAAAATTATTAAGTAACGTACGAATAATGTAAGTAACAAAATGGCATTTAACAATTATTCTTAAAATGTAGCAACTTATAACGAGACACGTTTAGGCAATAACTAGTTGGTGTTCCGAACTCTTGATACAAATGGTTACCGCATATGCCTTTTATAGGCGTGTAGATTACAATCATGCTATGGAATCTGCTAATGAATTAAGCAGATTCGTCGGTTGTAATTCATAATTTTTGATATCATTTCCGTTATTGTGAAAACTCAATCCCAGAATTAGGACCACGGGTGAACTAAATTTAGCATGGGGTTGCGATAAACGCCTGATAGATGCATTTGTAACCCCCGACCTACAGACAGGATTACACCAAGGGTACTTCAGGGGTGTATTTTATAATTAAATAATATATCACATTGTCAATGTAGAATAATAGATATTATAGCTACGTCACTTAGCTTGTCTTTTTCTTACTGCTTACATATACATTTATATTAGAATTGAAATTACCTTTTGGCCAATCGACAGCACAAAAATATATGTTAACGACTATATTTAAAGGATTAGCTCTCCTATTTTAAATAAATTATTGTCAATTCATGCAAATTCTATTTATCTCTTTTTGCATTTCCCTCATTTGGACGTTAATATTCACGAATATCGGTGACATCTGGTTTCAACCACGAATTAATTTAATTAAATCAGAGATTAATATCCTAATCTGTCATTAAATATTTAATTCACTTTGTGTAAATTGGGGTTAAATCTGCTAAATTGAAGCGTTATAGAACTAATTTATTTGGAAATAAGTAGGCAACTACAAGAGGGATAAAAGAAAGGAGATCCAATGTGGTGCAGGTTTCGCAGTATCGACAAAAGGACTTAAAAGAAGAAATCATTATTTTCGGCCAATTGTTTTAATATTTGAAAATTATTTTATAAAATAAACTAAAAACTGCCAGTAAGGTTTGAATTAGGCAATTGTCAACAATTTCAAAATTGATGAAAGTAATGGGATCATTTGCAATATAATAAATTGTATGTTTTTTCGTGGCACTAAGATATTATTTGATTTGGTTTTAAATTTGTTAAGTTCTTTTCGATTCTTCTTTTGGCTGAGAGCTTTTGTTGTTAATAAGATCATATTGTAGAAATAAGGAGGATAAGTAGCTTAGATTTTCTATGGAGCAAGATGCACTTTTTCTTTTGGAGCAATGCGTAATTTCTGGTCTTGATATTTTAACATGTAACCACTACCAATAGCCAAGAGAAGCGATAATAATGTTTATATTTTCACTTTCTCTCTTTAATGACTTAGAATTCTGTACTACTCGTTGTACTTTAAATTTCATGCATTTTATGTTTACAACTAGATTCATTAGATACTATTTATTGCAATCACACGTGTGTACAAATTAAAATAGGATGTTCAAACATATAATCTTCCCTAAGGAACTACTATAAACTGCGCTTCTTAATAACATATAAAATACACGATTTCAAACGTTTTATAATGTTATTCATGAATGTGATTGCACGGATGTATTAAAGTGAAGTCAGTCAGCTTTACGTAGGCGTTCTTGAAATATTGGGTTTGTTTTCTTAAGTTCTAAGCATGGAGCGTGGCTAAGGCATATCCACTTCGATTTTAATGAATTGTGAAGTACCTACTATGCAAATTTTCTAACGTACCGAGGTTATTAGTATGCGAAGTTATTTATTAATTACTGGCGTAATTTGTTTCACGTGCGTTTGTTGTATCCTAAAGATGTATTTTAGTATGTGTTGCTGTAGACTTCCGCAGTCGTTGGTTTCTATTACAGAATTTAGGTTTCCGTCGTAATTGCAAGAGTCTGACGACGTTTCGCTCTCAGTTATATGGAGCTTCTTCTGGGCTTCTGCATGTTCTATCGCTGTCGCATGCAATATGCGGTAGCAAACTGAAGGCGAAACGTCGTTAGACTCTTGCAATTATAACGCGGTTTCAACTCGGAAATATATTTTAGCATTTCGCCTTAATATTCAATGCATAGGTTTATTCGACCTTGTCGGCATTATGTTATAGTTTATTGCTGCCTCGTTACCTCGTCTTTTTACTTCTTATGCTAATTAGTCCTGGCTATTCTTTGTTTGATACTTAAGAAAACATTTTACGATTACAACCTGTGGTATTAAGAATGAGGTAGTGGTTACGGAAAGAATAGGTTATTGCACTCTACTAGAAATCGTCTTTTCTTGAAATATATCTAAGTTGGTGATGGGCATCATTGGATGCCATTAGTTTAGAAAAAAAATAATATTAAATTAAATATTGTTCTAAACCTCAAAATGTTTAAGAAAAATGGGAGATTATTACCTGAATGCCAAATAGAGTGGGTAATTTGTAATATTAAAATTGGTGAATGTAAAATATAATGTCCCTCTGAGACAGATTATACTAAGGTGACAGTGGTTATTATTAGTGACATTTTAAAATGGATGTAGCAAACTTATAAACCACTGCTTACTTGCAGTATTGTTTCATAAAAAATCATTTACAAAATCCAAGGACAGTAATGTTAGGAATACTTCATCCCTATCTCGCAATGTAATGGGTCCGTAATGTCACTTGTATTTCACATAACGTTGAGTGTTGTGTGTCACGTTGTATTTTGATTAGGAATTGGTAATGGTGATGACAAATTTTGAAGAAGAATAAGAAATATTAATGTAAAATAGGCTATACAAACTACACAAGACTATTTTTGGAGTGGAGTGGAAAATTTTATTTTTTGAGGTACAATTTGAAATTGAACATTTTAAACGAAACAAAAATATAAAACATCACAATGCTGCATTTTTTAAATAGAACACAGTATATTGTTGAGTTTTATTAAGGTTTACCTCGCCTAAACCTTTTTAAATAGTTTTTTAAATAGTTTGTATTTTATGGATATGTAGTACCAATTTTAATGCGTAAACTCCTAAAGATGTAGAATTTAATTGTCTATCGAATATTATTATGTTCTCATACAACTAACTCTTCACGTTTTCAAATTTTCAAAATGCAAACTGCTTTTGCAACGAAGCTTAACAAATTTTGCTGTAGTTATATGTAAATTATACCTATTTATTTATAAAATACTTTATATGTTGCCGAAGCGCGGAAGTAGAACAAACAAAATGACGACTGTCCAATTCTAAACATAAAGGTATTCTCCTTTTAAATCCTTCAGCAAGGCTTGACAACATATTTGGGATTATGTCTCGAATAGCTTCTGTGTTACGCTCCTTCATAACATTTGATGTTGTTGGAATTGTGTTGTAAAAGAATCCTTTTACGTGCTCCCTTAAAAAGGAATCCAGTGAAATTAAGTCGAATGATCTTGGGGGCCAATTGTGAGGTTTACTTTTTCCAGTCCATCGGTTTTCGTACCCCACGATGAAAATGTGCATCCATTTAAAGCCACATCGATCTCCTTATGTCCAAAGGAATTTCTTGTAATTCTTCAGTTATGACAACTCCCGAATGACTCCTGAATGTCCCTTAATGCGAAAACAATTACAAGAGCCATATAGTTACACACATATGTACATAGCTTCATGCAAATATTTCCACAATAATCAGCTTCGCATTAAGCATAATGGGATTCTGTCATTCGCATTACAAGGAAGGCACCTCTCAACCATCAAACTTGCGCTATTACTTTACTTCAATTTTCACAACTAACTTTTTTCCATCTTCGGCTTTGTATCTATGAGCTAATAATTACTTTTTCGAATTGTAATCCTGAGACACGTGTAATACTCTTTAACAGAAATAGATTTTATTCAGGAAATAAGAAAGATGTTCTGATACAAAACAGAAGTGAATGTCAACTATCACCAATACTTTCTAATTTGGTTCACCAACGATACGTTTGATTCCATCTGAATAGAGTTCCTTCAACTTTGGTGTTAATGTTAATAATGTAACTATACAATACAGGTGCCCTAGCTATCTGTCATTGTATTGACGAGGAATAATTGAACAACGGCTTGTTTACCTGATCTGAATTCATTGCATTTCTCTGGTGGGATTATTTGAAAATGAACAAACAAAATAAACCCAAAATTGTTAAGAAAAATCCCCTTTAAATTTCACCATAATTTTGTTTTAATTGTGTTTGAAATGTTACACGATTTCTGACGGATTTCCTTATTTTGCGACCCATTAACTTAAATCTCATGTTTCAATAACTTTCCGAACGCTTGAATAAAGCAGGCATAAATATTAATTAGAATCGTGAATACTAGGAAGATAAAACTATACTTTAGCTTTTTTTTCTATTGGAACAGTACAAATTGTCTTGGCAAGCTTGTCATGTACAGTTAGCTCACAGCATACTGTTTTATAATTAATTCTAGGCGACTATATTGGACTATATAAGACCTAATAATTAGTTCCCTCATTGCAGACTACGTAAAAATCTTTAAAAAAGTATCCTATAGGAGAGTATTATCACTGCCCATCAAGCGTATGGTATTTTGGATCATACGTTACCTGAATAACGGTTATGTTTCGAATTAATATAATCGACAATTTTCTGCTCCAACCTGATTTTCGTATACAATCGCTTATATTACAATACCTTTGATTCTGATGAACTATAGTATCCAGAGATTGTAATAAAAACTCAATTGTTTCACAGTCATTTAGTATTGTTAATAGAACAGTGCTATTGTTAAATTTACTGTTATTATATTATTAACAGTTATTTCACAAAATTTTCGTTTTACGGTACGTTGGCACTCCTAATTAGAATGATCGCAGTACACAATAAAGAACACAAACATGTTTTGTAATGCGCAATGGTTAAGAGTTTTTGTTATTAATTTATCTATCGATATGCTACTATATTTGTTGTAAAAGAACTGGACGGTCTCCTTCTCGGTTGCAATTAAATATTGGTAGATCACTTTACAATAATTCAATAATAAACAGTTTCATTCACAGAAGTTGATAAAACACCCATCAAATTGCAGGAAGTGGAAGTATGTATTTATATAGAAATTAATATCAAAAGTAAGCTTTAATAATAAGTTAGGGTATGCCAAATATACGTAATATATTGTAAAAATAACAATTCAAGTTAATTTGCAAGATAAAAGAAAGACCAGACTGAAATGCCTCACTTCCGCATATCTGCCACTATTTGCAAACTCATCCGCTAATTCATGCATATTCCGGCAATTTGTAACAATTGCATTCAATTAGACATTTTTTTAGGTAAATGTTTAAAGATTGAAACACTAATCGAAGGCCGGATGCTCAACTGGAGTGCATTAAAGATTCTAAAACCTACAGTTAGGTTTATTTTGCACGATGTTGTTTCTGTTTCTAGTTTCACAATTATGAATATCGTCGAAAATTTACTTTTGTTGTAGAAAATGCAAATTCACGTGGCATGACATTCCCAACTCTAATAATCCAAATAATCCAATCATTAATTTCACCCAAATAAACAAAAATTGTTGATAAAAATTAAATATTTGTCTTGGTTGGATGGCTAGATGGATCGAAAGATGGAAAGATCGTTGATGAGTTTGTTTGATAAGTACATTATTGTATTATGTTCCTCTATAATTCCTCTCAAGCAACATTTGAAAAATAGTTCCCGAAAGTACCAACACTCCCATTAGCGTCTGTAATGTAATGATTATTATGACTTTGTAAATTACGGACTTTTTCAACACATGTACATGATGAAATAAAACAGTATTATTATTATTCTTATTACTTTTTGCCACGTACTTGATTTGCCTTGTCTCGCGGAACCATCGGTTTGTTCCTAAATTATTCTAACGATTTCGGCAAACAAAATTTTGTAATAAATAATTAATATTTCCGTTTTTAAAATTGAGATCTAACAAATTGGCAACTGTTGTGGTTATATTGATTAAGAGCGTGCCCTTTGGACCAACCTTGAGACACAAGGGACAGTTAGGTGCTTTGTTCTGACTAACTTCGTTGGAAAATAGGAGCGGGTTATCAAAACCGTTATCATCGTATATCGTTTGCCTTGCCAATAACATCAAAATATACAGGACGTTCCATTTTAGAGAAGAAACTTGGTATCGCTTTCGCTGACACAGGAAAAGTAATTAAACTGCCGATTACACCAAAGGTTGGTTCCTTTCCAAGACTTTACAGCTTTGTACAAAAGAATATTTTAAAACCTCAAGCATTTAATTAAATTTAGGGCTCGTAGGAGTCGGGACTGTTTCTAAAACATTCTCTAGGCAATTTAATTTCAAAATTTCAAACAACCAAACACGATTTACTTTGATAATAATTCGACCCAAAATCAGATGTTCAATTGGCGATATTTCACTCCTTTTTCTTCCCTAAAAATACATTGATGACGAAACACAAAAGTAAGCAACACGAACCCATTCTCATGAGACGAATAAACACGAATCTGTCTAGTCTCTGCTAATTTCGTGAAGCGCATGGAAAGTGCGAACTTTAATAATAACTAACCTCCATGCTACGAATTGTACATTAAAATATAATGCAATTTTGTAGTTAATGACCTACTTCTTTTGCAAAAAAAAGATAGCATTTATTCTTAACTAACTTGGAAAAATCGACTGTTTCTAAGCTTTTTACCCGCGCATAATGTTACAGTACATATGATGGGTTCTTAAAAAGAAAGGATAATCGTAAATAGGTTAGTGTAAAGTTACACACTATTCACTGATTCAACTGTTTCTGAACTATCTACATAAAGTTGTAAGAAAAATTGAATATGCAAGATAGTAGCACTTCTGTATAAGTCGCTATTAAAAGAAACGCACGGATAACAAAAATTGTGAAGGTGGGCACTTAATTTAGCATAGCTATTTGCCGTTTGTATTAGAACTTTTAGATTTTTAGATAATATGTATTTAATCTTGAATATTTTCTAATGATTTTATTTGTGCCGTTAAATACTTTAAATCCTCTTTGTCACCTATATATTGATATATTTTCGACATCAAAGGGTAAGGGTCTAACTAAATCATTTACGAATTGGAACTGTAATGTTGTTGTGTTTATAATGCGACAACTTAAATTTATAACCATGCCAAATAAGCGTTTATTAAGACAATGACAGTTTTCACTTTCATTTTATTAAATAAATCGTGCGGTCTAGCCCATATATTACAATTTTTACTGCACCTACATTATGACATGCTAACAGTAAAAAAAAATAACAACGTGGTGTATTTACCTGGTGATTGAAAGTAGAACTATACGGAAACACTTTTTGTTTTAGTACTCACACATTTCATACGCATTCCGGCAAGGTAATCGAAAAGGAGTTATAAAAACTTCTGTATATATTACAATTCGCAATGGATTAAATTTCATTTTAAATACTAATATTGACTCTTCATGGGTCAGCTAAATCTAATTACGCAGTAAAAAAAAACCAGATCAAATCAGATTTCGTATAACAGCAAATACCGAGCAGCGCTAATGTTACTTACTCATTCAATTAATTAAGGCAGCAAATTTCTAATTTGATAAAACAGTACCGTACGAAATGTATCGAATCGCTGGACGTTTTAATTAAAAATTAAAATATTTTTTCCGCATGATGGACTAGCTACTTTATGAAATCAGTTCTCGATCACGGTTTAAAAGAAAAAGCAATTCTTCTTTAAAAAAAATTAATAAACTTGTGAACGAATACATTTAATTGGTGATAAGAAAGCAAGTTATTATCTGAAAATTGAAAAAAGCTATTTAACTTTCACAGCATTCTAGGACACTTCTTTAGTATCGATATTCCTGTGGAAACAAATTACTTAATACTACTTTTGTTTTTGATATTACAAATTCCAGCCACTATCCATTAAACTACTTATATACCATTCTCTTTTAACACAACAGTCTAAGGGTTAAAGGGATCCTAAGAGAAAAGAAAGAATAGAACGAAAACATAGGAGAAACGAATGGTGAGAATAGTCAAGTGAAGCCTTTCAATCTCGACAATACAAAGCGCCAAGGTAATGTAATTAATTTTGTTGCTACTTTAATTGCTGCTGTTTCTACAATATTAAATTAATTTTATATAATTCATAAAAATTTTTTAGTTCATCTAAATGTAC
This sequence comes from Oryctes borbonicus, assembly GCA_902654985.2. Classification (NCBI taxonomy): domain Eukaryota; kingdom Metazoa; phylum Arthropoda; class Insecta; order Coleoptera; family Scarabaeidae; genus Oryctes; species Oryctes borbonicus. The sequence goes on along the minus strand of LR736859.1, from coordinate 2,484,522 downwards.
TTAAACTTTATTGTGAATTAAAGTAATGTCAGTGGTGGCATTGTACTTCACGTAGGTATAATGTTAATAAACGTCTTGCTGCAAAGTAGCTTTCGTTGAATTCTCAAAGATACCGGATACTAAAAGGTTGTGGAAAGTGTTTGACAGATGCTTGGTTTGCCATATGGCACATCCCTCAATTAAGTAAGGTAGTGTTTATTGCTTGTGTTTCCAGCATTGCTATAATTGGTTGCAATTTTCGTTATCCGAACAGTATTTATCTGAATAAGCATGTAATTGCTAATAGCGAAGTAAACAACAAAGTCTGGTGGCGCGACAATAGAAAATACCCGATCACTACAGCAATAATGCCATACAATTCATGGCCATCCAGACGCTCTCGTTATTTCTGTTCACTAAAGAAGTGACAAAGATGGGAACCAAATAAATTGCAACGGCTAAACACTGTATTACGCATAGACGAGAAGCGACGAATGGCAATCTTTATCCGCTGAAGTTTCACGCACTCCTACGAAGACATGTATTAGCGGTAGCCCCATTGTATTTAGATAAAATTTAAAAAAATAAATATAAAAAATCTATCTTTACATTAAATGCGTCAAATACAAATATGAAATATACAAAATAAATAAATATTGAATTTACAAGTAAAGTAAGTGAAATATTAATTTACAAAATAAAGCAAATAAAATTATGGGTTTATAAAGGAAAATAAATAATATATTAAGTGTCCTTAACAAACCCTTAAGATTACATTATGCATACCAAAATGTATTTCGTTTCTATGGTGATGCTGTAAGTAAACTTCCTAGATCTCAATGGTTACCATGTTTACATAAGCATTGTAGGTACTGCATATGATTATTAGTACGCAATACATTTAATTAGTTTTGAATTTAAGAAATATAATTATGTTTCCTTATGACGAATTTGGTAAGTGCATTAAAAATTGTTTTCTAGATAATAAAATACAGGGAAAATTCAAAGTAGGAGATCACAAACACTACTTCTTGAGACCAAAAGCAATTTCAAGTGTAAGTAAGTGTAAGCGTGGAATGGAGCAGAAACTGTTGATGACTAAGCGGTACAGTTCTTTGGAGAGTTCTTGAAAAATAACAGCCGATTGCGTTGTGCATGCAGCAGTACGTCGATGAGAAGAGATTAGTCGTGGTATCGTCTTCCTCTGGAGGCTATAATAAATTTAGACGTGGGTGTATACTTTATACCAGCGACCATGGCACGAAGATATTAATTATGCGTTGAATATGTTTATATACAATGACTTTATGGCAATATAATACACTTTATGAACTATAAAACAGACAGACAAATTTTCCGCATCTATTTGTTACAACCGGATGTGCATCATGCATAGCGCTGACTTTGTATTAATAGAATAGCATCTGAGATATTTGCTTCGATGTGAGATGTACCTTTAGATGGCACGTACGTTCCATACATTTACATAATTGGTGTGAATAATAATAACCTCGTGATGTTTAGTGATCCTTCTCGTAAGAGTGGAGTATGTGAAGAAATAGGAAATCGTTGGATTGCGACTTTATTCTGTTGTTATGGTGCTACGAAAGGAAAGGATCTCATAATAGGGGAAGCATAGAATATTATTACGGCAGAAAGTGAGGTTTGGAAAATTCTACAAGAGTTATGTTTCATTTAGTTTAAAGTTGCAGAAGGTAAGCGTTTGAGTTACATTTAGTTATACCTACGCACCCGATTGAATTTTGTGCTACTGCTTTAGCAGTGCATAAAGTGCATAAAGGAAATATACGTCCAATGTACTATAATTCATGCTTTTTTCTCTTAACCAAGTTCTTGGAAACTTGTTTACATAAAGTTTTTATTAACGTAACGCAAGAGCATGCGTAAACTGTAATCAAACATAATTAGGCGAAAAGGATTTATTGGCTTCTAAAGTATTATACAAGGTGGGAATATTAGGGGAAATATTCATTACACTTAGTTCTCTTTATATAACATGTAAAGTACTGTTCGACTGCATTTATGATCAATGACGCGCATCGAAAGTTAGGCTGTCCCGACTCTATAACTAAATTGTTTACGTAATTCCATGGTCTCCAGTGTCTCTTTAAAGCTGATATTTCCGCGCGTCGCTCCAGAATTATAGTAAGTATATGCGTACCCACAAACAGATAGCCGACGAGAGAAGGGAGTACCAATATCGAGTGCCGATTGGAGATCCATGATGGATATACATCTTCATATAAATTGTGCCACTGGGCTCAATGCAATAACATAACGTAAATAATAAAATAAACAATTCTTATTATTTAAAAATATTGTAAAACACCCGCCTTTTTAACACCTGCAGCATTGAACATGTTTTTACATTTCTCTCGGTTAATTTGATGTAAATATGTCCCCATATCTTGAAAAAGACCGTTGAACTACCGATGTAAGACAGGCATGGATGGTTAAACTAATCTTTGAAATTGCTACACAACGCAAGAGCTAAATAAAGCTAACTATAGACTCGTGCATCGCCAATCGGCGGTCGCCGCTAATATTAAATTCGCACATTCAGCAACGGATCCAGCCCTGTGAGGACGCGCCGAATACCAGCTCTAGTCATTATTTCGAAAGGATCAATGTATGTTTTATTTTCCTGATTGATAGTATGCTCTGTAAATTTTACCCATGTGTAGAGATTTATAAGGACAAGACCTTCTTCCAATAACATATTTATCTTTGCTTCGCTTCATTAAATCTTCCTGTAGTATCCAAACTAATTCTAAATAATTGAAGTTATAATTGAAACGGGGACAACCTTAAAATAGTATGATTAATTTTTTGATCACAACAGTATAAACGTTTTTACGAACTCCAAACTCTTAATAGTGGAAGTTAAACGCCAATCTTTTGGAAAACCCGTTTCTCCAACTTCAAATGAGTGCAAAACAAAACGACAATGATAAGTGACACAAATGAGGTTCACATTTGATACCACAGTTTCAATTTAGATCCGCCTTTGTTAATTCAGAGCGTAATGTTGTTATCTTACCGAACCTTGCACTCATGGATATATTACCCTATTAGATATTTGTAACAAGTTCCTTATTAACAACAAAAGGAAAAGTTATTGTAAAGCTTTCAATTCCTATTTGTATGCGTTACAAAATAATAAGAAGTAAGTCTAGCGCTAACAATAAGTGCCAGGTCATGAATATTAAACATAGCCCTGCTATTTACTTTAATTTATATGCATGTAGCGAGTTCATTCACGTTTGTTAAAAAGATGAAGCAATTATACCCAAGACCACATTCTTTAAGATTTTGGTAAAATGGTTCCAGTGGTTAAGATATAACGCTAGAGTTTTCCACGAACTTCGCATTCAACAGCCTTAAATTTTCCATATACTTACTATTAATTATGAGTAAAGTAATATGCATATAAGATACACACGTTAGGAAGAGGAATCTTGCTACATTGCGGTAGCGCAAAGTTACTAATTACAATAATACACTATCCACGGAGGAAGTTGCAAACGTTCATGAATTTATAAATTATATGCGTATTATAAATTATAATTTTGCCTTAATTACAATAGAAACCATTAATATACTTGCGGTGTCATAATTAAAGTCATGTTGCGTTTTCCAAATGCTTCGTTATTAATCTTATTTATAGGCGATATATGTTGCGACGTCACTTGGCACGTGACGCATTGTGCGTATATCATTTTTATATCAACGCAGAGTAATTAAGGCTCGTTGAAGGTTTACGCGAATACTATGTAAATTTCTCAAATTTATTATGCAATTAGTAATAGAAGAAACAAACAATAAAAAGCTAATCCAGCTTCTATGAAGTGATTGGTGTTCCGCTTGGAGGATATCTGGTGCATGGAAGGATTCTCCGGCAATGCAATTTGCAATTCTTTGTTACCTAAGAAGATTGGAATCTGTGTACCTTCTAATACTCAGGTAGGTAGTAAATGTGAAAATCAACATATCTCCCAGAGCTAATTTATGCAGTGTAATATAAGGAATAGTTTAGTTTTTAATGAAAAATACCTCTGCATTTTAATAAAATGTTTCCATTTCAATTTCAATAATCATTCTGGGGGAGGCCAAACTGAAATCGAAAGATTCAGTAGAACTGACATTAAAATAAATTATTTCAAGATAAATAGAATCGGTATTGAAAGGTTAAATGAAGTAGAAAGTAGTAAATGGGGAAAGCAGAGGGAGATAATTTCAGAGAGAAGAAGCGCATATAAAAGGCAGGTGTACAATGCAATACCTTGGAACATCCAGATCTTCAAAAGCTGATAATCATGAAGTTGATAGGTGTCAAATGTAAAGGAAAGTTCATAACATTTTCTCTTATCAATGGTTTGCGTTTTCAGGTGGGTAAGGTTCATTTATTTCTTTTTGACCCTTCATCATAGGTTGTTATGTACACGAGTTTAGAATTCGAGAAATGGTGATATTCGTTTCGTGACCAGAAGTGGTACGCTTCGTATACTATTCATCACGACTACTTCTCTGTGAGGTTAATGGAGCCGTAAATGCGAATAATATGCACATGAGTTCGTGCATATTGCTGACTTACTTAGAAAAAAAACCCCTTCGTTACATATATAGTTTCTCTGAACAAATTGACATTTGACTTTAATAAGTTTCTTGTGTGGTTCCAAAAGTACCCCAGACGAGTTTCATCTACAACAAAGCTAGTCACTATTGTTAAAGGCATTATGCGTTTTCATTTGTTCAACGGCAGATATGAAACTAGAGTTCTATGCAAGGTAACAGAATTTCAAATTTGCCTCCTTTCAGTGGGTAGGTACCTTATTCTTCTAGTCTACTGTTCCTGTTTTCTTCTTTTTTATTATGATTTATAAGAAAGTAAGTCATAAAAAGTTAAATTGTAAAACACAAATTAATCTCTTATACCACGTATGCATGTCTTCTATTTAGATAGAGCAATCGAAAAATGTTATCTAGGGTACTAGGCAAGGGATGGATACCACAAACTAACTGTGTTAAATAAAGACTACGATGCCAACTGTATAGTGGATAAACAGTAGTATATATTGGACGGAGTTACGGCTAACACCATTTCCAGAAGCGAGATAGCGTTTTTTAAAGAAATCCTTCTTTTTCAAGCAAAAAATAGTTCTTATGTAATTTTTGACAAAAGCTATAACTGCTGCGCATACTGAGATCGCTCACAGACATTAATTGATTTTGGGTGTTGTATAAGTGAATTGAAGGCTTGGTTATTCGTTTGATTGATTATATCCTCGAGCGGGATAATGTATTTTATATTATTTGCGCTGAGGCTCAGAAAGCCTAACCTATCTTTCTTGAACGTGTTTGTTCCGTAACCTACGTATCAATTTGTTCTCTTAGAGCATCGACGATGGATTAATTGTGCTTAGCAGAACGTGTCTTATCGACTTATTGCTGTAAATTTGAAAATAATACTTATTCTTCCGTTGTATTACAAAGTCTGCAGGGGTTTGAATTTATGTCCTTATATAATACACTGGTGTTCTTGTATCGATAAATGTCGGTCCTCAAAGTTACGCTGTGTTTGACGTAACTACGTTAGCAATTATATGTTTTTGAATTTTGATTATTCGTAATTTTATTGCTGTGCCTCTATCCAGCTGCGTAGTTCGTTATCTTGCCACTCACTTGTTTATTCCACTACACACTGCGTTTTTAGATACAGCTTACTTTGTTCTTCGCAAATTTTGAGACGAAAATACTACAACAAAGTTACAATAAGTATAGAGACAATTGCATGTTATGAATCTCTTTATTAATAAGGACACAAAGGTATTGTGTTGTTTAATTTTTTCTCATTAAATAACGTCAGATTTTTAAAGAATTTGGGGTACGAAGAATTCTTCGTACAGTAGCGACGCAACATGCAGCAGCCCAGAAGAAGAGAGCGAAGCATCGGCATTCTAATGCAATCATGATGCGGCTTCGTCCTGGAAACAACGACCGCGGAAGTTTACAACAACATATGACGTCATACTTTTTGGAAGGTTAATATTTTTCAAAGAATCATATTATCGTAAATTTACGCCCATTTTTAACAAATGAGGTAAACTAATAAATGCTGGCGTGTTCTTTTCTAAAATTTGCTGGTAAACTAGAAGCTTGAATAATATAATGTCCATCCTACATTTTATCATCCGGGTACACCTTTTTTGTACTATTACTCTTAAGAACAGTAGGTAGAGTCACACAAGAAAGCGTTTTCCTTTTGATCGTATATCAATACCACAAATTCTTGCTGCTGGAATCTCAGTTTGTTGGAAATGTACGTATCTCAGAATCACCAAAGCCCTTGCGGATGATATTGGCACGCGAACAAAAGCTGGACGGGAGAGAGGTTAGTTTTGTACCATACATATAACTATTAGAAGCCTATTAAAGTATGTCTTGCCTTTAATTCCAGGTTATAAATCATTTTTTGCAGCCTGAGATACCATTACTTTTCCCGTTTATGCCCCTTCCAAAACAAGTGGCATTTATCTATTCCTTTTTTCTGAAATAGAAGCTTTAAAACCTATTGGAAACAAGTAATAACTACTTAGAGGAGGTAAACGGCGCTTTTATATATATATATGCAAGAGAATACAACCAAAAAAGTCGTCTTGAAAAAACTACTAAATTCAAAAAAGCGGTTGCTTGTAAAAAATAAGTTTAAAATAAGCTTTTATCTAAAATACTACTACTACTTTCTCTTCGATTACGAGCATATTGGACCTGCTTCAACACACTCTCTACTTCTATTGTTCCTTCTTTTGTTTGTCATTAATTTGTCTTGCTGTATCGGAGCCGCCCTTCCTTTATTAGCAGTTTGCTCGAAAGTCCATTTTCACACGTTAAGTCGCATTTAGTAGACCGTGTCACATATATACATCAACGCAAACAATCTATATTTTGTTGCAGGAAAAACTTATTCAATCCCAAATTAAATTAATGGCTTCAATTAAGCAAATTATACATTTTATTTAGAGTAGCAAGTGTTTTGAGGTAATATCCTACTAATAATCAGTTGGATATTGTAGATTTACAAGAGAAAAAATATTTTGTGTGAAATAAGTTAACTCCCTTGGATTAAGCCAATATTCGAAATTCAAGAGAATACTTTTTCCAATAAAATAGCAGTCAAGAAATTCTATTTTCTTGCATATAGACATTCCATTCTTTTTCTGCTTGTATTTTTGGAAATGTTAAAGAAATCATGCACAAAGTAATGTAATTTGTCAAACGTTCTAACAATGTTTCAGAATAACATCATTGGAGGTGCCTACATCGAATCACCGAAGATTTTAAATCAGATCCAAATGTGAAAGAGTGTCTACCAGATACAGCTGTTCTGTAATAAAGCTGCCCCTTTTTGATAGCACCGCCTACTATGATCACTTTGTGGCCAAAAGTTCTGCATTTTGAAATGGTTTATTAAATGAAACCACCATTTAGACATACAAAGTATAGTGAATTAGCCTGTAATTTGAAGAGCCGCTATGCTCGCTAATGTGGTAACTAGTAAATAGATTCATTTGGGCAAAAAAAATTTAACGCTTAACGCCCGCTAATTCTGTAGGGATCATTAGAACGTTGAGAGCTTTAAGTGGTAAATTACTATTTTTGCAGCACACGAAATAATCTTATAAATATACAGATCGGGAAACCATTAACACGTACCTTACCCAAAATTTACTACGTATCATTAGACGATTGCCTCAAAGTGTGAAAAGAATATTAAGCAATTATTTTCACAATTAACTTATACATGCGAGAAGCGATTTTGCAGCCGGCTTTGCGATAAGATCTTATTAAGAAAGAAATTTCCAAATTATACTTTAAATCCTCCGCTCGGAAAAGGAAAATATCTCATTGGGCGGCTAAATTACTATAATTAATTTTATTCTGACACGCGCGTACATGGGTGTAATGATATATATGTAAAATGAATGTATAAAATTTATTTTAATTTATCATATTTGATACATGTAAAGTGCCCTAAACAATATTGGAAAATACCGTTGGACATTATGTAATGTTTTTATGATTACCGTCATTAATAATGGTTGGTGGAAAACAAAATTAATATAATACATCACCCCTTTACTACTTTATTTAGGCATACCCTATCTCTGGATTAAATCATATATTTTTTATTTAAGATTACCTTTATATACTTCCCTTTAATCCAAAATGCATAAGGCGACTGTAGTTCATTGATGTCGTTGTAAAATAATCTTTCGTTGAAAGTCAGTGTAATTCTTTGTTTATCCTCGATATAGATTTAGTAATCTTAGTAATGCTAGACCATCCCCTCAATATTTTTACTGTTTGTTTCGTATAAGCGGAATATCTTGATTGTGGCCCAGTGCTGATTAGTTAACGTTTTGGTTAATTGCTCAACTATCAACGTGATGATTAGTTTTTCCATTGGAAAGTCTTCGGTTAAAATCTAAAAAGTAATTACTGAAATCCAAGAAATTTTAGAAAATTGGTTAATGTACATGTTCATCAACTTAATGGTTTTAATAGATCATGCTACTGTTAGATAAGAAGTTTTTATTGAACAACCATGTCTTTTCTAACATATAAACCACTATTTGGGATTTGTAATATTTGATTATTTACATAAGTATGTAAACAACTGAATATTGAATTGGTGTAAATCGATGTTAGACCCAGTTGCTTTCACATTTCCCTCTATCCCTTTCTCTCTCCTGCAAACTTATCTATTTCTTCCAATTTCACTCCTCCTTTTTATCGTTTCTTTAAACTTCAACAGTTCTTTACCAATTCTTCCTCCCAGATCCTTATGAATGCCCTAACCATTTGACTTATGCTTGTTCTATTAATACATTCGCAGAAGCGATGTTTAGATTTTACCAGAATATTTGGTTTCGCACTGTGTCTGTCCTATTTTACGTCTCCTTCGTTTATTTTTTCTAAATTTCCTTTGCTGCTGATCATTATTGTGACCTTTTATTTGTTCTGGATTCTCTGCTACTTTTCCTATTATCATGGTTTTAGTTCCCTGTATACTCTGTACATCTTAATGTTTTTCTCTCTAAGTTTTCATTAAATATATTTATGTGGTTCTGTATAATTATCAAGTCGTCTACATAGCATAATTCTGTTGTAGTTTTTGTCTTCATTGTCCACTATCAAAATCAATTTTATATGCAGCATTTGCAACAGTATCTCCTTTGACTGTGACATTATTCGCTTATCAATTAAGATTCTTATTAATGCTTTTAAAGAACGGGGTAAAACGGGAATAGTTTTTCTATTTTCGTAATTAAAACCCGAATAGTTTAGTTAGTACTATTAGTTACTATGCTCTATAGATTCTTTTGCATCCGTTCATCCTGGCTGAACTTCCTCTGGGTTATCTTACATTTGCGACTAGTGGTGTCCACAGGCATCCAATCGGCATTTTAAAATTCATTTCATTTCTAATTATTTTAAACATGGTATGTTCTACAATTGATACTCAATGCAAATTACGTTGAACGTAGACTACATTCAAATAAATGCTCTAGGCTATAAGAAAATAACTCTAAAACAGAGGAGAACGAGCAGTAATGCACAGACAACTAGATATACAAGCAAAATGATGCAGCAAACATCTCCTTTAATTATAGCTGGATGGCCCAATAGCAGGCTGACTTTAGCAGCGTGAGGAACTGTGCGCTCGAGTCTTACCAGGCTCAAGTGGTAAAATCCAGAATCACCATTTCCGTGCTCGGGAAAAATTAATTGCGCTTTATCCTTTACGGCAAGAGTGTTACAGTAACAAAGCCAAGGAACATCTTACTTGTCTACGCTAAGGGCTTCTGATATTACGACAAGTTTAAAGCGTATGGGCTGCGACCGTAAGATAGAAAGGGAGAGAAAATGATCTCGACTAATCAATCAACTTTTGTCTAAATGTTATTCCAATACATTTGATTTGAAGTGTACGACAGCAACTGGTATTCACTTTATTATGTCTATCGGAGCAAAGTAGGGATTTTCACTTACTGCGTTATTAAGATAATTACATACATCACACACACCAAACAATCTTCTTGTTTTAACTCATTAATTCTTGATGTCGTAGGCAACACGCTTTCACTAAATTGTAATATCAACTAAACATCAACATTTGCTTAATAATATTTGAGTAATAAAATAAAAGTATTGTATTGCAGTATTTCCTTGAGTAGACTAGGAGTAAGAGTATAAAATCATATTACCTGACTAAAGTGAATTCTCTACGTACATATAAAAAAAAACAGTCATTAAGTCACATCCATTAAGTTATGTAGGATTCGTGGTTAGTCAGCAATATATTTACGCTCATAAAAGAATCTTCCAAGTTGTATATTGCTATTGAAAATTTACATGCTCTAGTTTCTCGACGGCAGTATTACCGACATCTTTTTTGTATTCGTGTAGATGAGCAACAAGAGAGCCGGTTTCGGCCGATTCCAGTTAAAAATATTATCCAAAAAATTTTTTCCGCTTAGCTATTTCAGCGTGGAGATATTACAAAGCATAAATGAACATATTTGTGTTGCGGTCAGAAAAAAGTGACCCGAATCTTTCAAGTGTACGAGCTTACAACGCAGGAAGGAGAATAGTGTGTCGTTAATAATTTCAATTCTTCGTTTTAAACTTTTTTTGCTTATTAAATGTAATTTTGATACCACGTGTGCAAACTCTTGAAAATAAGTCTCACTTATGTGAGGTGTAATTTGGGAGTAGAAAGGAAAAGAAACGAAATTATGTTTGGAAATTGTAGTGTATTGTATATCTATACCTATACACAATCTAACATTCTGCTTATTTGCCTTATTATATGCTTTTATAAGGATTAATTCAAAATATTTGTATACTTCTCTCAAATTTTAATAACTGCTGTTATCAATTAAATAATTAAATCAGTAACTAATAACCTCGCCATTGCACGTTATATTATAGAAATGGATTTGTAAAGAATAACCTATTCCAAAACTACAATCCACACACATTCTTTTATTAGAATTTCTATTGTAAGTGTTGCATGGAGAATTAGCATAATGCTTTATGTAACTACAAAGTTCGTTACGTACAAACTTGTAGAAATAGGAAATGGGAACTTACTGGATTTTTATGGAAGACAGTAAGGCATTGGTATTCACACTACAAAGTGAATACATGCACTGATCCTCAATAAGACGATGACACCTGTTTGTATTGACTCCACTGTAACCTAATCTAGGTTGATCTTTGGATTGCTGAATATTCCACTCTTAAACCTACGAAGGAATAATATAGGGAATAAGTAAAATAGGATAGGATTATTGAAGAATATTTGGTAGTTGCTAAATACAAAACCAAGCACCTATGTAAGAGACGAAATGATGTTAAATTGAATAAAGAACGTTGATTTTACGAGATTCCCATACCCCCAATGTATTTTAAGTTCTTATACTGAACACAGGATGCAACACTATTAAGGAAGAGTGTAAATGTGAATAAATTTATGCTTAACTATTTGGCAACGCAATAAAATGATTTGGTATGAAATCATTCTAACCTACAAATTGCATTGATTATGTAAAATATGATTGAAGTAATGAAACCATAGAGTAAACGAAACCGAAATCTCAGTGAAGTCAATGTAATACACCACTTGATCTTCTGCGTTCCAAATTTGAGTACATTGAGCAAATTAAACAGGTTTAATATTGCAAATAGCATTAAAGTATCGGTTTCTTAGGTTATTATTTGATTAATTCGGAACAGAACAAAAATTTCAACATCCCTTCTTTTCCTACTCTAAAGACATTTATTCAAGTATCTACTTTTGCCACCTATATACCCTAAAGCTAGAACATACGAAATATACTGAAAATAAACGAAAAAGTCTCTTGTCAATATAGCACGAAATGTGTTCGCTTTACCATAGTAAATCAATAAGAGTTGAGTGGACTAGTGGCGCTTTTTATTGGCGTCTAATTCCCTGGGCGAAGTTAATTCCTTAATTAATTTTTAGGTTTTCTAATTCATACTTTCGTGTGTTGCGCTACACTAGACGATTTAATATTTTCCACATCAGCAGCTTGCGATGTACTCTTTGAATCTGGTGCCTATCGCCCGTTCCATTTCTCCAATGTAGGCTTTATCATGATTTTGCTTCATGCAAAGTGAAGTTAACCTTTTGTATTCTGCAATTTTCACATCATAAGTTTTGTTAAGTTTTAATCAGACACTCTGTGGTTTCTGAGATCGGTATACTGGGGACGAGTAAAGAAACCTCAAACGATACTAAAATTGCTTATCTTCCAACAACATTATTTACAAAACCTAAATGTTCTAATTATACCTACTTTGATGGATAAATCCTTTAATTCGTTTATTATCCATTTGGATAATTATTTATACGAAGATGAGTTTGTACTTCATACAAGATTAATACTAGGGAAATGTTTTGAGTCATTCTTGACAATACGAGGTGCTCCCCAAAATCTCTTGTAAAAAGCTGAAAACTTGGTTTACACTCTAATTTCCGCCGTCACCTCCGACGCATATATAACGCTCCCAGCGATTTTCTAATATTTGAGAGCGTTCCTAGAAGTCGGAACACTGCAGGGTGTTCAAGACAATTTGTGATTTCATTTGGATATCGTCAATAGAGTCAGACCGTCGACCCTTCAAGTTGATTTTCACTTTAGGGAAGAGGAGGAACTTTGATATGTTGTTTTTGCCAGCGCTCCTCTACAATTAGCAAGGTACGGGAGAGTTATCATCCTGAAGCAACTAGTCTTCCACAACAAACATTATGGATTATCTGCCTTCTGTCGTTGCAAATCATTTCATCACACACCTTCGTGATCTGTATGTTGATGGCGAATCGAATGTTTATCATCCTCCACGGATTCTCAGCCTTCTCGGCGTCAACCACTCATGCGTTCTTGCTTCACTCAAGGTATTCTCGCTAAAAGCCGCTTTCAATATGCGGTGGGTTTCAGCTGTAGTTTTTTTAAGCTTCAAATATAACTCACGAAAAAATGCAGCTAGCATAATGAAACTTAGCAGCTGGCGGGGTATATTCAAATTCTCGGATACTTTCAATAGTATCTGAAATTGATTTCATTTGTAATTTATTACATTATTAAATAAATTATAAATTTCACTATTTGCGTTTTATCATAACTTCATTGCATCCATTCAGTACATATACCACAGCTTTGCTTGTAATGTATAATTTGCTTCTTCTTAAGGCCCCCACAGGTATATCAAGCTTTACACATCTATCTGAGGTTATTAACGTAGACAAGACTTGAGATGTGTATATTTTGTTAATCGAGCCCTCGGGATATCAATAAAACGTTTATATAAAATACAATAACAATTAATACTTATTAAAACCGGATAACGTTAAAGTCACGCATATTATACATTTTTAAACATGTTTTGATAATTGCGTAATTTATTGCTGAAATATATTTTTAGATACACCTAGTAGATAATTAGCACCAAATTACTTAATGGATAAGTGTGTCCATTAATTAACAGAGAAAAAGTCTGAAAAAAGAAATATTACGTAAGTTTAACAGTTAAAAGAAACACTTACCGAATGTAGCATATACAGAGCACATTGTTGACAAAGTTCTTATATAAGTTGGGATTACTATGCAATAGACAGATTTTATAAAAATAGCGACAAAAAAGGACGATTTTTTAAGGGAAAGGTATTCTATAAGAAATTCTAAGTTCATTTGTCATGAAAAAACAAATGTTTAAGAAATGAAAAATGCAATGCAAATTAATAAATTCTTTATTATTATTAAGGAAATATTCATACATAGGTATATCAGTTAATCACGGTAAGGTTATAGCACACGCAATTGAAAACATTTCAAAATTCCTATTAGATGAGGAATGCAACACAGTCGATGATTGGTTATCGCATGTTAAGAGGTAGGCAGGTTTACTATTTAACTGTCACTGCTTTGAAGAAGAGGTGGAGACAATAGAACATAAATTCTGCATATGGAGAAAGCTACTGGATTTACATGGATCAGCCATCACTTCTAAAAAGTGAAAACAACCAATCAGGCTTACGATCCTAGTATTTACATAAATTGTGTACACACATCGTTATGGTGACTATCATTGGTAGATGTGTCAAAACAACTATTTAAAAATTATATGCGGCCGAATTTTCAGAAACTGTTTTACTTTTTATGGACACTCTGCTTCGTAGATTAAGATCTAAATCTAGGTCAGAGTCATCTTTGGAAACATTTGCACAACGATCTATCAATTATAAAAGCGTTATTTGTACCTCTGCTCGGTTAAAAACGTGTTCTACAGTGTTCGGTGCTTTGTCTTTATTCGTTTAAAATTCCGCGGCAAAGAAATGATTATCAAAAAGTATTTTTAAGAAAAGAGGCACTAGATAAACATTTAGAAGGATCTCTTTTTGGAGAAGCTAGACTAGCTACTAACAAATTAGTAACCGGGTCTAGATGTACCTTTTGAATTCTAGAATATCACATTAACCAGTAAGCGCCACCTCAGACCCCCCCCAAAATTGAGTTGAAACAAAAAGAGGAATATTAACGAATTACGAGAAATATTTACGAAGGTACATAAATGCAAATTCTTGTCGAAGTTAGTAAATATTGGGTCCGTGGGATCCCTAGATAACATTTGTTGTTGTGTAAAAGATTTTAATTTGAGAAAGGTAAGAAATTATATTTGTCTCCATTACGAAATTAGAAATACCTTAATATCTGCAAGCAATATGACTACTGGATCCTTGACGATCGAAGACTTGATAAAATTAGTGAACAACGACAAATTCTGAAAAACGCTTGAAAATTAGAAATTGTAACAGAGGTATGGAGATAAGTGATGGTTTGAATGTTACTGTGTGTGAATAGATATCGGATAGTAAATATAGGAATATGAATACGAGTTGCTTGATAGTGACCGGTAAAAAAGCCCGGAAGTTGGACGGGGACAAACAAAATAATGCCTTCTATGGACAGAATCGCACAAAATAGTTTAAAATTGTGAAAAGGAAAGCTAAAGGTAGTTTAATTAATGCTGTTTTTCCGTCTTGCTGCCTGGAGAGCAGCATAACACTTACGGATACATTTTATTCCACATTATTACAATTCCACTTGCCGTGCGCTTCACTAACTAAACTAGCTAGAACGCTAAAAGTAGCAAAGACTAGAGGGAGCTCGAACTTCTTTTACATTCTACCATCTAGTTGACGGGCCAGTTAGGTGATGGTCTTGGATTTCTGTATAATTTCTTTACATCCTAGATCTTCCAGTTGTAATTTCGTAAATTAAGTATCATTCGTCAAGTAATTGTTTTCTTTGTCAGAAAACATTAATGCTGTACAGTTGCTGATAGTATAAAGGTCAACTAGTTTCATAGAAACAATTTTTAAGCTGGGTCTCTGAATCATTATGCATCATGCTCTCTTTGGAATGAAGGAAGCTAAATCGTAACTCTCTGTCAATGTATTTTTCCCTATCGCGATTAAATAAAGAAGTAAGCGACGCTATTTAATGTCCATCTTTTAGTCCAGTATTCATGCAGACAACACGTGCTTGGCTGTGTTACCATTGGTTGGTAGTTTCTAAATAAGCTGGGTTCCAATATAAACATTTTTTATAGTTTATATTGGAGCGTCAAAATTCCAGGTTAGTTTCTAGCCTCAATAGTTCTAAAACATATTTATTTTAGTTGAAATTGCCGAAAGACTGTTCTAGAAATACTCCCGGCCCTAAATGTAATCAATTAATTGTCCACCTGTCATTGTTAAGTTAAATGACACCGCGATTGTTATTTTTCTACTTGTTTTTGTCCACAAGTTGCTTTCATAGTCGAGAATATTTCTTTATATTCTCCGAGTGTTTTCTTCTATTGACTACCAATGTTGGGCTGTTGGGCGTATGTTGTACGCTGCAGTTCTTTCAATAAATAGCATGCTGTAACGATTTAGTTTGTATATGTTTCCGGACAACTTTTCAGGTAAATATTTAAATAAACATTATATATATGAATTTAATGGCATATATTCTTGCTAATAGTTGCCATCCTTCTTGATTATTTCTAGAAATAAGTAAGGTTTTCTAATCATGCCTTCTCAGCTTTCCTTGTTCCGTACTTTGTTGTAGTAATTAACCGGCATAACTATTACGAAAAACTAGAAGCATTTCGTAATACAAAAATGTTCCACCATACACATTTGAGCTTGTTATCACCTAATAGTTGTATAACTTATTGCATTTGACACCCCGTTGGCTAATTGTAATAAACAATTAATGATTTACGAGACTCGTATAACATGTTAAAAATTACTATTGGCGTTAGCTTCTGTGTATTTGGAATCCGGCTGCATAAACTCTAATAATTAATGGTCCATAGCTAATTTAATAGAGACAAATTTTTAAAAGAGACGCAGCGTAACTTATTTTGCTGGTAGCGTTTCATAAATAGATATATACGTACAATTTAGAAACACTAAGCTAATTATGTATCAATTTACGATTTACTAAATGTTATTATGACTTTTACTTTCCATCAATCGGAAACAACGTTGCAGGCTTGCATAAGTAAATTAAGTTTTATGTCCCAACGTTAATTATAATTTGCAGTACGTTGATTTGTCTAAAGTATTTCCCTTATGGTGCAATTTTGTAATACATGTTAATTGAAATGTCCATTTTCTAAAAATTTCATGTTCTCTTATTCGGTTTTTCTTTTATTCCAGATAATATTGTTGGTGACTGTGACACTTTTAATTAATTTATCCGCAAATATAGATACCGTTCGTATTTTTCCCACAAGTAAGAATGAAAGTTTAATTATATACGAAAATGATAATATAATTACAAGGTGGCAATCGTGTATGTACGCTACTCTAATCGCAGTTTTATTGCTTGCACTTACACCTGTGCACGCAACAACTCATAAAACAATTGTGAAATATCGGGACTTTCAGTTGTCTTTCTTGATAAAATATGCCTAGAGAGCTAGAGTGTTAAAAAGTATCAATTTAAAGGAAATTTATGTTAGATTACTGTGATAATGCTGCCGCTTTTCACTTTTTAATTTATTTTTTAATCGATTGATTAATTTGAAGTGGTGACGTGAATATAAATTATACGCTGTAGCTGTCAATATTTAACTTTAATATAAGAAATTGATATGTAAGGTGACCGATATTGATTTAGTAAATCCAAGAAGTTTAAGAAGGAGAAATTGAACACTGTACAGGTGTTGCTCGAACCTTCGATTATGCAACAAGTTAGTTTTTTTATAACAGAACATACATAAGAATTTAATCAAACAGCAGAACAGACACCTCTCATAATTTGACACATACGCACATTTACTTTAGGTACTTTTTGCAGTAGAAACTTTATTTAAGATCTATTAAAGTACAATAACTACGCGGTAGTAAACAGCTATATACATTTGTAATTCGGCTTCAACTGTGTACATAACAATTTTACACGCTTCAGGATACAGTTCATACTAGAATAAAACCTACCCGAAATGATGACTCGACATTCAGAAAAATGCAGGTTTTGCGCGCAGTTTACGTTACGATGATTTTATGCGGTTGCACATGAAGTACAAGACGGCGATGGTGATGTAGAGCAGATATTGTGTCAGTAACACGTAAGTGCGTAATTATAAACAGTATTGTGTTAGATAAACAACCACAATTATTTCAGTCACTAAAGAGATGATTGCGAATGTGGCCGTTAATCGGAAGCGGAAGTCTTATATTGTCCATTAGTTATACGCACTTTCCTTTTGCTAAACGTATCTGCCCTGTATGAAGAACTAGAAGCAGGAGGCACTAGTAATTTTACTCCACAAGAAGAATTGCTATCGCCATCTCCTGCTAAAAGCACACATTTCCATGAATTTTCATTAAACAAAATTAACTGCACGAGACTCCGTGTTTATAATAGAAGCAACTGCAGAAGTTCTCGATCATAGCATTGACCAACCGCTCATCAATCCATCGTTGTAGGGAGAAATTACCGGTCGAAGGTACATTGTTGATTCAAAACCGCTACAAAGAATCTATGTCACCACAGTGTTATAGTTCACTAGGGCGGAATATTATTGCCAGATATTAATGTAAGAGAAAACATTATGGAATATTTACCAATCCCTGTTACGGGCGAGCATATACAGCAACTCATTGGCATTCCAACTACACTCAATGTACCTCTAGAAAACTGGAAGCTGCGCGGATATTATTTTGATACTATAGCATCCATTACCGGTCGCCTAAAGAGAGCATGTGTTTTACTGGAGCAAAAATTATGACGAGGTATGATATATTTCGCGACATCATATTTATGAGTTCATCTTGCAATGTGCTTTTAAAGGCAAACTTTCGCGAATTACTACAAATCCAAATATTTCAGTGACGGCCTTCGAATACCTCAAAATAAAAAAGATGAGATTCTAGGAATTGCTCGAGAAAGATTGCAACTTCCATACAGAGATAATTATCGAAAACTGCTTCAAGAAGCCAAAGATTCCGAACATAAATTTAAAATTAGACCACATGGTGCCATGCATCAAGCCCGTTAGGTCGTGCCGTATTTTTGAAAGATTTAGTGTAAACGTTCAATTTCTTGAAGAAGATGCAGCTAGTTGGAATTCCAATGTTCAGTACGTTCGTGAGAGAGAAATTGTATTTCTTTTAAATGTAATTAATGACAGAGCCGAACGATCCACTAAATTGATAGATTTCCAAGAATATGCAACAATAGATGCAGCGTACAAAGAATTACTTTTGCGTTGCGTCCAAGAACACCGTGGCTTATTTCCGAAATGCGTCAAGAAAACTTTGAAAAGCCTATTAGTATATTATATAATTGTTTTATAAATACCTCTAATACTTTCATTCAAGTAAACTGAAATGTATCTAGTAATTAGGAAGGAATTCACCTTTGGTCCTTTACGCTTCAAGCAGATTTTTCCTGTTTTTGTATTTTAAACCCTCTGCGGCACGGCTAAAAGTTTCTTGTTCTCTTCTAAAACTAATATTTTCCTTGGGAAATAGCTGTTTACCACTAGTTAAACAAAAACGTATATTTAAAGTGTTAGTAGTAGTTGGTTAGTTAGTAGGTTGATTTCTTAAAATTAGATTCAAGTAAAAGTAAACAATAAACTAGAAACGTTCCCCAGGACTCTACATTAAAAATATTTCTTGAGTGTTGTTGCAAGTACATCGATTCTTTCATATTTCAGATTTGTTGCCACTGCCATCTGCATTATCATCAATTTTTTTTTTCTTCATATAATACTGGGGCCAGCCACAGTAAAATGAATAGCCTTCTAATGCTAAGTATCTTTTTTTTTGTAATTTGGTGACCTGTTGGTAGTTCTGGTAGAGCAAAATGTTCCAAACGCTTACGAGGCTGTAGATGTGATTCAAACGTCATCAGTTCTGTACACAAATTCAGTCTTCACCCAAATGCAATTTCTACAGCTTTACGTCTTCCGATACGAATTCTTTTAATAGAACGTATTCCAACAACCTTTCTTAAATAAACTGTGGCAGACTTACAATCAAGTGGTAATAGTATTATATTAAATAGTACTTCTACATCTCCATCTTTAGAATATAAAGTCCTGCACTTTTCTGGTATTTTAATAGCGTTGTGACGTCTTAAAATTTTCTCTATATGACCAAAAGTTCTGTCAGCTGGTAAGTAAGAATTAATTCTTACGGGATAGATGTGCGCGTTTCTTTTTGCCGACCTGATTTTTCCATCCATGTATAGAAACTTGAATTTTTACAACTTACTGGTATTACATAAAAGGAATACAGCAAAACTTGTTGTGTGCTTCGCCTTGGTCGCTTGGTTTGCAGAAATGGTTATTTGCGTTGATGCCCTAACAAAAAATGCACACATGTCAGTCACCGGACTATCAAATTCAATGTTCAAGTGATTGCTAAATATTCTAGTGACGTATTTATAATTAACCCGTTTTTTTGTTGTACATTTTCCAAAGTAACTTAATATTATACTCAGAAGACATGTAAATACTTTTAGACTTGCTCGTCCACAGTGCCTTTCAACTAATCGATCAACATTTTAACAGTATTCAATATTTCACTACACTTATCACAACGCTTCCCACTACCTCTCCTTTCGCAAGTTGCTATTCTTCCATTTCTTTGTTGTTGTATGTTGTACCGCTACTGTGGAAAGAAGCAGCGCAATATGCGGCAGCCCAGAAAAACGTTCATACAACTGAAAGCGAAACATCGGCAGACGACGCAGTTTTAACGCGGAAATATGGATTCTTTAAAAGATCTACAAGGACCGTTGTAAAGTAGTAATACGCCCAGTGCAAAGTCAAAAATTAAAATATGCAGCTTAAAAAAAATTAGGGCAAGGCCCATTCTTCAATCTCCTGGATATCTATCAGAAATATAGCTATTAAAAATTGATTCATAACGTGGAATTACATTATAACTACTACACTAAATAAGTTTTATAAAGCGAAGTATTAAAAACTTGCAATAGAAAGTGTTGGGATAAGATTCGATATAAGATTTTTCTTGGGTTACCTGCTCCCTTTATCCGCGTCTACGACAGCATATTTACCTTCTCAAGCCTCCATTATTTGCGTATTTTTAGAATACTATCATTAACACTGCTCATTTCAATTAAAAACGACGGTTATTTTTTAACAGTTATCATAATTCATAGCACACAACAGCGCATGCTTGCAACAAAATGCAGTTCGTTCACCTGCTAGACAAAACGCGATGTGCTTGTTTACCGCAGTCGAACTCCAGTTTGTGTGTTCAAGCTTATTTTCCAATGTGTTTTAACACCACAAAATTTATATTGAACGTTCACGATGAGGTGTGCTTGCGTATCGCACGAATCGAATACCACCTACAGTTCGATTGAAAAAAAAACATGATAAAGTGGTTTTTACAAATCTGCTCCTCAACTACTATATTATTAAGTAGAACTGATTGCAAGGTATGTTGCAGAAATTGTGTATCTAGTTTATGAATCAGATTTTTCGGGTTCGCCTAAACTGATTTAGAAAGTAGTCTGAGAAATTTTTCTTCGGTTTCTATGTCATCGCTAAATATTTCGCAGCTAATTTGAACCGGTATAACATTTTACTTAATCTGCTATATGCTACAGAGCTAAGCTGCTTTGGTTTAAACCAACACTTATTAGCACAGGCGCTACACACAAGTAACATCGTCTATTTTTTGCCACTGGAAATGCAGCATTCTTTGAATTTTAATAAGTTATTAATTAATAACAGTTATTTGCTCGCTTTAGTGGTAATAAACTATCAAGTTGGTCAAGTTGCCTTTTAATGAGTTTTTTTTTGTGAACTGCTAATAGCCATTTTATTAAAGCACGCTATGCACTCTATGCGTTAATAAATATAAATGTTTAAAAATATATTAGGATGCAAGCGTTTATGATAGCCGTAAATTATAAACGTTAGATGTAAAATACAAATGAGAATTTCACTAATGCAGAATAACAATTTTAGAGTTTAGAATGTACCTATGTATGACCTCATATATATAGTATGTTTCCAAGTTGAGTTTACAAAAAAACTGTATATTGAAGGAAGAATTCTTTTTTACTTGACATGCAACGTTTACTTATGTCACTTACAACTTGAATTAATAATTTTTCGAGTCATTATCTCCATCCTCGAATTTAATTTAAATTTAATCTGACATGTTATCTTGCGTATTGAGAATATTTTGACAACAGAATGGTAACCTTAGAATAGAAAATTTGTTTAATATAATGTAAATGGAAGTGGAAATAAGTTACCGAAAGATTGACAAATTCAATGCAAAAATCCAGATATTTATATGTTGCTTGCAGGTGCACAGAAACTTAAGCAATTTTGAAGAACCGCCTCAGTAATTAATTTTAAGAAAGGAAAATAATTCATATTAAAGAGGATGTCGTTACTTTGATAATTTCAGATTTAGTACAAAGTACCGAGATTGTCTTTGACGAAGCGGTCCATTCAATTATGTATTAGTAATCACGCATTCAACAAGCTTTCAAAGAGTACAAGATTTATTTCTTCAAACCTCCAACTCAAATAAGATTAAAAGCCAATCGTATTTTTGTATAATGAGACGATGCAAAACGTCTCGTTTTTTTTTGTTATGGACGGGAATCAGAATTGCAAGTAATATTTTTTATGGGGATATTGCGTTCCGAGGAAGTTTCATTTTCTACTAGTGAAGCTGATTCTTCAGAACATGTTCGATATTGAAGTGACACCAATCTTCGCTCAAAGTCATTAATAATCGCCAGTATTCTGTTATTTTCATTTTGTTGCTAGAGATATAATTACCTAGTAAAACGCCGTGGGCAACTAGAGGGATGACAGATGCTATTTAAGCCGCTAAATGCTGTTGTTGGAGAACATAGCCGACGGAATGTCACTTTTCATAACGCTAATAACAACAGTCTTTCATGTTGTATTTTGAACAAATCAGTATTATATATGACAATGAACAGCAATTTATTTATACTTCAGCGACGCCTTGGTCGAAGGAGAACACTAGCAACAAATCAGATTAAAACAACTAATTACATGTAAAGAGTCAGATTTGTTGAAAGATGGGAAGAATGCTAATTATTTATTAGTTCGCTATGTTGACACCCCTGTTTTTGTTTTGATTTCTTGGATAAAATCATAAACGCCATGCAGCAACGTTACATTTTTTTTAGAGTAGATTAGTGCAGTAACATAATTTGTTTACAACGAAGTGTTTCGAAATGTACGAACATAAATTATAGATGAAAAATGATTCTGCTAACTAGCACCCATTTTTGTATATATGGGATTGGCAAATAATCGTTTGTTACCTGCAGCACTTATATCTATTTGTTTACCATTCATATCGGCTCCTAATGAAACATTATTTATGCATTATTAATGGTATACCAATACAATAGAAGTAAAAAAAAGAGCAGACGCAAACAATGCCAATAAAATTTGCTGGCCGCTAGCGGCGATTGTATTGAAGATTTCCTGTTCTATTGAATTTCCTCCGCAGTTATTATAACGACAAGCTGTATCTTATTAATATCGCATGTATATTGATATTTGGATTTCTCCGCGTTTATCGCTTTAATTATTTTTGTTTGATTTGGTTGTGTGCGTAAAATATTATTACCACCATACCTTTTACGAGTGTTGGCATTAGAAACCATACTAAAATTTATTATCAATTATCTGTTTATTATCTCAAACTTTTTGAAGTATAGATAAAATATGAAGTCTATTCACACTCAACAGATTACTTTTACTATCAACTTAATGTTGGTTATTGCATTTAACCCTTTTCTCCATATAATATTTTTATGTTCAAATCAAAATCTCGTAATTCTTAATGTATAGCATAGTTTCAAAATGGGAAAGGGTAATCTCAAACAATTTTTCAAGACAAGTCGTTGGGAGTGTTGATGCCATCAGACATACGTATCAGCTATTCCCAAACTTCAGCTTTGCTTTTTTGTCCTTTCTCAACACAATGAATAGCAGAAAACCATGAATTATGTACATATACACAAATTGTGTTGTAATATAGTCAGATATCATGATACTTTTAAAATTATTTGGGAAATAGTGTAAACATGTTCAGGGTTCGTAGAATGTCTGGAGATGATGCCCTAAGTAGTTTAATCTGTGAATTTAAACATTGTTTTCATGGAACTAAAGCACTGTGTGATTGTTTTGATACAAATAAGCGTTTGTTTCTAATCTTCTATAATTGTAATTACTGCAATTTAGGAAAATTTTGCAAAAGTGAAAAACACTTAGCCTTACGGGATAAACCAAATCAATTGGGAAGAAATCAATGGGAAGATGGGACCCTAATTCCATCAATTTCGCGACAACAACTCGAGAGTAATGGATGTGACGGAAGAGGACTTATTTACTGGCCAATCGTGGACGTTCTTCTATTCAATTCGGTTTTCAAGTGGTCCAACAACGATGCACAATACGCACGTAATATAATATTTTTACCCTTTTCCAAATAGTCAACGAAGATTATTCCTTGAAAATTGCCGCTATCATTTTGCCGCTGAAGGAACGCTCTTTGCTTTGAAATAGTAACGTAGGCTTCCATACCCAGAGTCAGTTTTTACGACGGTAACTTATGTAATAGTGCATCCATGTTTCGTTCGCACGCTTAAAGTCCTGTACATTCCCCTGGAATAGCTGCAAGCTGTCCTTGGAACACGTTACACTATTTCGTTTTCTGTTCATCTGGGGGCAATTGCCGCATCTATCTTGCGGACAGGTTTCTGGCGATCAAATTTTTTAGAGCCACTTATGCTCATATGGCAACTACGAAAATTTTGAAACCACTTACAACCCATTCTAATTAAAGATACTGGTTCAATATAAATTGTATAAAGCCTTACTTTGGTCTTTTGGGACGATTTGCCTTTTCCATAGTAACGCTTTATCAACACAGCAAACTCTTTCATCAATTGAATTCAATCACTTGAGGTGCAGTATTCAAGCACAGAGGGATAAATCAATATGGGTGAAATTTGGTTCCTCTGAGAGATGTTACTAACTAACAATAATCTCGATACATACCAATGGCGTGATCTCTCTGATTTTTTACGAACTTTTTAAATCAACCCCGTATCTGAAGTGGGTGTTTGTAGCCTTAAAAACTAATTCTCAATCGATGCAGCAGTGAGAGGAAACCAACCGAAACGACACGACTGGAAAATTAATTGAACGCAGTAGTGATTTAAGCTCCACACCAGCTCATTCCCTTCTAGTTATTGAAAATAAGCCTGTAAGAAAATCTAAGCCTCACAAACAGTCTTTTAGCATCTACGATGATGATTTTTTTTGTTATACTTCAGTCAAGGTTATGATTTATTGTACGAGATAGATACATGCCTGCGTGGCACATCAATTTGATCGCATCTAGTGTGGCATGTTTAACAGAGAAGTCGTGTAAAGATTCACGTACTTTTCCCAAGTTATATATCAATAAAGCAATTTAGAGTCATTATAAGTATTTGTGGTATACAAGGTACATACTTCTATTTAAAAGAGTTCTGGATAGCAGCCATGTATTAGCCATAATATTAACTAAACAAACCCCTATTTATAAATTGCCTGCTATGTCTTTTGTAATTATAATTGTATGTAGTATATCATTTGAACTGTGTCAAGAAAGATGGCTTTGCAACCAATATTACATGTGTTGGTTGCAATAAAACCGATCCGTACTACTGGACCTCATATTCCTACTATAAACTGTGCCTTTTCAAAAATTGAAGCAGGAATAATTAAACCTGCCACTTTTCTATAAATTCAGTAAGTGTCTGAAACCTATTCTTTAGCGATAAGTGATTGTGTGTGTTTATGCGCTAAGATTATAACTAAAATTTACAATGTATAGAAACTTGAAATACACATGCTTAAAAAACTTTCGTTGGGTCCCTCCCATTCTGTCAACGTCAATATTGTTTAGAGACTCCAGATGGTTCTGGGATATCCTAGTTTAATAACTATTAGCGAGGTATAGGAATCGAGTATGCAATATCTCATCGTACCAAATAATAAATGAATCTTCTACTTTTTACCTCATACTCCATTATCACATTTAGCTGGACTTAATAAGTTGTTTGTGAAAGGAATATTTTGGTAAAATCTATTCTATATGGTTCCTTTACCTTATTTCTAAATGCATTGTTTCCCCACTCTTACTTCGATTCAATTAACCGAAGTAATACTTGCATATATCAATTATTCATTTTATAAATCTGTATATATTTCGATATACTAATATATATATATATATTAATCGGAAACCATGTTACTTTCTCAAGATATCTGATGATAGTTGGATTAATGCCTGAGAAGCGAATAAGGAATGCCGCAGGGTAATTTTTTTCATTATAGTATTCTATCATAGAGACATTATTTTCTTAGAAAATCAAAGATATGATGCCCTATTTGAATCTAGCATGTATACGTCGCTCTCTTTGTTCTTCTAAATTAGATTACTAACTACAAAAGCCGCTTGCGCGCTGATTAAATTGCAATCGGTAGTTCGCCGTACCATTCAAAAATCCATTTAAATATGGTACATAGATTATGATTGACAGTTTAATATCTGATAAGCGAAAATCGAATTCCTTATCGGCACGGTACGTTAAAGCTCATTTAGGTGGGATTTTAAGCAGATGGTTACCATAGATCTATACCTGCGGTCACATGATATGTGAACATATTGGCCTTCTATTTAAAAAATCTACTATTTCACTCGTATATCTCGAAACGCATGCACATACCTTGTAAAATCGTGTGAATTGCTTATTAAACGCTTAATTAAAAATATAGATTTTGTTCCAGCGGGGTCGGGAAAGTGCTAGGCATTGATAAATTATTACATGTAAATCAGTATTTATACCATTAATTATAAAGCCAATATAAAAATTAGAGATGGCTTTAAAACGGATATTCTTACGTCTGTGTGTAGAACATACGTGTGCAAGTTCTATTAACAGTAGATTTTTCTTGTAGATACGCGTAAGGCGAACACGTGCAGAATTTATAATTGAAAATTTTGTCGTGAGAACGTATTAATAACATATGTTTAAATTATAGGTAATTATTATCTATTTGTGTACAAACGCAGATAGGGACACATTTGTCTAAAGTTGTGAGATTGGACTGCCTTCCCTCGAGCTTAAAAACAAACTAAGATACCCTGCTTGCACGTTCACATATAACTTCATTACGTTCCTCGATTTGAGTTAGTTTCGCACGCTTTATTAGCATATGTGCGCCTTATATCGCGATGAACTTTTATTAAAAATGTACAGAATAGTGATGGGAATAGGAATTCAATAAAAGGGATTGTCCTAGCGGAATAATTCAATTGCACAAAACAATACTATCTATTAGATGATATAATACGAAATGTGGGCTGAACTTAATACCATAGTTGAAGAAGGCGAATATCAACAATTACTTTCTGGTAGTACTGTGTATGAGTACATTCAATGTCGTATGGGTAAAAAAAAACAAATTAGAAAACAATATGTCGCTCGAAATTACTCTTGCTAAACTTGTTATAATATAATTCCTACGGCTTTGTATGTGCATCTCCTACGGCGAGAACGATGGGAGAAAGCACGAAATCGATTTTTATAAACAACTTATCGCTGATATCGGCGAAGTTGCAAAACACAGGTTTCATTTCAATTGCTGTGTAGCATTGTGCAAGCTTTCTTGTAATGAATCACTTTTTCATTCATATCAATTATATCAATCACTACTCTGAATACATTTTACTAACAATGAGTTCTTTGCGATGCGAAATCTAAAAAGAGTATTCGAAGCAGTGTACCATATGCATAGGATGTGTAATACACATAACGGCATCCTCATTGTCTAATAACATAAACAACGGAAGATTTCGTCGAAAACAATTATATACTAACTTCAGACCAAGTTGATTCGATCGGGTGTGTATAATATCCATATTGGTATGTGCTTTGTAGCTAATCCGTCGCTTGATTGGATCCGCAGTATGCTTAATATTAAGGGGCTCTCGAGCTCGCTTCGTGATAATGTCATACGTTTCGGGCTGAGCGGGGGCTGCACTCGGGAAGGATCTTTTTGCCCCTGTGTAGCAGCTGAGGAAGCACCTGGCGTTGACGCTGACGACTTGGTCGTATTAATCAGAAGCATGGATACGCTGGGAGTAACAACTATCCTGCAGAAAGTACTTATTCACGGCTGGTGCGAAGGGAAGCAAAACCGTGATCATTCCATTCGCAACGAGGAGGAAGCTGCAGGGATTAATCTGTCTAATCAATTGCGGTAGGTAATTGCACTTCTCAACGGAGGTAAGATATCCTGGAATCCTCATCTGGATAAACTAATTTAGAGCCAATAGATACGTTGCAGACTTTGTGGTAAGACATGGGAAAAAAGAAGAGGAAGAAACGTCCCCTAATACAATGCATTGCCTGTATGTGACAATGGTTCTTCCTATGATCAGGCAAGACGTTCTTGTCTGGTAGACAAACGTTCAACAGACTGCAGCGCCAGCTGAATTTACCTGCAGAGTATAGCCAGCCTAATGATCATTGGTGCATTGAGTACTACACCTGGATAGGTTCTCAAAATTCTTTTGTAATGG
The DNA here is from genome assembly GCA_902654985.2 of Oryctes borbonicus. Lineage (NCBI taxonomy): Eukaryota > Metazoa > Arthropoda > Insecta > Coleoptera > Scarabaeidae > Oryctes > Oryctes borbonicus. Next base: position 2,456,252 of record LR736859.1, on the reverse strand, counting down.
GAATTTTCATATGCTTAATACAATATTTTTTGAGACCTCCGTGCGAGATAAATTCTACATATTATATCAACACTAAATCGTAATCGAAAACTACAAAAGTAATTTTAATAACAAAATGATTTCGCCTGAGTTAAAAAAGTCAACGTATAGCATCACTTTGGTTGTCTCGCTGTTACCTGAAATAACCCAAGTTCTAGTTCTATAGTGTTACATAGCTGATATAAACAGTAATCTATTCTGCCGGGATTGATAGGACAGTATCTAACGCTCATAACTATTAGTCCGGGTGCCCAGGGTTCAAACCCCGGAGCTGCTAACTCTCGAAGTGAGGTTTTCATGGTAATCCTGAATTCCATGGCTAATGCTGAGAGTGGGGATATTAAGACGCTTCACGAGCACATATCATAATCCTTGTAATTAACACTCTTGTGGGATGTGAAGACACGAATTATTACGATATCTACAAAAACAAAAACTAAAGAATTTGGTTGAACCTCTGAATTAAAAAAATTAAAAAATTAACCAAACACTATTAAATGCCACCAAACTGCAAATAACCATTTTCTAAAATTTTAACTACAATTAGATAAATGAATATGTTAACACGCCTAGCAAATCACAAATTTTAAATAGGTAATACCTGCTGGTTTTTTAAGTAATGTTGTTTTACTTTGCATTTTTGTATTGCGGTATCTTTAAAAAAATGTTCGAATTATTAATAGTAGTTGCTATTTCATAGAAACAGTTCGTTTAAGTATAGTCGAAGTAGGGTATGACGTCGATATTAATAATTTACAAATTACGTCAAATACATGCTGATAATGATAGTTACTGCGTGATTGTTCATTAACTTTATTAGCTCAATGTTCGCAAACTAGGTTTGAGGATCAGATAAATCTAAATAAGGATTTATATATGTTTACTTAATTTTTAGTTGTTTTCTTTCTAAATTCTGATCTACCTCGTTCGGTAGATGTAGGAAACAGATTTTTAAAATACCATCGAAAAATGTTTGAAAGATGATACGTAACTTTTCTATTAATCAATATATTTCAATGAAATTTGGCTAAAGGCATTTCAGGACCTTCTGAATTTAGTGTGTACTCAGTTTTACAAAAAATAAATCGCTAATAAAATGTTGCTATTTGCGAACTTAAAAAATAATGAGAATAGTCCTTCAAAATTTAAATGTTCAACTAAATTGGTTTTATTTCAGTTTAAATATATAGTCTACAAGGTGCTTCTATTTCAAATGTGTCACACTGCATATACATATTTTTATGTAGCAAGTAATAATCATATCCATCATCCCAAGTCCGTAACAACATGTACTAATTTACGAGGATAATAAAGCATATATCAAATTCTTAAAATTTTAGTTGATTAGAAAATAAAATGTCATTCATAAATATTTACATGCGTTCAAGATATTCGAACACACGTCAATCAAATGACTATTTATGTGTATACCTTCTTGCGGAGGTATGTTCAAGGTCAGGGCTCATTTAAATAGATAAAAAGTTTTAAATTATATATCTCCGAAAAATACTCATTCCTTTTCAAATACTGACAGAAGGCTGTTTTTCGGTCTACCTTCCTTTTGAAGACGTAGTGCCTGAAGCCAAACGAGAATATTTATAGATGTTGCTCTACATACTGTCTTGTTTAAGCTTTCCTTGTTTACAATTTAAACGTGCAAAAACTTCACTATGTGCTTTCTAAAAACCGTAAACTTTTAATTTTACAAGGTAAACATAATAAGAGGAAAGCGTTACAAAAACAGGCCATTATTCCTATTAACGTTGTACTGCACATCGTGGATATTTGATTGCTTTACAATGAGTACAAGAAGTAGGAATTGTATGCCATAACTGCTTCCAGTCTCAAATCGTTGATCATCATGGTGCTAATAGTACTGCCTGGAATATCCATAAACGATGCTGTTTAAGATTATGTTTAAAGAACGCATTTAGAATATTATGAAGCCTTAAAACGCGACGTTTTAACACAGGTGAGTTAGTGAGTTAAGTTAACGCTAGCGGAGTATAGTATTGAGGCGCATCCCCATTATAGAGATCGAGGTCCTCACTACATATAAAGTGAGTATGTTTCAAAGAGCATACATGTGACTTCGTTCACTACATTTTTCAAAATGAGTGATAAACAAAACCAAATCTTAGGTTGCTATTATTATTGATTCAAGTAAAGTGCACAAAGCTGAAAAGAACGTTTTGCATTCAATTGAAGCAAGCCTTCAAGGTGGAAATATGTATCATGGAAATCATTCTAATAGCTAAACTACATAATCAAATTATAATTTGTTCAAAATTATATCAATGTTTCAACTTTCTGAGTAATTTGATTGGTTTCCATATACTGTATTTCTTGGTACCAAAATATCTATCTTTAGACTGAGCATTTAGACGTATAGGGAATGAAGGAGAAAGAGTACTTGTTGAGGGTCGTAGAGGGGTTTACGTTGGTTTCGTTTTATATTTTTGAAAACCGTCATCATTTTACGTTTCTCTATTTTCATATTGGGCCCATCATCTATCAGTGCTCAATTCTAAATATTGAGGTATCTTTGTAATGCTGTTCCATTATTGGCTATTGGATAACTAAATCATCTGCATATAGTTATTACTCCCCTTACATTGTAATATTCGCAATATTTTTTATTTTCTTCACTAGTATTTTATTAGTATAATGAATATACTTATATGGTCTCAAAGCTTTACCTTATTTTACATCTGTCTTATAAAGTCTTCTGATACCTTGATTGATTCTCTATCCATGCTTCTTATAGTTTCTATGATTTGTTTTTCTATATTCCACATTTGACTCCTCCACAACTCACTTCTGTTTACGCTGTCGAAGGTTTTGGATATGTCTAGGAAACGCAAGTACCTATAGATCCTTGTTTTCATGATTAGTCTCAATATAAAAGGGCGTCTTGTGTTCTTCCATTCGGCCCGAATCTTACTATGTACCAGTTTTAATTTTAATCCTTTTCCTTTTTCTCTACGTTCCACAATATGCAAAGACAGTCTAATAGTCAGTTCTTCTTCTGTTGTTATATGTTTTTTCATGTCGCATTCCCGCTCTGAGATTTCCAAGTACTCACCATACCGCGGGGAAATTTTATCATTTCCAGACGCTTTTCCAATCTTTAGTTTCTCTACTCATTCTTCTACCTCCTCTTTGCTTATTTGTTTTTTCTTTTTCATTTGGTACTTATATTTGTTTTTCTTTTTCCTATTCTTCACTTTGGTTGTTGGACTGTGAAAAATATAAAATTTTCAATGATGTGATGCCGGGTCTTACACTGTACTTCTAAACAAAATGTTATTCTAATATCACTACTTGCGGTTTTATATAATATTATAACTTAAGCAGATGCAATCTCATTTCTTAAAAGAATAGAAACAACATGGATAGGCTTAGTCCTATTTACGGCTCTTTTCGCAAACAAATACGACTACGATATGTTTTACACATCAATATGACGCGTTTCGTCAAAGCATCACTCCCATAGCGAGAGAATAGCGGGGGCGATAGAACACCTGGCTCACTCGGTCCGCGCTATTACACAATATTACCAACCGTGCCGAACACTTGATCAAGATAGGAAATCTCATCAGGGTTATACGGAGGAGAAATTGGGTTAGATTGATAATGTATATCTTGTGCTCGTTGTTGTTGTTGTTACGGTTGCGAATGGTATGGATATATTTTCTTGTTATGTTATTTGTTCGTCTTGTCAGTAATTAAGTACTGCGTTCTATGGTTTCTATATTACAGTATGTATACATCCATTTGTATCGTGTACTTCACTGGATAATTTAAAGCTTGGCGTACTGAAAAATTTGCGTAACGTAGCTTGTTAACCCATATTGTGTTCTATAAAAAATGAGACGCAATTATTTTTATTTATGCCTTTACAACTACATATTTGTTGTAGATTTCAGTGCATATACGAGGGGAGGTCTAAAATTTCGCGAACAGAAGGATTTGTGAACTACATAAAACAATAAAGTTATCTTTCTTTTTAGATGTATACGCCCACACGTTTTATACCTGAAAATTGGGTGCTGTATATGATAATAGGTTGATTTTGTCTTTGCATTGAAACTGATTCTAATCCATTACCTTCACTTTTTCACCGTATTTAGTTCTTCCCTACACTTCTCCTTTTGAATTTGGAAATGGGCAATAGTTGTTGGGGGCTAGATCCGGTCTATAGAATGGCAGTACCAGCGATTTGAAGCCACATTTGTGCAAAACAACACACCTTCTTCAACTTTTTTCGTCCTTTTCGAAACATTGAACCCAAATCTCATCTCCAGTCACAGTTTGCATCAAAACGTACCTTGGGATGACTTTTGTCATGCTAAGATGATCATGTTATGTCTTCAAAATGGTGGTTTCTAATACTCTCACAGAAAGCCATTTCATTTTCAAGCGCAATCGTTTGACGCAATATACATAAAAAATACTTTCTGTAATAGAAATTTTTAACTGCACCAGGCAATATTCACCACACATATTTATTTTTCTCCATATTCTAAGCTGAAGTCATCTGCATAAATAAGTTATTACCCATAAATATATCGATTATCCTCAAAAGTGATCAACTCTTTACAGTAAAGTTTCCTTTATATATGTTAAAACATCACAAAAAATACCCTTCACCGTAAAATTCTGTTAACAATACTCTTTGTAATGGGTCACTTATTCACCAATTACACCGATAAACTTATATAGTGTTGTAGAAATAATGTTTCACTTCCTGGTTTCTGCCACAGGAGGTAAAATTTAACCCTTTAGGTGGCTTAGAATTCTCCCATTCTTCAAATAAAATTACTTAAATACTATTTCTACATTGCATAATTAATTTGCTAAAATGACAAGCGGCATTATCACCCTATACGATTACAAAAGCGCATTTAGATTTGTAAGGGCGTTTACGAGTAAATGATATTCTATAAAAGATTTACATAAATTTCAGTGAAGGTGTTGCATAGAATTCAAAATTGTGTTAATATGCGAGGTGTTGCTTTTAAAATAAGCAAATATGACCCGAAGCAATACAGGAACATATCAAAATATTATAAGCAAGTCCATTCCCCTGGCATTAGCAATCTACCAAATTTTTCGGTTTTTTCAGATTAACACATTTTAAAAATAGAAATGACATTTTTGTATACCTTGTTTACACAATGTTAACAATAATACCAATTGGTATGTTGTCAAACCAGAAATTCGCACCGATAGTTTTATTTAGGCAAGTTACAATGTTTAAAGCTATCGTATAAACCTGGTAAATTGTTAAAACTATAGAGACTTCAACGATAGGTCGGGCTGCAAACCCACGCAAAAATTGTTCGAGAGGCAAAAAAGAACTGACGTTCTTAGTATTTGACTTACTGCCGTCGAAAATAGCACAGTTCGTATCATGGATACTTTAATAAAAATACTTTAATCCATTCAAATAGCATATTACTTAGCATATACGTAGACAAACTTCAAGTTAAAATTTGTGTAGTTAACTGAATAAGCCCTATATTTGCGTCGTATTTATGCTAACTAAACTTCTGAATAGATACATATCATGAAGAATTTCATAATCCGTAACTTACATGAAAATATTTTCCCTTAATAGAATTTTTTTAACGAGCAGGTAATATTCGCCACACATATTTATTTCTTCTCCATTTTTTAAGCTGAAATCATCTCCATAATTAATTTATTACCCATAAATATGTTGATTATGTTGATGATCAAATGTGTAAAATCAACTCCTTGCAGTAAAATTACCTTCATATTTGTGGAAACATCACCAAAAATACTCTTTACCGTAAAATTCTGTTAACAATACTTCTTGCAATAAGGTACTATTCACCACTTACACCAGCAAATTTACATACTCCTTTTACAGTGTATTAGATTTGAAACAAAATTTACATAAGCTGATTTAAGTTGTTTAAGTTGATACTTTTTTGCAAAACAGTGTCTAGATCTAATTTCAAACTTCTTCTTTAGGTGGTTTGGTTATAAATACAGACAAGCTTGAAAATACTCCCAACACACCTTATGCAGCGAATATTATTCCAACTCATTGTCAGCCATCATACCATTCAGACAACGTGTTACTAGGAAAGATTTCATGCCATTCTGTCACGCTGACTGCAGTATTGATACAAACTTGCCGACCTTCAATATTTATTATACGATTTTCAAAAAGCTTTTCATACAGAATACGTGAATAACAAGGCATGATAATTGTATTAGCCGCGCTAAATGGGGCTGCTGTAACAAGCAGACACTCTTATAGGAGCATGACATTTATCCTGAGTGATTTACCGTAATTTTCAACCGCCTGCGTATAACGAAATTATGCAAATATGTGTTTACATAGGCGTTTCATTTTTTCGTAAACGCCTTTGAGCTAGATAAATCGTCTTTTCAGTACATCTAGTATGTGTAAACTCAACAATGTGGAAAAATTAAAGAGTGCAATTTTACAATGAATGCAATAAATTATAGTTGTAACTTCAAGGCCACATATCTGTGATTTTCTATAATTGCATTTTACATTAATGGATGCCATTATTTATTTGCCTTTCAAATAATGCGTAGGCAGAGCTTTCAGTTAATTGAGATAAATATAAGTTTTTCGATGTCAAACACTAATAGAGACCATGTATATCATTATGTTTTACTATATTTAAAAATATTTAGACGTCGTAATCTATTGTGAGACTTCCTTATTAAGATAATTATGCTTATGTCAACTCATAAATCGGAATAGTAAAAGTCTCAAATGCTTTGGATAATTACGGTTAGCTAATCCAAAGATCGCTAATTATGATTAGTGTATTGATACTTTTACGATTTTATTGGAGTGGGCACTTGCACACATAAATATTTATAAACAGTTAAATGGTGTATGTAATACCGTGGACGGAAATGCGATAATGTGGAAAATAAAGAACTAGGAAGGGAAGCGCGTTTTCTCCTTGATACTTTTTCTTTACTTTTCGTCAATCATTCAAGCGATTAACAAAGGTAATGATTTCCTTAAAATGAGGATGTCGAGGGAAAGTCTTATCACGCTTGCCAAAACAAAACCGAAAGCGTAAGCATTTAAGTAGATACGTTTGACAATAATGATTTATCTCAACACACATACGCACAAAACATAAATGAGATATAACAAATACAAAAAGAAACTATTGCAAAACTAACGAAATAAAGTTTCTTTAGCAGTAAAGGCATACTCAAGCAACGGATAACAATGTGTAAAGCTTTCTAAGGCGAATTACAGACGTAGTTTACATGGTGGAAAAAGTTTAAGTGCACTTCAGGACCATTAATATTTTCAGCCTTTCCCAAGGCATCATGTCCTGTAGCGTAAGTAGATATTCATTTAGTTTTTCGAGTGTGTATACAACAGCATTTCCTAGTTGTTCGAATATCGAAATATTTTGTACATTGCATTTTGTACTTTGGGAGGTTTTCTTTACTTGTGCATCTGTAAGGTGAGTTGCATACATTATTTAATTTTACTGATGAAGCGATAGTGCAGTCGCAGAACAGAACACATTCTCTAACATCATCTAGAGAATCGTCGTATATGCACTCCAACTTGTGCATTTCCTTTTCATTATTATGTACGCTAGGTGTTAAGTTGTAATACGTATAAGCAGTTGCAGCCATTGTGTTTTATATCCAATACTGACAAGCCAGCGCGCCAATTTTAGTTTGAACTTCAAGTTCTTATGCAAAAGTAGTTCTTCGTGTCATTTGCGTATGCAAGTACAGAGCATGCCAACTAAGGAAGCAGGTCATTCAGATACAGTATAAACGAGAATGATCTTAGATTTGAGCCTTGAGCATTCTTTGCTCCTTCGGAGCCGGATATTAGTACCAAACTAATAGTTTAGGATATTGGAACAGCCTACAAATTATTTGCGGTATCAGCAAAGGTTAGTGTAGCGGCGCATAATATCGTACGACTAACAAAGACGATGGCATAAATCGGTGGTAACAACGCAACGGCTGCAGTGGTGACCGCGAGCCAACAGGGGTACAAGGCTTAATTTTACTTGAATTTCATATAAGTTTTATACTTGCTTTACAGTACATAATTATGAATTTAAATTCACTATTCGAATCATAACATGATCAGCCTGGAGAAACCTATTAAAAAGCGTTTAAAAGTTAAATCAACAATCAGTCGAATTGAAAACTACGTAAACGATCATGCAAAAATTTCTTTTAAAATGACATAGTTCGACAAGAATTATTATTAGAAGCATTTCAAATTCATTTGAAATCCAAAACAATATTGAAAGTATTAATATGGATCGGATTGATTGCGGATGGAGAGATTGATCGTATCGAGGTTGAAAATATTTATTTTAATATCTTGTTAAAAATCAAATCCATATTTGAAAGCAACAATTCGTTTGGTAGATAATGCAAATTCCATCAAACTCCCTCACGCACAAGTTCCTACATTTTCAAGTAAAATAGAGGAATGGAATTCGTTTGCTGATCACTCGTTCACAGTAACGAAAACTCAAGCGTTCAAAAATGTTATTTAAGGAGGTTTATAAGAAATGAGCCGTCAAGTTTAAAAAGCAATGTAACATTGACTTCAGAAAACTATTCTGCAGCTTGGGATATTTTAAAACGGCATTTCGATAATAAATTATTTATTATTGATTCTCATATAACTTCAATTTCAAACGCACCTGCGATCACAAAGGGTAACGCATATTTTACGTGAATTTCTTACCAACATTATGCAACATTTAAATTCTTTAGAGTCCCTGAAACATCCTGTCAAAGAATGGGATTTAATTTTAGCGTGCATCATACAAGCAATTCATGCGAGAATACATTTCTCTCGATCATGCCAAGTATATCAAGCTAGATCTTTTCGCGATCAAGAATGGGTTATTTCTCACCTCATCACTATGCTGTACGACAACTTAGTCTTGCCACCAAATTACGTGCGGTATTTGATGCTTCTGCAAAAAACACAATTGGTCGTTACTTACCATAAATGGCATATTGCTTACAGGAGCCACTGTCCAGACTGATCTTTTTGACATTTTATATTGATATAAAACCCACAAGCATGTACTACCAGCCTACACAGCCTGTACTACAGCCAGTTACTGCAGCCTCTATAAATAGATTAAAATTTTTTCAACACTGGCATATAGAATATTTAAAACAATTACAAAATCGCCCAAAATGGTCTAAAATACACCCTAACATTCAAGAGAACTCAGTTACATATGTTGGTAAAGGACGATAACATTTCTCCTTTACAGTGGCATCTAACTAAAGTTGTCAACCTTCTCCCTAGCAACGGTTGCGAGGTTCGCATTGCAGAAGTTAAAACTCACAGAGGCAAGTTAACTCGTTGCATTACCAATATTTCTTCATTACCATTTAATTAAATTGCAATTCTGGGACGCATGAATTGGTAAGAAGTAGTTTTAATTTTTGACACAAAAAGGCTTGAAAATTGTTTTTGAATAATCCACTATTTGACCTACAGAGAAGTATTAGCCTACATAACTACTAACATACTACTTACTAACCTACCTAACCTACTAACATAATTATTAAGTAATTTTTATTTTAAACAGTGCTTATAGCGAACACTTCAAGAATTGGGATCGTCAACTACATATCGAACATGCAAACCATGTGACAATGGCTACAGCATTAGTACATCTTCTAGTGGGACGATCAGTAATGGGCCTAAGTCCTTACACTACACTAGAAACTAAGATGATAGTGCTATAATTCTCACAAATACAAATGGTGACAAGCCTAATACCAGGCGAATTGATTTGAATTGCCAAAGTTGCAATAATTTATTTGTTTTTCTTACAGCTGAATAACATTTCATCTTGGGGTTTTCAATATTATTAAAAAGAAGCTAAGTAAAGCAAGCAAACCATTAAAAACCTATACCGCCCTACTGCACCATAGAGGCTCATGGGATGAATATGCTTGCGCAATTCTCATCTGTATATGTCTAGTGAATAGACAATGATGTCCCCACTATTATCTGGATAGTATACCGATTCTACTACAAAGAGACATCGGCAGCGCAGTTTCATAATGCTGATTGATTTGGCTTGTATTAGAAAATTATGTAGATGTGTAATTATAACAAGCACATGTTAATTATTTTACCTTATTCATATGTAATATTATTATAATTGCTTTTTTGGACAAACATATTAAATAGCTCGTTCCGTAATTCATATGCAAAATATCTCTATTACATCTTTTTGAATAGATTTAGTTCCAAAATTTCTCCAGATGTTTCGTCACTGGTATCATCATAAAATAAATACGAACCGAACATGAAAACCAACTTCGAAGTAGAATGTTATTTCAAAATAAGCAGTGTCGATTGCAGACCACCAAAAATACCGCAGAGATACTTTTCATAAATTAAACGTAAGAGAGCATCACTGATTATAGGTTACGTTACATTATAAGTCCATCAATTACGAGGATGCTAAAAATGATGATCATAATTTGGATCATTATTTTGTACGAAATATTTAAAATATTTTAAATAGCATAGTGTACGCTAATTTGTCGTATTTCATTACAGTTAGCTCGATATCTGCCTCTGTAATGGTATTCCATTTATTTCTTCTATACGAGCCGCCTATGCGATAACAAAGAAGTTAATTGCAATAAAACGGGTCTTCGCGCGAAAGCAAAAACATTCAACACATTTTAGAAACACATCTTCCGACTGGCAATTTGAAATGGACGCTATATATGGCGTCGAATTAATTATTTAATTTAATGTACACTATAATATGGTGTGAACAGACCTATTTCTGGAGAGATACATTTATCATTTATGCTTAATTAAGTTAGTAATCGGGTTAAAGTATATAATGATTTTCCTATTTCGAAATATCTATTCGCCTATTCAATTACGATCTGGATTACATACATAAAGTGTTGATTACGATAATAATATCTTTTCGATTAAAGAGTTGCTGTTACTTAGACCGATGCTATGTTCTATTTGGTTAATCTAATTGTTATTCTATCTAAGGCATGCAATCGTTAGCGTAATAAAAGAGCCTTAATTCGAAAGCACTTGGAATACCATAAGAGTTCCGGTTATGACAGAAATTAGCTTCCTAATATTTTAAATAATGGGTAAAGGTGAATGGAGCAAGAAAATGCCGTTTTCGTTTAAAGGCAAATTAAATTAGTTACAAAATTCTAAATTACTAATATTGTACTATTAAGACACCGCATAACACATCAGAGTCGTTAGCGCCATGAGGAAGAACGTTCACCCATCTGCGTTTCGATAATAACCGTCACCAGTAAAGCCTTTCTGGTTTTTTAGATTTTCGAGCGGCTTTTATAGCCTCTGGCTCTCCTCTCTTCGCCTCCGTGGTTTTGTTATATACATATATCGCTAGTCAACGATAATTCTGCGGAAACGACTAAATAACTTCTCTTCGCTCCATATTCTTCTGGTTCTCAATATTCGTCCTTAGCGCAAGTTTTTCCTACAAACACGTAGAACCTAAATCCTATTTTGTCTTTACAAACATTTCGCAAATTAAATATCACTTTATGATAAGTCGTCAAGTCCGGTATTATAGACATTTCAAGACGGACTATACTCAGTAATATCAATTCGTTGGATGCTAGAACGTAAGTTCAAATAAACACGCTGTAAATAGATACATTCAAAGAAAGGATATTGAGTGAATTTGTAATTTAACTCTAAGAATATTAAAATTGCCAAGATGAAATGTGTTTCGTAGTTGGCCATGATTAATATTTAACAGGGCCTATAGATAACGCAGGAGCGAAGTAACGCCAAGATAGTCGAGGTTTTTAGCTCGAGTCGCCTCTGAGAGAAAACATATTTCGCTATGTGGTGTGTTTTCAAGGTAGTATCAAGTCCAAGGTTAATTCAAGTACGATAACTTGAAAGAACGCCGAGTTTTGAAGTTGACGTGCTAGCATAAAGAGGGCGCGTATACCTCAAAGCTTTAAGGTTAGTTTCTTTTATCATTAATTTGATCATTTTTCGTACATGTTATTATTTGTAACTTATTCATTTAAACTACTGCCAGAGTATCCATATGATACTCCTGAATGTACGACAGGAAATTTTTTAAATGTATAAAAATACCTTCCTTTTTAATTCCTTCACAATTGTTGAACGCTAAGTTGATGGTCTATTCAACAAAACCAATTTTCACCCCTTTACAGGATTGAATATTGTTAATACTGGATACTAGCAATGTCTAGACAGCATATGCTTCGTATGTGTATATTAGTTAATTAGATCTTCTTAATTTCTGAGACAAATATGCAAGCTCTCACTTGTTTATACAAGTCCTGTGTGTCTCGCTTAAAGAGGATGCATAATGGAAAAGCACACAACAATGATAACTTTGAAACAAATAAAGCACGTATTGTCTCCGGAGCAATTTATCGCGGTCGGGATTCTTCTGATTGACTACAAAAAAACGCAGATTATTCTTTTTTGCTTCATGGCATTGCACATAACTTGTAATTGTTATAGATGAAGGTATACACCGAAAAATTATCTTTATAGAAATTAACTATTGAAAATCTGGTTAACCATCACCGGATGCGGCGCATGGGCCGTGCGGATCATGTGTGCTCAGCACTATACATATGCAATAGCCTCCTAAAGTTGTCTGCATGAATTACTGTATACAAATATGTTTCCTCTATGCTCATGTATTTATTTCGGTTTCTTTATAGTCGCACTGTTATAGTTCTTAAAAATAGATCAGGATATGCGACAACAAAATGCCAGATGTTTCTATAAACCTATCAATTATTTCTAACGATAACTTGATCGATCGTTGCCGAACGCGGACGTAATTTGTGTAAATAAAGCGTGAGTGTTTTAATTCTTATTATACAATGCGTACGTGGAGTGCATAAACACTTATGTGTATATAGGATAAATACTCATTGAGCCGGTAATTCCAACCGGATTGCTATAAAGAATGACTTTTAACTTTCGATATTGTAATATTATTGATTAACACAATAGTAAGTAGTAAGTAGGATTGTATTATAGCAGTTCTAGTGATATGATTTATGCAACAGGAGATCCTTCCAGCGATTACTAAGAATCCTGGTTGCTGTAATGATCATATCCAGGAGAATTCTTTTGTTCGATTTGAGGCACCAAGTTTGAAGCTTGGCTGCGCGGAATGTAAATAAGTTTTCGGAACATGTACTTAAGAGATAAGGATGTTCTGGAGTGTGGACAACGGATATTAACATTGATCAAACAATGAGATCGCGGAATTCCAAGCTTTCGTATATTTACTAACGCTTCTTCAGAAAACAAGAACAGATAAGTGCACGACAAAATTTTACATTAAAATTGTTGTAAATTTTGAAGATTTTTAAAAACACTTGAGAAATCTAACACGACGCGAAGAGAAGTTAGTATTAAGATACTATGTTCAAAAAGGCGACAAAGACTACAAAATTCCGATGGACAATTTAAAAAAAGCTACGAACATTACAGTGGTTAAAAGGTGGTTACATGTATAGCAATGTCCGTCCTTTTTCGTAAACAAGCTTCTTTGATGGTTTTCTTGGTGACAGAAAATTTTAACATTCGAAAAGTAAAGAAAAAAATAGCTTAATTCGTTGCAATGTAAAGAGAAAGCATGGTTAGAGCGATCACGTTTACATTGCGATGTTCACTTCTTAACCATTGACTGGTGGTTCCAATATCCAGTTTACACGCGAGATGCTGTATACGATGTTAGAAGGAAATTCTAAGTTGGTGCTGCATTTAATATTTGGAAAAGGATTATCTATAGTCAGCATGTTATAATATGCAATTTTAAAATTGGTGTTGCCTTGAAACATTGAATTGAAATTCTCAAAGGGAATGGTATATAGGGAAATCTAAAATAATTTATTCAATTATTATAAGCATAAAGGATCTGGGGAGTCTTAGTGGTACTTGGATTAGCTGACCTAAAAGTAATAAAATTGACCAGATTATGAAGGTAGTCATTATTAGCGAATATGTTAAACAATGTTTTTTTTAGCTATGTTATTATAGCTTTTATATATCATCCTATCCATCTTTATTCGTGTTATACTAACGTATAGAACTAGTACTTCTGCTCTACTGTTCTGGAATGCACTATATAGGTTGCCATTTCGAGACATTTACTTGTCCGCGCTTCAGATACACGCAGAAAGAAATATATCCCCTACCTTTGTAAAATTATTAGACCTTTGGGATGTTCCCTATATCGTAAAAAAAAATCCAAGCTTTCGGTGGTTACATAATTGCCATGAATTTTTGCAAGCGCTATTGCCAATATCTGTGTCTTGAGTTCGTAACGTACATGCTTTCAAACATATGACCGGATTTCATCATGAACTAAATTGATTTGATTTATTGATATAAATCATTCCTTAGAAATTCTAGTTTTGAATATGAAGCGAATTTTTCTGAGTTATTTCTTGTTTTTAATGATAGTTTCAGCAATTGCTTTTGTTGAATGAACGATACAGAACCATTTAAGTTGAATTTTTTTTTATAGAAAAGAATTGAAAGAGGGCCTCGTTTTCTTACAAATTCTTTATTTGAAAAGTGGATTTTTCCTATTAAGATCATCTCACACATAATCAACTCTCGATTCTTTAATTTTTTTATTTTAGAATAAGATTTTGTAACAAGCAGTTCTTTACTCTGTCTCTCTCTGTTCTTTCTTCAAACTTTACACTCGATGACCACCATAAGATACTGACTTGATGAATTTAAACCAGTCGAATTTCCGTCCTTGGCTAGGGACACCATGACCAACAAAGTTCATGATATCATGCCAGCAAACTACTGAGTGAGGATTAGATTAGATAACATCTCAATTGAACGTATGCAAAGTATCGTTCTCGAAAAATTGGGTACGAGAAAGCTGTTGCTCGGATAGGTGGCACGGGTGATCAAAAACGTAATCGCGCGATAACTTAATTTTTAAGCACAACACGAGTGAGTTTCCGCGACATTATGTGACTGTAGATGAGATATGGATCATCACTATACGCCAGCCGGTAGAATAGGTTTCTTCCAGCGGACGTGCACCAAAGATGGCGAAGACTAGACGGAAAATCCTGTTGATTATTTGGAGAACGGCAGATCAACAGTCCTATTCTGATTGGATCAATTCGATTCTGAACTAAAGAGAAGAAGACCCACCCTAGCGAAGAAAAGGATTTTCTGCCATCATGATTATATCCTGACCCACACATCGGCAATTGCGGCAGCAAAACTAATTTAGTTACCCTACAAGTTGGTGCCTAAACCAGCATATTCACCAGATTTGGTCCCCTGCGCTTTCCTTCTTTTGACAAGCCTGAAAAAATGGCCCGGCGGAAACCGGTTCATGTCAAATGAAGGGATTATTTCCGAAACAGGGAACTGTTTTGTAGAGTTCGGCAAATCCTGTTATTTGAATGGGTTAAAAACTTAACATCGCACAAATAAGTGTGTGAAGTTAGAAGATTGTGTCGGGAAATAAATTTACTAAATACAAACCAATTGCGTTGCTGCAAGAATTTTCCAAAACCAGAGATCCTTTTTACCATTCACAAATAGTTATAATTTTAATAAAAAATAATAATTATGTATAAAAGGCTTTCTTAAAATGTAAATAGTAATTGTACTTATATTTCTCTAGGTTTAGTAAGAGGTAATATAAATATTGGGATTTTGAGGAAAAATGTAACACATATAAACAAGGCTGTAGGCCTAGTGTGAATTTTTGTAATCATTAGTAATACCTACAAATATGTTACGCGGCTCCTATCGAAGGGTACCAAACATTTTTTGCTGCTTTTAGGTAACTTATTACATCAATTTAGTGATGATTGTTTTATTCAAATTTATGCAACAAAAACCGCTTCCATTTTGTTTGTTGCTAAAAAAGAGCACGTATATATACATATATGCTCCGAAAGATACGCGTATAATAGATTGTTTTGTTTTTTGATAGCATTAATAGTACTTAATAGAGCATAACGACGATAAAATGAGGCATTTATGTTCCTACAAGAAATAATTTAATTTGCTATACTTCTTATATTTAGAAATAAAAACTAGGAAGCAAGGGAACGACATTTATGATTAATTCTGTCCATGTAAAACAAATACCTAGATGTCATGTCACAACATTATTAAATGAAGCAATATCAATAGCGAAGTTCCGCTCACTTACGGCATGAAATATATTTCGCTGTAAAGAAATAAGCTTCCAGGGATTGGAATAATTCCAGGAAAAATATTGTATACGATGCTGTAAGTTCAGCTGTTCTTACCAAAAGATGTTTTATACAGTAGTATAACAGTTATATGTACCTGCCAGATGCCGATATACAACAAATTTACCACAAGTTGTGATAATGTAAGTAAAATATTGTCCGCGAAATTCCTAACTAAAGGTCATAAAAGGCTTTAGTATTGTTTTATGACAATCCATAAAATTAATTGCGATCGAAGGTAATATTAAATTACATTGATAGACCCTGTAACTTACTGTTCCCCTTTCTCTTCTTACGATTATTAGATCGACCAGTGGCCAAGCCTAAAAATCCTCTGAAACCTATAGGATTACGTACAATGCTTGTTACTATTTTTTGAAGAAAATAAATTGTTTTCGGATAATGGAAAATCCTTCATATCACAATATTAAAATGCATCAAGACCCAAATTTCTGCTACAAATAGAGGTAAATAATGGAGTGACTAACTAGTAGTAATGTTTGTTTAATTTAATAAAACAGATAATCCACAATTGGTACAGTATTAGTTTCAGTTGGTTATAGTTTCAAATTTCCATCATATCGTCCAGAGACGGACCTCATCGAAAACATATGGGTTATATGGGACAAGTGAGGAACAGCAGGCAGGTATTTTTGGGCATGTCCATAGATTTGTAGGGGACTATTTGGAAAAGGAGGCCTTACTAACAATACAACAGTACTGCCAAATCAGATGATGATTTCGATGATGATGATGATGATGACGATAGGAATCCTAACAAGGATCATCTGACAGTGATTGTACAAATGATATAAGAACAAGTAACCGTATTTGAATTCTTATTAATGAGGTATTTTCATTAATACACAGCTGATTTTTTAATAAGTAAATATTAAATTTGGCATAGATACAGTTCTAATTTAATAATTATAAAATACTGAATTAAGTGTCGTCTCTATATTGAATTGTTTTATCTTTATTTGCACTATAGGTAGCAAGAGTTTAAAGTCGTTTTTTTTTGATTTTTTAGTACGCTCTACTGTCCAGAATTTTATTGTTTTTCGCGCAGATAATGGTGCAATTGTGATCACTGTACGGTATTCAAATACTAGGATAAACCTTGTAACCATTTACTTTAACATTTCGAGATGCAGCCTGACCATAGAGAAGTAATACATTTTTGGTGTGGATATTCGAATTAGAGGCGCTGTTATTTAATTTTATCTATAAGGCAAACTGTAGACGTGTTTTCGAAAATTGAAATAAATGGAATGAAATAGTTTCTGACAAAACTCTTCAGGCGAGTTAAAGTTACAAATAAATATGAAGATATACATATCTACAATAAGCTATAAACATTGTAAACTGAATCACTTTTGGATCTTTCAGTTTGAAAACTATAAGCAAAATTTGAAGAATAAATACATTTTGAACTTGATTTTGATACAACGAAAATGCAGGGCTTTCGCTGATGACATTTGTACAATATTGTCACTTGAATGACTTCAGTGGGTAGTAAAAATTCGTTAATTTGGCCAAATTAAGTACATTTTAATTAAATAAATTTAATTAGTGTTTTATTGAGAAAGCTAACATTTCATTTACTCTTCACGCATCTATCGGTCTATTCAAAAGGGAGTCAAATCTTGAAGTAATGATCTCAAAGAAAAATGCTTTTCTGTGTCAAATTGCACACTTTGTGGCGGGATTCATATTCGACATGTCATACCGTTACATACACGTTTGTGATTGTTTTGACCTTTAAATTATTTGCTAAGAATATTTTTGAAGAGCGGCATATATGTATATATATCTACTACCTACATTACCGACGTGTGAATATATAGTAAAACGTAACCTACAATACATTAAAGTTACAGCCCACAAATAAATTGAATTTTACTCCAAAACAGAACATATCGCAAATACGAATTTTTCTTGAAGATGCATTGTTTATATTTTGTTATACATGGAAAAGGGAATTAACTTCATTAACAACATTTCAGTTATTCCAGTTTTTGTTGTTATTAAACATTAACAAACTATTATTTTAGATTATAGTATCGAAAGAGATGGTGAAATACTAAAATCTCAAGGACCAAAAATTCGCTCGCGGTGTCTAACTACTTGTGCGGAGGTTTCAAGGCAATTTAAATAATTATGCGCAATGAAAACCTCTTGTAAATAGTCTAGGGTTTCGTCAAGGAATTGGTGCTGTTGTCATGGCATACACAGAATTTAGAATGATTACGTAGGCCCAATCTTACATAGGAGGAATAGCTAGATAAAATTTTCATGTACAAACGAGTCTTAGGGAAATACCTGTACAGCACAATATGTTCTACAATTAGCATTAGTAGCCCTGAGTTACACCACAGTTTTGTTCGACAAATTATATCGGAAACAAGGAGAAGTTTTACTCCATTCATTGCCTGCGTAAGGGCTACCACTATGAGATAAAAGATCGAGGAAGCTAGTCATCAAATATCAAACTTTTAGGCCCGATAAGATTATGTATGTACAGTTGCCGCTTTATGTTTTGTCTCCCCTTTACAATGACTATACTATCTTCAGCGTTGCAAGGCCAAGTACTTAGGTTCAGCAAATGAAAGCACAGAACCCCGTTTATTGGGAATACCCATAAAAAAAAATGGGAATAATAAAATCTACCTATGATTCCCACAATAATCCAAGCGCACAGCTACGAGTGGTAGAAAGAATAGATACATCGTCTCAGGGGGAGATAAAACATAAAAATGTTATACATGCTATACATACGCGTTTTGTGGATCTTTCTATGTACCTATATGAGCCTTACGTCAAGGGATACAGATTTGGCTTCCATTTTTTGAATCTCGAGCTAGCTCAATAGTTCAAGTGATTTCTGAGTCTTCATTTCCTTCGTATGAGTTAACTGTCATTAATTACAGTCGAACTGCTTTTGTCACTTGAAAATTTGGAGTTATGGAGACTTCGAGGTTCAGAAAACGTTCTCAAGAACTAAAGTGTATATGTTGTATTGTTGTTATTTGTTTAGGTTGGAAAGTGATTCCAGGAGATATGTTTATTACTTTAGAGGTGGAGCAGTGTTGAAGACTTCTTCCCTTCAATTTTTCCCAAATGGTAGTTTTCATTCCTGTCTTATACAATGGATAAGATAGGTTTTGTTAAAAAAAGTTCATTAAACAACTTAATGCGAGAAATAAAAATTACTAACGTAAATCGACATTATACTTCTTACTATGAAAATTTCTCGATCATATCAAATTCAAACATGCGTACTGTCATCATCATGGCAATGCACATACAAATCGTACCTAGACTTATGCACACCGTAATCATGGTATCGCAAGGCTTCTGAAATGGTTATTATGTCAAGGGTGCCGTTTCACCTATGAATTTGGAATTATTCGGACTCGGGATCGCGAGGATATTAGGATTGGGAAGGACTTCTGGATTTGGATTTGAAGGCTAGGTTAGGTCACAGATACGGAAAAATTAAACATTTGGCCAAAAATAAAACTTAAATTGAATTTTCTTTGAGTAATCATTTATTAAATTTAATAATCAGATAGGGACTAAATTAGGTTTTTGTGTTAATACTATTTTTTAAAAAATGTTCAAAATTTCGCAAGGATGATTTATTTTTTTTTAATTGTCAATAAAGTTGATGCAGTGTAATCGATGCTAGGTACTTGCTACAAGCAAAATGCGTCCTAATGACTGTTTGAGCAGATGCATTATGTTGAACAAATTTAAATCTTACGGAGGTTGTGTACGGAAAGCTTCGCGTTATGGAATTTGGATATATGAGAACAATTATTAATTACTTTTCTACACCGAAATGTCGTTGCTACAAAGATTTATGGAAGTTCGACTGTATTGCCAATTAAAATTGTTTCTGATTTGGTTCTGTGGTTTTATTGCGAAACTATTTACTTTATTTTTTGACATCATGTAAGCATCAAATCCGAAATTATGTTTCACTAACCACCAGCAAGCTGTATTTATTGCAATTTATTATTCACATTAAAATGTTATTATCCAGGGTTATATAATGAATTTCATACCCTTAATTACAATATCGCGTAAAACACTATATTTACAAGACGACGGCGTAAATCGCGACAGTACCTGGAACGGAATCACTTCCTTCTTTATTCGCGTACTTGAAATATTTTATTGCCGCCGCGGCTAAAATGTATTATGGCTTGTTAAGCATTCCTGTGCATTATGAGTTTGTAATTTATAGCCGCTGTAAATTTAAATTGAGCTTTAGAGTGTTCCGTCGGGTTACATAAAGACGGTATAGTCACCATAACTTTTCGGTACTTCAGCTTTTAAAAAACATAGGTGTTAAAGCAATGACATGTTTGCTAGCGATTACTTTGTATCATTAGATGGTTATGACTAATAAAAGTAAGTGATGCCTTAACACACGTATAGGTTTTATACCATTAAAGCAGCAGAATAAACGAATGTGATTTTAATTGTGTTAGTTCCGTGTATGGAAGAAGAAGTTGATATATTAGATTAGAGGGGATTATGAAGAAATGCAAGGGTTTAATTCATAAAAGTTATGCTTACGTAATTGTAACTTCTTGTATAATTGCTTTCAATTCGCAGAAAAATACTATTCTAATGTTGCCAAATTACTACAATTCTTTAGAGTGTGAA
The DNA here is from genome assembly GCA_902654985.2 of Oryctes borbonicus. NCBI lineage: Eukaryota > Metazoa > Arthropoda > Insecta > Coleoptera > Scarabaeidae > Oryctes > Oryctes borbonicus. The sequence goes on along the minus strand of LR736859.1, from coordinate 2,435,219 downwards.
AGGCCACAGACTCCCGTTCTGTTATCGACACATAGAAGACTACAGAAAAGGTTCAAAAATAATTTGCTATCAATTAACTTATCTTCTGTTCATTCTCCTCGCCTCGTAAAACTTGAAAAAAAAACTAGAAAATTACCCCACAACAATCTTCTGTAAAATTTTAATTTCGTAAATTAGTTATCGTTCGTTAGACAGTTATCTTATCTGTCAGTAAAATTGAAATTTGTACAGTTGTTTGTCATAGAATAGCGTCAAATTAGTTCGCTTGCATTAAGCTACTTCTAAAAATAAAAATTTCCGTTTGTGTTTCGTCATCAATTTCATTTTGAAAAATATAATCATCAAAATTTGCGCTGGTGAAAAACAATCGCTACTGCGAATAAATAAAGGATTTCTGACTTTGCGCCGAATGGTCATCGAACCGACTCATGTTTAGTTGTACTTCCAATTTTAAGGTCTCTATTGCGAAAGTTCTACTTCTATTTCATAGTTCTGGTGATGTGTGGTGGTTAGAAAAAGCTAAGTTCCATATAGAAGCATATAAACATAGTGTTTTGTGTGTTGGAACATTGATAATCAAGTTCGAATCACTTAGTTTGTTTTTGATTTTCACTTTGTAGCTCCTCTTCCTTAATGATCCCCTAATACCGGCCTTGTCAATCATTCTAAGGTTTTCTAATGATCGTTTGTAACGGACACCTTAGTGAAATCTATAAAGATATAGACTACGTACTTGCGCTCATTAAGTTTTTTATTGTTACGGTTGGAATAGTATAAGAGCTACTTGTACTCTTTCCTGGACGGAAACCATACTGTTGGCTTTCCAAAATATGAAATTTCTCTAAATAATTCAGTACGTTGTTTGACACGAATCTTTCAATGACCTTGTCAATCGCCGGTAAGACAGAGATTGGTCTCAAATTTAATAAAGCTTTAGGAGACGCCACTTTTGACACTGGTGTGACAACAGCACATTTCAGTCCATTGGATATTATCCCATCAACTAAAGAGTAAATCGGAATGAGTTTTAATGTAATTGACTGTTATCGCAGAATCGCAGGAGATATACTATGAAACAACATGGACTGAAGTTGGGACGTATTGTTAAATTTACTCAAAGCATGCCTATGAGTGCAGTAAATAAGTGAAAAGAATAAGAATGGAAAGAAAAATATCAGAATGGAATGTGAAAAAACTCATTCTGCCTCCGGTAACAGATGCCTGGAAATTACTTTCCACGCAACCTACTACATTTGCCTAGATCGGTTGATAGCTTTTGTTGATGAAAAATTTCTATATAAGCTTTTGATTGAACCATACTCCCGAGTATTTTGTTTGTTTGACAAATGGAATCTCCTCTCGTCTAAGCGTAATTGGTTTTAAGCATTGAATTATGTACTTCTTGATAAAAACAGTAACTTGTATTTTTTGGCCCTTGACTGTAAGTCAAACTTATCCTAAGCAGTACAGTCTCTCTTTGCATAGTTTTCTTATTTGGTCGTCGACGGATTTATTGTATATTGTTACTTGTGTACGCGTGTATTCGGTGAACAGAGTAGTTGGTAGAATATAGCTAAACCGAGACATTACCGTATTTCAGTGCAAACCCAAAAAAAATGGCGATCACGCCGATTTCTAATTGCAATAAAATTAAAAGATATGTGGCTACAATAATTCGTATACCGGCTATTTCTCATTCACGCATTCTATATCGCAACAATTTTTGCTTAATCATTGCAGTAGAACGTGCAGCAGCGATCACTTATATGTATTAGTAATAAATCTAATGATGGAAAAAATCAATTAGATTTGCATTACAATTGATCCTACTCCAACGTTGGGCTGTTGCGATAATATCAAGTGGACGTCCTTGTCGAAGGTTGCGGAATAAATCATACGTCAGGTGTGTTTATATTTCAACAACTACACAAAGTGTAGCAAACGTATTAATACGTAAGTATGGTATAACTCAGTTCAAGTATGTAGAATTAAAAAGTATCTGCGCCTAGAAAACGTAAATGCATGAACTGGAAATTGTTGCACGAACTAAATATCAATACATACATACTAAATACTTCTGAAAATAATAATTAATTCTATCTTGTACAAGTGATCTAAAAAAATCCAAGCAAATTACTATGTAAGTGATTTATAACCATATCTCTGGTTAATTTTTAACGGACGCTAAGTAGATACCATTAAATTGCAATGAAAACTACAAGACTAACAATTATTTACATTAAAGTAATAATTCTTGGAGAGTGTGGGAGGTATAGCGTGATCGCTGGGATTGTTGACATGCAAGTGTTCTCTTCACTGCCTTGCTGTAGACTGTTTAGACTTAGAGATAGCAATTACAAAATTATATTGATGCAAGAAATTCAAAAATGAACAAAAACATTGTTTTACTTCTATTTAATAGAATAGGTGATTGGCCAGTGTTTTCACTACACAGCGAAAGCTGGCAATAGCATTCTCGTATTAGATTTATCGGATCAATACCTCAAGAGTACCACTTTTGTTAACAATGGAAATTGTAAAAATGAATTGTTATTAAGATTATTTTGTAATTCTATTTGTTAGTCAATTTCAAAGTTTACAAATAAAAATTTTTTGGAGACAATTTCTGAGAGAGGATACAATATTGTACTCCAGTGTACAGATGCTCAGTTTTAATGGGACGCCCACTTTAAAACATTTTAATTTATATTTGCTTATTTTCACATAATGGAATTGGTTTCAGTTATTTATTTTCCTGAATGCTTTTATGCTAAATGTATATTACTTCTTAATTTACCCCTATATGTTGAGTGCATATTGCCTCAGTATTTTATATATAAAAGTTACGCAAGTGCGCGACTCAGACATAAGTATTGATTTTTCCCATATGACATTCTGTGCTCGTTGCGATTGGTGGAAGATAACGCCAATTTAGGTATAAGATGTCACCCATCCGAGCGTTACAAAAAAAGAGTCTTCTGGTAATGGCCAAGGTGATAGAAGGTAGGACCAGCGTCCAAGTGTCGGCAGTCGGCTGTATCAGGTCCCAACTACCAAGAAATCGAGTAAGGGGTAGTAAATCCCCTATAAGAGTTTAAAGTGAAGCTGACCACCATCGCTAAGATAGTTGTTAGCCAGAGCCTCTAGGTGAGCAAGAAAACGATGTCCCTTTTCCGTCAAGGGATATTGTTGGTTTTCCGCGGACTTCAACGGATCGTACCCATCACGACGCTAAGTCACATATATTTTCTGTTGTCTGTTTTTATATTTTCATTTATTTTTAATCATTCGCATTCACTATTTTGTTGGTAATAAAACGTTATTCTTTTTGAAATCAATTCTTTTATTTATTGGCGCATTTCTACATAATTACTCGAGAACCACACGACCTGAGAAAGTTACCTGCTACAAACTACTAAAAAGACTCGCATTTATATTTTACAAGTAGTAATTTCTTTTCAATTTCATTTAATTTGCAATCAGCCCCGTTGCAATTTGGCGCCAAACCTGGAGCCAACACCTTTGCAACTTTGCACAATACGTCTTTTCTTCCTTAAGTAGAACGGCCTGTACGTTATTATATTTTGGGTATCCCTCTTCAATTCAAGTGTCTTCAGTATTCCTTATACATTTGTTTGTGACACTATTTGAAAATTTTGCGAGTTACCATTGTTTCTTAAATGTCTAACGCCACCATTTTGCATCGCCTTCGACATTAAGCTTCTTCATTTGAATGTAAATGGTCAAGGTTCTGAGAATTAAATATTAAAATGTTGTAGTATGTTGTCCAGGATTAGCTTGGATACAAGTAAATCACAAATATTAAATTTCAAAGATTCATCAAATTATAGAGAATAAGTATGGGAACTAAGTGTGTGGGAATTGATAAATTGCAAAGCAAAGAATGACGGAAGTGGGACAACATCTCACAGGAAGAATATGAATAGTAACTACATACTACCGGTCGAAACTACGTACACAGTTTGTAAGGGGTATCAAGGAAACAAGCTCACCTAATCGTTTCCTTACTTTTTATTTGGCATATATTTTTTGAAATGCATTATCTGCAACAAATGCTGGCGAAAAAACAAGATTTTTCATATTTTTAAAAAGCACTTTCTCCTATTTTACATATAAATTATAATCTTTTCCACAAGCAACTGAATTTCATTATGATGGGCAACATTTTATTATTCAAATTTGGTAGTCCTGAACATTGATAACAATAACACGCAAGTGGTATGAGAACTAGGCCAGGCATCTTTTTTAATTAATGTTATGAAATTTGAAATGCACAAACGTACTTAATACAAATTAGTACATAATATATAGTAGTACAAAAGCATAATTTATGCAAATTATGAGCAAGAACAAAGTTTTGTTGAGTTGCTGCGCCTTCAGCAGCAAATTCATAAGCTTTACAATTAATAATATCAGCATATTGTTGCTGCAAAACACTCAAACCTCTACTTAAAGTAGATATTCCAATATTTTGGAAACTCATTTTCTAATGTATTACTATTAATTTTTCAAAAACTTTGAAACATTGTATGTAAACGGAAATTAAGAGAAAAAGACAACGAGCTTCCAGCAAACTATTTAACTACTACTACAGCTCCAAGCATTTCTTTTATTACTTAAAATACAATAGCAAAAAGATTGATTGCACATGAATTTAAAATACAATATACTTACCGCCTTGTGAAGTACTATCACCAGAAACGGCTCGATGGTCCACTGGTAACGGGCCCCACTGGGATCAAATTTTCTTATCATTAGTAACAATTAACTGCACTTCACCCTTCACCCAGCAACTGTGTGATACACACACAATTTACACATAAAGAGATCCTGACATAATGACAAGCTTTAAAAAGAGCTTCTACACCCCATAAATCCGCCATCACGTTGAAATAGCGTACGTAATTTTATTTTTCGTATTTTTCTAAGAGTGTATTTTACATACTGCATATCCTTCGGAATGGGCACTGTACATCAGATATTTTCTTAAACACTTTGTGTAAGCTACACCAGAGGCTTCTTACATTTGCCTTGCTATGAGTAGTGATAATAATTTATTGTTTTGGTCAATTCTTTTACTGTCGGTTATATGAAGCACCTTAGAAGACGTATATTTGATGTAGGTATGGACGATAACACCGAGAAATGCTAAGAGTGTGTACGCACACAGAAATAAAAAATAATCTAGGAAATTGCAGATACATATTTCAATAATCCCGGTTCATTAATATGGAAATACTATTTCTGTACATATTCATGTCACATGTCATTCACTTTTCCTTGCAGGTATACGTACTTATCCAATAATGGACATTAACGTTTCACCGGCCGTGAAATGATAAAACGGTTATTATTTATTCAGTACTTCAAAACTCTTAAAGATATTGAGAAATGTCCTCGATGTCCGAATTGATATGATCTATTTTTTTAATAAACAAATTAATATATACATTAAGTAATTTTTATATGTATATGCGTACGGCAGTTAACCCTAAGGCGCTAACTTGCTGGCAATATTGCGCCACTTAAATGAGAATTTTGCTGATTCATTAGGTACCTACATATATATTTGCTACTTATTTGCATGGCAGCAAGTATTACGGAAATCAAAATACAGCTGAAACTGCCTGTTATTTATAATTAATATATACATCTACATAATGCAACATAGGATAAATGCTGATGATTTTCGAATATCTCGTAATGCTAACAAAAAACATTTTGTTGAAAGTAATAATTATGCACAATTATTTGCAATCAACTAGGTAATGGATGCAGTAAAGTTATTTGTATTCCTAGCTTTTTGGTGTCAATTATCCCGGAACTGATGCAATATTGAATTGACATTTTCTTCTTTGAATAAAAGGAATTATTAGACGCAGATATTACATGATTCCCATGGTAGAGTTGATAAAGGCGGCCAACGAAATGCAGTTCATTAATTTTCATTAGCCTCATCAGTGGATAATCATGCACAAACAAAAGCTTCCTGAATCCCGTTACAATGTTATCTGTCAGATTATATAATCGGGATTCTTTATTTCCTGCTCACGTTTCTTCGATAACAAGCCGTAAATCGTGTTCGCATATCTAATATTGAAATAATAAAATTTTTACTTTTGCAGAAATTGCGTCCAATACGTGCCGTCAGACTGGTGCCTTCACTAGTCTCGACTATGCGATTGTAATGTTAAATTCAGTGTATTTTAACATTATATATAATTAAAATATGCATTAAATTGAATTTAGGAGATTACAAATTACGTACTTAAAGACACCGTTTGTGAAAAAAGGCATTTACTCTATGTAACTATTTATAAAGTTATCGTGTTTCAAACTGTAATTTGTAAAATTTTTCCTTATCGTTATAATTCTGTGTAGGCTGTGGTGCTATTGAGATTTGACATTAGTATTTTTATAAAATCTAACATTTGTTATTGCCGGAGGAGTAACCGCACAGGAATCGACCGAGCAGTTTGTTTACGGTGGGGGATTAAAAAACCAGCTTTGTGAAAAAATGGAAGACTTTCGTAAAGATCTAACACAAAAACAATGAATCGCTTCGTCCTGCTTTCGGTAATTAAATACTACCACGGGAGAACGTTTACGTTGTGTTTGCAGAACTTCGAGGTGGTCTCGATGGATTCTGCATAATTTGATCAAGCACAGAAAAGGCTCGTATCAGTTGGTGTAAGGAAATGCTAAATACTTCGTAAAGAAGCTTTTGTAGGAGGCGGAAACTAAGTAACAATGAAATGTTTGGGTGTTCCCAAGTGAACCAAGGCCAACAAAGGCTGTTCGTTCAAGAAGCACTTCCAAGAAAATAAGTTCTTGTTTCTTTCGTCACAGGCATTACTTTGCAGAATTGAAGAACAGCTAGAAACCTTTTGTCCGGTTTCTTACCAACATAATCGAGAAATTGGAAGGCAGCCATTTCAGTTGAGTGATATGTTCTAAATACGTATTGTAACAGGTTGAATTCGCTAAGATAATTCTTCAACCGTTCGCGCAAAATAGATTCAAAAATCTTCGAGAAGACGCTGATCACAGCAATAGGGCGACAATTTACCATTTTCTGTTTGTATCAGACCAATATTGCTATATAGATTATTTGCAAGCATATTCATTAATACTGCATCAAATCCACACATTTACAAATACTTAGAAACTGAACGACTTTAATTGACAAAAAATACTGAAGTGGCTTCTATATAGTATTGATGGAATTTACGACAAAAGCAATGCAAAGAGAGGAGAAATACGCAAGCCACGGGCATATTTCTGCCCAGCGTGGTTCCCAGAATGATTTTTACTTCACCTTGCACTGCTGCCTGTCTCACAGTTAATATTACAACATTCGAAACGACGAGCCAGCAGGCAGATGCCTACCGTTTAGAAAACAGCGACATAGACCGGACAGTGTTCCCCAAGCCATCCGTCAAGCAGTTCTTGGACTGCTTAACAGGAGATGGCGTGCGCAGGAGCGCTTTGGCAAACTACATACATAAACGATTCCCACAGGTTTATCATGATGTATTAATCAATTAATACATCATGGTACATCATCATTTTGAACGTGGTGATATTCATTGTGAGACACTCAGTAGTGCACGGTGGAGCAAAAAACACTTTCGGAACTACGCTGATGCTGCCGGGTAGCCAAAAGCATGTTTGCATCGCTTTTTTAGTAAATAATTTTTTTGTTGTTGTTTTTAGGCATTTACTGACGTGTTCTTGAAATCTAGTTTCAATTACGCCTGCATAGTTGTCAAACCTTCCACAAAGAGAATGAAAAAAATTCAACTGCATCCCGTTTCATACGAGATATCGTAAGTTAATCAAATTTTCGTTTGTATAAAACAAAACAAGAAACTCGAAGTTACTCCAAGAATAAAAAGCGTAAATGCAATTTGTATTGTAAAATACGTAATAAACATTGTAGTATGAAGACTAATTTCGTAAAACCTGTTGTCCATATATGTACAGGGGCCACTTACCACATGATTAATGCACACAGAAATTTGCAAATGGAGAACAATATCGCGTCAACCGAAACGAAGTAAGTCATTAAACGCGAGGCAAAGGAAGAGTGAATATATAACAAAAAAGGATCCGCAGGATGCCAAAGACGAAGAAACTGGCCACTAACGGAGGTTAAGAGAGATGGTTGCGTTTAATTCCTGGTTCTTCGTAGGTGTGAAATAATTTTAATAAATTGATATGCATCGGTGGGCCGGTCTTCCTCGGTCCATTTATCGTTTGCGTCGAAGAGAGAGAATATATATAAATATATATTCGAATAGAGCGACACCTGCGCGAATTAGATTTCAACTTTGACCTATCAAAACATGGGCCGCCTTGATTTACGACGTCTAATGCGGATCTGAACCGCGAAGCCGCTTGTTATTTATGGCGGTGTGTATTTTACTTTGTTGGCCTCTTGTACCGTTTTGAAATGCGTGGGTATACGAAACTATGTGCGATATTTATGGAAATAAATACGTGTCTAAATATGCTCGGTATAAGTCTATAGATAGAAGAATGTTTTGTTTGTTGTCGTGTTTTGTTTTACTCTCATGTATAAGTCCAATACGTATACGCGTTTGATATATGGGTCACTTAGATGGCTTCGGAGAAATTATCTTGATCTCCAGATTATTTTCCTCTATTGCTGTTGCGGAAGTCTTACCTACTTTTGGCTATGCAGATAATTTATATGGCGAAACATTTTGAATGCTGCATTTTACGATTAATATAGGCAATAAATCAGATATATTTATACATGAGCAATATTATTTATACTTTCCTTTTCATTGGAATCCATTTCCATTAATCCCAAGACCCCATTAACATCTGCGAATTCGCATCATCCGTAAACTATATGGAGGAGATGGAGAATTCATGTAAGAAAAACAAATTAATGTTGAGCAACTATAAAACACACATCTTGCTCTTCAAGAAAAATACGCGTAACATCATTGAGCCTGTCAAACATTGTTGTTGAGTTGAGCAGCAATTTGACATGGGGCAACCGCATTGAGTAGGTCTGCAAGTAATCCAATAGCTAATTACTATGCGATATGTCATAGTCATGCTACGAGGATGTCACTCCTTTGTCTACGAAAATCTGTCATATCATGCCTTGTTATAGGATTGTGCAACGGGTTGCCTACTGAAGCACATTACTAAGATAATTTTGGAAACACGTGAAGCATGTCGTAGCACATTTAGAGAAGGAAGAATTCTAACCTTTTTGTCCATTTACATATACAAATGTTACTCACACTATAGAATCTGGGCGAGTTTGGGACAGATCGCACCTCGCATAGGGCATCGCAATGAACCACGAAGATAAACACTGCATGAGCGAACTCAAACGATCTACATTTTATATCTGTATTCGCTCACCCTGCAATTTTCAAAATTGTGAAGTTTCTACTGCAGCAAAGCTATTACCGTTCATTATTTGTAAATAAGTTTACAACTTTAACACCGAGTAAAGCACCATATTATTAGTTTTTAGATTTCCGCGTCAGACAGGCAGAAGATATAGAATTTGACACACATCATCTTACTCACTAATTTAATTTAATAATTGCATCTTTGTTGGAAATTTTACTTGTTCTTTATGTTTGTTAGAACTACATATAACAGCTAAGTTCAAGATTGAAATATCTATTGATAAGTGTGACAATTCGAATTACATTTGATGCCCCTTCGAGTTGGTTCGTGTTTTTGGTAGTGAAGCACCTCATCAGTCGACAACTTACCACTAGTACTGCGAATTCTAATGCGCACGCATCAGTCTCACCGACTATCCCAGGATAGGACCACCAAAGGCAGAAGTAGTTCAAAAAGGCGTCGCTGCTCTGCGCCAACTGATTAAGGAAGATGTGATATGTCGCGACACTACGACGTTCTTAGGTATTTCAAAGACCTCAATTTTAAAAATTTTGCGTGAAGAATTGGCTTTGAGAAAGTTGGTTTTCGATTGGATCCCACATCTTTTAACTGAAGTACAAAAAGTGATTCACGTTAAGTGATGACTAGAATCTTTGAACCGCGGTCGGTTCAGTAACGAAAGCTTATAAAATGTTTGTAGAAGCGAATCATATTGCTATAAGCAGGAAACCAAAAATCAATCCGCTGTGTTCAGGAAGTGTGCGGAAGAAAATTATCCCAACATTTGTCTCAATTTCGGGCAATGTTGCTGCTCCTCTAGGAGATCGAAGAACGGTTAATGCCGAGTGCTACACAAGTACTTGATTACCAGAAGTGACTATGCTCCAAAGCACCAACCCACAGCGACGACATCTTCCCCGCGATAATGCGAGTTCATTTGGATCTCAAAAGACGATTATGTTTTTAGAACAGCAAAACATAGACTTATTGGATCATCCTTCGCGTTCCCTAAAATCAAGAACGAGTCCCGTGGTAAACGGTTACAGCCAGTAGAGGAAGTAATCGACCCCTTTGAAATAGCAACTTTAACTATTCCAACGGATGGCTGGCATAACTGTTTTAATAGTTGATTCAGAAGAATGAAAAGGTGTATCAATCTTTGTGGAGAATTTCTTGAAAGGCATCTGTTTGCTGTTGTGACAATCCTCGTATGATTTGCCAACGTTTCAGGGAAGTGTTCTTATTACTTTTGGTAAATAATTGAATCGTTTAAATAATTTGATAGACAGTACATATAATAACTTATATTCGTCGCTTGGATCAAGCGAATTTCATTCACTATTCATTCGTTTATAAATTAAAAATGTCTAAACCTTGAGCTACAAAACTTCTTCTTCGAAGTTCTTAAAAGGAATGAAATGAAATAAAATTTAAAGATTTGTAATTAGAGTAATAGCCTACATTTACATGTACATTTCTACTATTAAATAGTACTGCTAAACTTTCGCACCTACAAAGTTAAAGAATCGAGTTTACACGTTGTAATTACGTTACCCAAAGTCGCGTTTCAATTTGTGCTAACTGCTTACTTATAACACGTCAGTCAACCTAATGTGTAAAAAAATGGTTCGTGTTTGACTCGAAACACATGTAAATTTTATCTATTTAATTTACCATTTACATATTTTAACGGGGCAATTATGCAATGTGCATGCAAATGTATATAAGGCAAGAAGTGTTATCTATGCTCTTGACGGCGACTATTTGAATTTCTCATTGTGACGGCGCACAATAGAATCGGTTCGCTAACAAAAATCGCACATTACATAAATATATGGTAAGGCAAAAAACGCTATGACACAAGGAAACTTGTTCATATCTATGTTGGTTTTTTCTGGTTGTTTGTTCTCTGTTCTTTTCACGACCGCAATAAAACCACCTACACCGATCTACCACGCCCTTCATTATTCTAAATTAACATATTATTGCACATGTTGCGCACAGACAGTTCCCACAGAACTGATTGCATCGATAACAATTATCATAAATGTACTACAACCATGGGTTAATAAAATTACTGCGACGTCGCGTGGAGTACAACTGTTGTTCGATTCAATTTCAAATCGATCTTGGTAGTATTGTGGTGATTAGTTCGAGAATAAGTGACGTTAATACTTGATTTACAAGCGATATGAAAAGATATAGCTGAGAGCGGAATCCGCAATTGATCTACGTTGGCATGTTGTTGCTGTGTGTATCGCTTTGAATTTTCAATCTAGCAGTAATCAATTCTTCGTTGCAAAGAATTTGTACAAGTCTTTTTGAAGTGTATTTGCAGTCAAGGTGCACAAAATGCATCTTCAAATTGTATGCCTTGTCGACATTTAAGGCTCGTTTAGAATATTGAATATAAAGAATTGGATGATTTTATGGCAGCACAGGTTATAGTAATTCTAAATAGAAGCATTCATAGAAGATATTTTGTAGTTCCAAAATCTGTGAGCTTCGTAACATGTTTCCACTATCCTTGGAGATTATTTTCAGAGCACTATTAACAATTACAGTGCACTCAAACAATTCCAAGGTTGGTTTTCTATGGAGCCGTCAATACTTCAGTAGTAACAAAGTTCACTAATTTGAAGTGCAACTGTTTCAGTTATAGTGTAGAAAAACTTTAATTACGGAAAGAGTCCTAACGAATGCAGTTACTTGTGGAAGTGATTTTTAAAGCTGAGACAAAACACTATGGAACTGCAATACTACACTATCATCCATACTACAACACTTCGCTACTACCTCTCGTCTGCAGCAGTACTTTACTGTTGAAGGTGATGGCTTAGCTATCGAAAGATGCATCGGGAGTCAGTGAAGTGTTGTGATAAAGATGATGGTGAAGCGTTGACATGAATATGCTAAATTTAAATACCGTTTATGTTGCATTTGATACTTCTGGAGAGGCTAAGGGGCTACTTAATAAAAGGGAGTTATAATAACCTATTAAAATCTTGACTCTTCAGTTTGCCGTGGGCAGTGGAAGTAAAGTGAATATAAGTAAGAACCTAATCTCTTCTGCTAAATGCTCTACGGCAGTCTCCTAGGCTAACTTCCAGACTCTCGTCTTAACTAGTCGCGGATAAAAATAGTTTATCAAAGGATCATGACATATTTGCGAATAAATAATAACCAGGTATTTAAAAATGAATGTTTCTGGAATAAGGTCCCCGTAGTACAGTGATTAAAACGCCCGCCCGGCAAACGGGAAATATTTACCAAATAATTACGTCGGAAATACCAAAGAAAATATTGATTTTCGTTACTCAATGTTGCTTTAGTTTTCCTTTTTAAGATGATATTAATGGATCTACTTATTATTTTAATCTTTTATTTCTGTTTAAGTGTGGTACTGTTTGTTTTTCTTCTTTTATTTATACACTTAACCGAAGAGGCAGAAGAAACGTGTTCTGGTTTTTACAAATTCCCGATTAAACTTTTTCTATCTTATTGGTTACTAATTATTACATATACATTTAGGTACTTGATGACTTGACAATTTTAGATCATAAAATAAGGTGTTTGTTGAATTGTAAGTTACATATTAAGCTAATGCTTCTTTATATTCAGCCGTCCCCCGTTACCCATTCCTTTGGCACCTCTAAAATCAACTAAAATATGAAAACTTTTGGCGACGTCCAAAGATACATTTAGAGGTGGTTTGGCAACTCTCCGAGCGTTAAAAATATATAGCATTTCGGCGCAATGGATAAGACAACTAGACGTCGAAAAGAATCAGTTATATTCTGCCAAAAACGAAATATGCTACTACTTTCGTATTGTTCGTATAGAACTAGCACAAAAAAAATCATGGTTATTAGTTTATCTGCATTCCTTCACAAGCCAAATTGTTCACGTATTGAACTAAGTAAGCTGTTATTACTAAGAGGTGTGGGCTAAATGATAAAAGATATAGCTTGTTATGCTAAAACGCATTATTAGGTTACAGAATTTAAAAATTTCCCGCTTAAGTAAAGATGAAACATCTCAGTATAAATGATGTAGTCGCCTCTTTCGACCGTTTATGCATATGAGCGCATAATAACATAATTGACATTTGTCAAGAGGTTATTTCATAATTACAAGGATTTCAATGAGCCTCAAAACACGTAAAATTCATATTTTTACGAGAGCGTCAGGCAGAATCATTTATCGTAATTACTTAATGGTTAGTTTTGACAATCGTAGCCATACATACATATTTACGTAAAGCTTCTTCTACACCTCTTGTTTCCCACGACTTTAGAAAGTCTCCGGCGTTCAGTCGCTTAAGACTCATTTAGTTATATTCGAAAAACTTTTAAATCATAATCGAATATACTTACTATTTATTGCCTATATTAATTTTATCACTACGGCCTCTAAGCAGCAAGGTGATCATTTTTTCTTGCGTGTTCATGTAATATAACTTAAACGCCACGTTGCGGGTGGGCACTTGCTTATACGTTGATCACCAACCCGAGGAAGGTCTTAAAATTCTATTAAATACCCGTATAGATCACGGACTTTTTTATTACTCACCAGGAGGAATCAATTTTCTTGAATACAGCCTACATTGTGTACCTATACTGCTACAGGGTAGTGCTATAAGTAGTCTTTCGTCACATCAGTATTTGCCAGTTTAGTTTCGCAAAACCATTATATCAGATACATCTAACATGTCACCATAAATAATTAATATAACAGAACATGTACGATGTAATAAATGTTTATGGATTATTGTTATGTGTTATAACCTATAAAACATGATCCCGAACTAGTATCACACAAGAATATTTCAATAATATGCAGTCTTCAAGCATTACGATGCCTACTAAAACGTGATTGGAAACATTTACACTTACGTTTCATAAACGGTCTTTTGCAGTAAGCAACAAGCAATTATCGCACCATTATAAAACATGGTTCAATCTTCCAGTATCGCTTTATCCAAAGGGGCGAATGTTTTAAATATATGGTGGCTATATTAAGGAGGGTCCCACTTGCGAAGGATACCCAGGGGAAAGGCATCCTGGGCTGGCGCCTTCGTTAGTTAATATACATTTTCCTAGATACATATGTCGTGTTGTAAAACCGAATAAAATCAATGTTTTGAAACTATTTGCTTTTAATAAATCCAGCGGCAGGTATAATTTTATTGTTATGGTGTACTTGACTATTGTTACTTTTGTGTGTTTTCTTTGGAACCAAAGCGTGTGTACTATTTGAACTTTATTTTGAAATAACCTATAATATATTTTTTAAAAATAATCCGATAAGACTTTAATTAAATAACGTGCATGTTAAGCGTACCTATTGTGCTTGACACGTCGCGTCGTTGGACATTTACCTACACGTATACGGTTACGTTTATTTATCGATCGAGTCCTTTTTTTGTGGGACATAGAAGATTGCGTTCTAAGATTGGTTGTAGCTTACGTGAGTTATCCTGCGATTACGGTTAGAAATAAAATGCGAGAAAAAAAATCGCAACACAAATTGTTCATCAGGGACGGGATTACCATTAAGAAGATGTAGTACGTTCCTGAGTCGCGTGAGAGCAACATCTTCAGTGACCTTTGACAAAGTATAAACAAAATTAATGAGACAATAACTCTAGGGAAATGAGAAAGTTCTTGCTGGGCTTGAGGATATTCACTACTACGACCTGTTGGTGACATTCAGTATGACCCCAATCACACATGGGAAATGAATAGTATGAATAGTGAAAACTATGAAAAATTGTTAGCAATTGTGCCACCTATGTTCGTCTTAATCGTGGATAACGCCTTGTATCATAAGATACAAATGAATCTGTAAGCCTATCTGCAAGCCCTAAAAGGAGACGTATCAATCTGGGTATCATAACAATTTGCCACATACATAGCAAACAGTTGTATAATACATCAGGTACGACAAAAGCAGATATATAACTAATTTCTATTGTTTCTAACAGATACAAATTACAACCACGAACTGAACTGTTTTCTTTTATGACAAGCTGCTAATCATCCTAATGCTATATAATGTGCAGAAGAGTAACCTCTTATTGGTTGTATCGAAAAATCATATTGATATAAATGCTTCAGCGTACTATAGTTTCACACTGTCAGATTTAAATTTCTTATTTTGCACAATTTAAGCTGTATACCTGCTAAGGAGGCCTGAATCTAAATTATATCCAATATTATTTTGTTGTATGCCAACCTTAATATCTAATTGCAATATTCAATTAAATGTAAATATTGCGGTTATGTAAATTTATGTCTGTTAATATGTATATGAAACTTTACTACTAGGGAGACTTCAATTTCAGTAGTCTTAAAAGCACCACATTGAGCAGCGTTCTTGAGTAACAATAGCACATAATAGAAGAAGTGTTACTACAAAGAAGAAAGCTTTGTATGCCGCGCTTGTTAGCTACAGTAAAAAAAAAAAGAAACTTTCGTCCCATTTGATCATCGACTCCGACCACCTAAAGAAAAAAAAGGTCGATGGTGTTTAATTTAATTGTTGACGGTACGTCTGTCGGTTATAAAGGCGATATTGCGAAAAGCGGGGAGCCATGTTTTCTTGACGTGTTAATAAGTACCGCTGTACAATTCGTTGATTGGTTATAAACTTAATGGTGCCTCCGTACAAACACAAGTGCGATTGAATTCTGTATAACATTGTACGCCAATTACGTGAAGGTGTAAAAATATCGCTTACGTATCACTGTGAAGTTCCGTATTTATTATGCTATCTACGCGATTGGCTATAATCCTGTAACAATGCTACTGGTGATAATATTGCCAATACTAATTCCAGTACTTCTATAATAAATTTAAACTCTTTCAAAATAGAGAATAGATACGTTACGGTTAAAGTGAATATAATGTTGATAATTATCAAATGAATGGGATGGAGCGAATAATTTATGTATACAAGGTGTTCTAATCTTCTAAAATTCTAGAAGTGTGCCTACTGTGTGAATGATATAAGAAACCAATATTTTCAGATAATGTTATATACACTATAAGGTATTCCCCAAAGATATTTCTAGATATACAGTGTGATCGGTAAGAGGCGAATCGTGTATATTACTACGTACTTGGTTTCTACATCTTGAAATAAACTAACATAATGTCTATTTCTAACACATTTGAAGATATCTATTATCCTTTATCCTGAACGGCATGGATTTAGGTACGTCTATCTCCTTTGAAAAATCCGAAAGGCAAATACAAATTTTTACATGACTAATTGCATCCGTGGCTCCATTTAAACCTTGTATTAGAACACCTTCGAAATACATAGCGTGTTCAGCAATTAACACCAAACTTTATCAAATTCAATCAGAAAATTAATTTTCTTAAATAACACCGTACTGTTCGGGATCCACCGCGTAGGTAAGACATACTGACATTGCTGCTCTTACCTGTTGATTCGAAACTTCATGCACAAGTAGCTGCTTACGAAATACACTACATAAAAATAGAGATAATAATGGTTTATGCATGAAGCAAGCATTCCGAAATGCAAAGGTTGATATGCTAGGAAATTGGAGAACAACTTTTGTAAACGTTTGTACAGTTAGTTTATATCATATATACGATTCCCAATCAGCTTTAAAGTAGAAGCGTTGAACATTCGTACAAAAGTTTTGCTGTTTATTACTCCAATACTTCCTTCTACACAAAAAAAAAAACATAATACGCTCTTCGCTGACCATTTACTATCATGCGGAAAATATAACAAAAACAAAATAAATAAAAAAAATAAAAATATGACAAATCTTATATGTTTGGTAAATATTCGCCCGAAGTTTACTACCTCTTCCAATAACCATAGTTTAATAGTTCAAGATAAGCCAACTATGAAACTGAAGTAATTTATTTCTTACATTACAAGTGTGGTTTAATTTTCTACATAGTTGCTGACAAAAATATAAAACAAGCTCATTACACTAGAAAGTTTAACGGTAAATGTAAAGCATATCCCTTTAGTTCTTTGATCTGAAGAGTGTAAAACGATGTTGGTTAAATTATTAACCATTTCTTGCTCGCAAAGACGTTCTTCTCACACTAGTTTGAAGAGTTTGCGGTTCATTTTTAATGTAATCGTTCGGTTCCTTTGTTTGTTAACGTAAACCTTGTCTCTCTGATATTCGCAAAAAGGTCTCGAAGAGTTAAATCCAAATGTCTCATCATTTTCGATGAAATTGGGAAACACTACAAGCATCGTCATTGAACCAATTAAATCTTATTATGAAAGAGATGTATTTCGTCAAAATCTGTTCTGGTCGATGTTTCTGGTTGATAAAGACCAACCTGACCAATCATTAGTTCGTTGAGAAATCGTTAATTTATCTGTAATTTTTCTTAAGTTTTGTCACAAGGAAAGGAAAGACGAAATTAAAAATTACTAGTGACAGAAGATCCAGAATAGTTTTAAAACCATGATTTCATAAAATTTACCGGGTTTTATTGGTAACTCTTAATACTTGCTGGCAGATGTGAGCATTGCGTGCTATTAACTAGATTTACCGAAAAATGCGATTATTACTAGCAATAACCCCTAATTATTAATCTTAACCGGATTATTACATTAGCAGTATTGGATACTCGATTATTTAGACACATTGTAGAATTAGAGAAATTAAAGTCAGTTTTAATCTAGTAACTTCCCATTGGTGATCAAACTTATCCTTCCTTCCAACTTTTACTTTTAAATAAATTTATTATGCAAAGTTCGGCTTCTCATGATTTGTTTTGAGCAATTCAGTGCAGTACATATTCGTCTATCTCCTTTTTAGTTTCTTTTCTTTTTGCTCATGCTTTAACTTAGTACTTCCCCTTTAGTTTTCGTATGGTAACCCTTTTTATATAAGGGAATTATTATCGCCATTTGCCATGCCTCTGAGCATGCATTTTTTGTCAATTACTCACGGTAGTGTTGTATCAATTTTAACTCTTTCATGGAATAAAGAGAATATAAGACTTTTGTTAGAGATTGCAAAAAAGGCATTTTTTTTACAAATTGCACACACTGCAAAGGTTATAGGCTAGTCGTTACAAATACCACCGTGGAATATAAGAACAAGAATGGATGTGTGTGTTCGGTATTGTGTGGTTACAGTGAACATGTTTTAAGTTAGTTACTATAAGACTGACAAAATGATGAACTGGAAGTTGTACCTTTTCATTTATTAGTGTATCAGGAATATTACCTACTTCAAACTGATATAGCAATAAGAATGGTAACTGGTTCCAAAGTGTACGTTTTGATGGTAATGTATCATATAACTTGCACTAGCGCAATACCTTTAAATTAAATCTTTTATACAAGCCTTTTTTTAAGTAAAGAGGAATTCGTTCAGCAGCTTTTTCCTTTATTCACTATTTTGCAAATATTCAAGATTTACCATCATTCCCTTTCTCAACTTACGTTGAAATAGCTTAAAATACACTATGTATACATTTGTTAAATGTACAAGAATGGAACATTATGTAGTGTGGATGTTCTATTTGTAGTAATGTTAATTTTCCCGAACAAATCGTAGTAGTGATAGTGTTGAATAGTGTTAAAATTTTCTTATTTTGAACCTATGTATGTGCATTTTAAATTGAAGGAGCAAAAATGAAAGAGAAGGTCGTTGTCTCATAATAATATGTTTAATAGTAAGGGCCAGCGGTTTCGTGTTATATACAACGTATCCTCATGCCAGAATTAAAATAAAGATATTAAAGTTGTAAAGTGTTATTAAAGTCAAAAAATAAAATAGAACTCTCAGTTGAGTTTCTACTAAAAGTATCTTCAAGTGCTTTAACCTCACCACGCATTAGGCCACGTAATAGTCTAAGTAAGAGGTTATATTATAAAGAAATAGAACATTCTAGCAAAGGTTCGTATCAGATAAGAAAGGCAATTAACAAATAATAATTCAACCAAAATTTAATCGATTCGACTTCAATTTGTAACGTTTGACTTCACAAGAGGACATTTATATTAACCTAGTTGCGACCGAGTCTGTATTTGGTCCGATAATCTCTTCTTGGAAGCTGTGATTACCATTGCAATACTTGAATATAAGAGGAAAGCAACCTACGGCGCACCTAATGGCAGTCAATTTTTTTCTCATTATCTGCAGCGTCCGATGAGAGTTTTCCAGGAAATTCCACCAAACCGTACGTTTTTTTTTCCCGTTAGTAAAACAACAACGTGGAAATATATGGCGGTTAATTATAAGATGTTCATGGTGCAGGAGCAACGTAAAATGTGATCATGATGATTTATAGTGAAACTCGATCGCTGTTACAGTACTGAACTTTCTTGATTTATTGCGACACGCTAAATGATAATAAATACGGCCAATCCAATAGCCACACCGTCTTAATACAATGCT
The DNA here is from genome assembly GCA_902654985.2 of Oryctes borbonicus. Classification (NCBI taxonomy): domain Eukaryota; kingdom Metazoa; phylum Arthropoda; class Insecta; order Coleoptera; family Scarabaeidae; genus Oryctes; species Oryctes borbonicus. Next base: position 2,415,379 of record LR736859.1, on the reverse strand, counting down.
TGTCTCACATATCGGCATGTTTTTTGCAAACATTGACCTATCAATTAAATTATTTATGTAAAATTAGTATGCAGGTTATTTTTATCAATGTAATTGCCGTAACAATCCCTAAAAAGTACACAAATTTAAGGAAAATAAAGACGATAGAATTTGACGTACCACAAGCAAAGGGAATAAGAGGTCATAAAATGGCTTAATCTCCCAAATTTTTTAATAAAAATGAAATCTAAAGTAGTCGAAACACGATCAATTCAACGAATCTGCAAAAACGGGCTCTACAAACAATTAGACGGCTATAAAAGAGGATTGCGCCAATATCAAGGTCTGAACATTATAATGTTAAAGAACAAATGACGCCTCTTATATGGTGACATTCGCATGTGTAGAGATGAGCAAGGCAGGGGAAATTATTATTTTTTACAGCGACTAGATAGACTCGAGTTTTGTCGACTCTCGAGGAAACCAGTAAGCAACACGAACCCATTCTCATGAGATGGATGAACACGAGTCTGTCTAGTCTGCTACTTTTCCTTCTCTCGCTCATCTCTACTCATGGGGAGTAATTAGCAACTGCATCAGGAATTAAAGAAACGTCTTTTCTTTTTTCCGTTCTATAATCTCACAGCAACAAAGAAAACGTTTTGTTGACTAGAATGTTTTATTCTAAGCAATTTCATATGATCCAGCAAAGCTTAATATTAACTATATACAGGTGTCAAAAAAATGTCACAAACTTAGAAGGCGAATTGTGTGGACCAAAATATGAGGGATGAACGACCTATTTATAAAAATATAGCACTAAAATGAAGCGTTTAAGACGTCGAAGGTGTGAAGACCGTTTCTTCAGGCAGTCAGCGTTACGAAAAAAAAGTGTGTTTTCCAAGAAGCGAATATCGCGGACGGAAGAGTCACAAAGGACCCCGCAATCAAATAAAGCAATATATGAAGAAGTACATTGCGCAATAAGGCGTTAGGTACAAAGCGGTACCATATAACAGTGTAAGGGTGTAACCACAGCCTAGATAATGATTAAATCAAGAAGTGAGTGTTAAAAAATATACACATATATATTAGCTGGTCATCGTCAGCGGGTGCCGCCTACGAAGCTCCGAAAGGGTAAAAAGGACTAGGAGGCTGTCTGTGTCTAGTAGTAAGAAGACATCGTTTGTCTGGCATCCCAAAGAAGTACGCATAGCAAGATTGATAAGTTTTTATTTATTATTTTATTTTCTGTTCTATGTATTTTGTAATACTTCTACAATATTTGTATTTCATTTATATTTATCACAGAACATCATTTATTTACTTGTATTTGCATTATTTATTTTGTTTATATCATAACTCGTTTGTATATTTTCATTCATTAATTGTACAGCTAGGAAATCAATTCTTTTATTTATTCATTAGAGAGTGGTTACCATCTTACTGCACAACCTGAAATTACTAGTGTACTGGAATATACTAAAATTAAGAATTATGTCCATTTATTAGCATTTCATATAGTTTGCAAGCAGTCCGGTGTAAATTCAGCGACTAAGACAGGTGAACCATTACAATAGAGTTTCGTCGTCTCACACACGCGTATTATGAAAGACACTCCATTTCGTATGAATCCTCATCAGGAGATAGGTAGCGATGTTAAGCTCCTTAGTATCATTACGTAAAAACCAGTGTTGGAAAACTTGGTTCATGACGAGGTGGATTTAAAATCTGTATACATGGTAAGGGTGCTAGTAGGGAACATCGCCCTTAGTTTCTCTTAATCATAGACCTGTTGCCCAAATAAGCGCAGCCTTACTGAAACATAAACTAGAAGCATCTGGCAATTGGAATGAACGTCAACATAAAGACCTGGCATTCCTATTAGCACGCCCATATGGAATGCATGTCGGCCAATTCAATATTGGAGTAAACAGGAAGGTAAGTATTTGTAAAATTGTCCACTAAGCAGTAATAATTAATCATAAATTGTATGTTTGACAGAACCTATATCAGCTACAATAAGAAAACGCAAGTAATTGCAAACGAAAAGATGAGCGAAAAAGTTCTGTAAAAAGGAATAAAAGAGTGTCTATAGCTTCGAAGTCGTCCGTTTGCGAAAGGATTATTATTGCACCAAGACAATGTAGTTTTGATTCAAGATATGTTAAGCCTAAAAATAAAGTAATAATGTTGTTAATTGGTAAAAATTATATTATTTATATGTAGAATAGGTACATACACCACACACAACTTTTGTGCGTACTTGCTTTTTTGTGAACGAAGCGGATACAATGGTATAAATACATTGAGTGATGTAGAATAACATCTAAACAGCATCCGATATAAATCGCACTTACCAATATTGTAAATTTCCATTTCTAAAATGATATTTGTAAATCCTGGAAATATATGTACAAATAAAAAGAAAAATATGTGTGCTTGAATATTGCCAATGTATTTGAAGAGAGAGCACGTATGAATATCTATTGCACCACTAACTACCAAAACGCTTTATATATACTGGATAGCCAGGTAAAGGTGACCTCGGCCGGGGTACGAAGATATATGGAGCTTTGAGGGAATGTGGAAGCAGACGAACTAGCTTCTGTAGGTATGGCGTATACGGCAGTTAACCCATTAAGCGCCCTAACTCGATGAGATGAGGTATTTGAATTTTTTTATGCAATTTGAGCTAATACAACCGAAACGGTAAAGAAGAATTTAAGGCATTGACGAAAAGTGGCGTTGTTGAACGCGAATAAGTCTACCAGTATATTAACGCAGGTCTTTATGGTACTGTCTACTACAACAAAAGCTTTTCCGACAAATTGTTTATTTTTTTTTTCTGAAAAGAACAACGAGCAAATAAATAAACAGCATTCCAATTTAAATTTTAAAATAACAATGATCAAACTTTCATTTATTTTTATTTATAATAAGGAAAGGTACCATTAAGTCATGCAAAACAAAGAGAAGTACAAATTAAATTTTTCGTCAAGTTATTCACAATGAATGAAACGTACATGCATAGTCCGGCGCTCCTGTCACCCTTGAGGGTGTCGAATTTCCTCTGTTGTGTCTGTCTTCTTTGTTTCTTTTATCAGTTTTTCCAATCTCTTCCTATCCGTTGCTTCTTCCTTCGCCGACTTCCAGAGTCGCTTCTCGGCGTATAGGTAAAATCAAAGTGGAAGGACAGAAACAGACCAAGTAACTTCTAATGGAATACAGGTCTAAATTTGAGGCGCTGACAGAAACTTTATTAAAACAATAACAATAGGTTTCTTAACAGGTTGTTGTATTCTCTAAAAATCTATGAACAAGCTGGATCCGATAAAGGAAACAATAAAAAACACAAAGTTAACGTAAATGGTCTAATGACAGAGAAACCGCAATACATCTGAAGAAGCCGCACTGAGGTAAGTCAGGGACCACCTCTTGCATAACCTGATTTAATTACCGCTTTTCTGTGCGCAAAATTTTTATTAGGTACAAAGGAAACTATGGCACTTGAGAGTTCTATCAAATTAAAATTAATAAAACGTAATCTTTGACTTGATAAAACTCTTCTTTAAGTCTGTTGTATGCTTTACAATACAATGGACAGTAGCTATTATAACATTATAAGGAAAAGGTAACGAAGTTTAATTGATAACTAGAAGTCCATTAAAAAAAAAGAATGCCATGCCTTAACAAATAAAGGGTTACTATCTTCTGGAAGTGTTAAATTTTAACATCTTTAGTATATATTCCATGTGGAGCAATTCGTGTATTTGTGTAACTTACATTTGGCGTTACTTGCGACACATGTACGTTCCTCAGAATAATGCAATTGCAACACAGTATTATAGTAACGGATTAAGCATAGAATGTGAGGTGATATAACTTCCTTAATGTTACAATAATTAACATGCTAATATGCCAATGCAATTAATTAAGATGCAGCTTTCCGAAACATAATGCAATAAGGTAGAATTAGATTATAAGGACTTGAAAGACTACGATTTATGTTCCTCCAGTGGTATTTCCACATGCTATTGCGATTCAATTAATTCCGTTTATGATTTCATTTACAGCGGATTATTATTCTCGTGGTTTGAATTAAATGTCCTTTCAAAGTCTTCTATATTGACTTAAATAATACCAATATAGCTTAATCTAAAGACAAATGAATGAGATGTCGCTTTAAAATATTTGGTTATGTGACATGCTAATATTTGAAGTACATGAACAAAAAGAAAAACCTTCGAAATAAAGTGTAAATTATTAAATATAAATAGTAGCTAATTCACTAAAACCTCTTGTCGTAATTATTAAGTTTAAAACGGAAATGCGTTTCCACACAAGCATAATCAACTTCAATACATACATATGTGTATGTAATTTTATCGTTATCAATATGTGCAAATTTCGAAGTAGATTAGTAATAGCAAATATCCCAGCGAAACGCCACAAAACTCGATGTCATAAAATATCTTTCCGCGGAGAAAGCTACCACATTGAATTGTAATTTATAATTCACGTAAATTTATTCCCGAATGAATTTAATTATCTACCGCGAAATTATACGTTTCGAGCTGTTTGAGATTTTGCAATATCGCCTTAGAGTGTATTTCTTGTGGCAGCAAGAGCTTTGCTGCCACAAAAACAAGTCGGAAGTTTGGACTTCGCGTATAAAACATAAATAGCGCTTTGCTTTTCAGTACGACTCGTAAAGATCTTTATCCGGCAGATGTGTAGGTGGTTATGGAGTTATGAGGCCTTTAACTTTCCACCGCTTAAATTCTACCGTACCGCGTTTCAAAGGAAATAAGGTTTCCGCAACATGTATTAGAATGAAGAATTTATATAGCAACGTCGCTAAACGAACGCGTAGTGCTTTCATATGCGAAGTTCTTTATGCGCACGTATTATTGTAAAGTATTCTTTCCAGGTAGGCTGTGCCCAGTTGTTTGGTCGCCCGTGTGGAAAACTGAATTTTGCACACCATACAACCACAAATACAAATTATAAGAACAATAATATAGGAATAGTCTGATGGGCAGTATGAAATTGCGCACGAATTTCCAATCCGCCGAGGATCCTGAAATATTGGTGCTACGCATATAGCTTATGTCCCATATGAAACTCCGCACAGATAACACCTATAATTTTATAGGATTATTGTTTGAATATATCTAAAACATATGCGATAGGTTACCGTTGAATTCTGTGTAGTTTTGTAAATTATCCGTTACCTGATTTATTCTGGGTTCTTCCATACCTTTTGATGCTCTACTTGCGAACTTGTCGCCCTTTTACACTTTTATCAGGAACTAATAATATTTCGAGATTTTCAGTTTTATTACGTTATTATCATTTAGAGACAAATTTGTGGTATAGTTTCTCCTCATTTAGTATCAATGATTGAACTCAAAATTTGCTTTGTAACAGCAAGTGCTAAATACATGCTAAATATAATGATAAGTGAAACTGGGAGTGAAAAGAATGAACGCCAGATTGTCTGTAAAAACTATACCTTCAGCCTTCATCGTGCGTTGTCGTGTCTTGTCTTGTCTTGTCTTGTCTCGTGTCTTGTAGAACCCAATGGAGATGTATTTCAAAAACTTGTAATTGTATTCTTCAAAGGTTATTTTAATTTAAATTGCCGAAGGAGTGTCTGGATTCACTCCTGGACCTACAAACCGTAGAATGAATTAATTAATTTCGAAAAATTAACCTTTCTTCGTTTTTTTCTCCTTTAAAACATTGCACCACATATCATTCAAAGCGGAATTTCACCCCGACATATGGCTTGAAAACGCTGCATCTTTATTTAACTGATGAATTGATACTATGTTATTTTTCTAAAATTCTATACTTTTGTCTAATACTTGTTGGAATAATAAGCTAACGCTATATTATTATAATTACATATTAAGTAATTCTTATCAATCAACAATAATAGACTGTGAGGCCAATAGTCGTTGGCCTTAAAGACTCCAGTCGTTTTGCTGCCCCTCGATATTCCATTTCAACAGCGATAGTTGCTTTAAAAAGTTCAGAGGTTGTATAGTCAAAAATAATGCTAACATAAAAGAAAAATATGTACTTCTGCCTCTACGAGAGCAGGGAAAATGTCGCGATTGAACTTCTACGTGTACGCCGGAATTTCGTCTACTGGTTACCGGCTGTCTACCTGTATTGGGATGGTAGAAACCTGTAACGTTTGCAAAAAATAAAAATACTGTATAAAGTATAAAAGTTCCGAATTTTTGTTTATTTTCATTAAATTATTGTTTAATATACGTTTTCTCTAACCTTGTTAAATATGTTTTGCCGCTGATAAAGAATCCTGTAATTTTATTACAAAACATACAGGCTATTGAGTGATGGACGCAGTTGTACTTGCTTAGAAATTCGACGTAATGTTGGCAGTGAACAGTGTGTAATGCATGAACTAGTACTCTAAGTTCCTTGGATAGGACGGTCCCGTTTCGGGGGACCCACCCCAGTCGCAATGAGAAAATATAAAAAAGTAGCAGCTGGTGGTGACTAAATAGGAATTCTTCGATTCTTTCGGGTATTTGTGTTTGTTCCAGTATGTGGCGAATTTAACTTCCATTTACGTCACTACCAGTCACTGCTGCTAAGCGCAACTGTCTCTTTTATTCTCTTTGTCAATACAATAATATAGAAGCTATATTGCAATAATAGGAGGAACATTACATAAAACTACTAGGCTAGATAGAAGGCAAAATAAAAACACAGTTAGAAGATAATAATGAAAAGAAATATGGCACCCGCGTACATCGAATTCTGTAAGATAGTAGACAGACTAAAGAAAAATAAAGCACCCGCATCGGATGAAATATATCAAAGCAGTCGGACAATAAATTAAAAGCAGATAGTACTGCCTAATAACGAAGATATGGACTGGAAAAAAAATATCGAAGGAGCAAAGACTAGGTCTTATACACCTATATATATTCAATAAAGGAAATCCCAACCAGTGCGAAAATTATCAAGGCACAACATTACTCAACACTACGTATAAAATGCTGACTTTGTCAATCTATGACCGGTCGAAAACCTTCACGGAAAAAATTACGGAAAACTTCCAATATGGTTTCAGTCACCCAACAAGCCTTCGACAGTGTAGACAGAGATGCACTTTTGAAAGACGTGTGCGAAATGGGGACTCCACAACAGCTACTCAAACTGATCCAAAGAAGAAGAAGTGAAAAGAAGGTACGGTCAAGTTGGAGAGACCAAATGTATTCCGAATTTCCAGGAAACTAAAACTGTTACGTTATTAAATGGTCTTTCATGGAACGCAATTCAAAACCATTCGTCATAGTTGCGTAAATTGTTTTTGCTTTCCGTGATTCTAAAGAAGCCATTTTAAAGGGATTACTGCTCACTAATACTAATACTAACTAATACTACTACCAATAAGTTTAGGCAGAAGTTTGTAGAATGAACTACATGAACACAGCCACGTTATTTGACACCCTCTTGGCAACAGCGGTGGGTGTTACAAAAATGTAAAGCAAAATACGTAATGATACGTTGTTTAAGATAATTAATCATTTGGCGTTCTTCTTCTGATGTACATTACTAAATGGTAAATTGCAGCCTTTGAGGAACTACCTGCGACTGAAGGTACTTTCGTACATACCGTTCTGTATGATTATCAATAACAAATGCGATGTAGTTTTTCATATTGCGAAACGGATATTTTTCGTTTAAGAAATTATCAATAACGCTCCTAAATATCAGGTAACCTTCCTACGAGCTTATAGGAACTGTAAAATTACGAGTTGAATAATTGACAGTAAAAAGCTGGAACCCAAAGACCCTAATGGAGCGTTATTATTATTATCTTTAAGAACCCTTTATCCCTTGCAATTAACTTGATAAACGAGACTTAAAGTATTACCATAAATGAGCGAGGAGACCAGCAATTTCATGCGAGATATATGGTGGGCTTATTTATTTTCCGTCATCAGTCTTCATCATCGCGTTTTAATTATTATACGGAATCTTAATATTTCCTTAATTATAAAAATTGTTTTCAATAAATAAAAAAGTGTCGATAAATGGGTATAGGGAGCGTACTTTGCTTACTCCGTAAATTGTTTTTTGGTCGAAAGCAAATTATAATATTCTCGTCATACCAATTAAATTAAGGAATAACCTATCTGACTACATGTTGATGTAAGATTTCGATAGTAATGGGGGTGAGAGTACCTTCCCACGCGGGCGTTTTATACTGTAACATACATAGTTTACAAATTTACATTTTTTTAGTGCAAGATGTAAAGTCAACTTTATTTTGTGTCGTGCTTGATTCAAAATTCCCGCCAGAAAAATCGATCCCGTCTAGTTTTGTAGTTTTAGCAGGATGTCGTCCCCCAGGTTATCATGAACAATCTGCACACGCGTTTATTTTATTCATGTGTCGCATAAAAATGTCGAGACGAATGTGTAAACTCATCCGGATTATTTTTGTTATGTGTGTGGGCAACATATTTTAGGAAAAGGGTCTATGCAATTACACTCTCTTCAACTTACTTATTTACAATATTTTGGTTCTGCGGTCGGCAACCAGAATAAACAATAGGCACCGCGATGGTTACAGAGCTATTTTACACAGACTGCCAAATGAAAAAAAGTTTATTTACTTTACAGTATACCAGTGCTTTAGAGGGAGCCTGAAAGACGATTGCCATCTTTGCATGCAAAAGGTCAGTGGAATAAATGCAAAAGACGAACGTTTTATAGATTACTCCGATGTTGTATCGATAACAAAACCATTTATTCGATCAGATGGATGATGAACCATTGCCAACTTGTTCTGGCCACGTGGACAGTACCTCTGTATCGGAGTTATCGACCGTCGAGCGAGCTGAGAACAGTGAATACAAATGGACATTTAGCAACACAGGCAGAGTTAAGTAATATAATCCGAGATTTGCATCTATCAGAACAACAAGCAGAGATTTTAGCGGCTCGTCTACAGCAGTGGAACTACCTAGCTAAGAACCAAAGTAACTATTTATAGAAACCGAAGTAAACCATGTGCAAATGAGTGACGCTTGTTTGTTTACAGTAGCAAATAATCACTGGCCACAATTAAAAATCCACAACCAAATATGTTTGCAAAATAATGTTTATTAGTATTAAAAATGCTTATACTACTTACAAACATGTAAATAAAAGACAATTCAACAAAGGAAACGTAAATAAAGTTCATCGAGCGCGTCTATGTGCATGTGTTGAAGATAATCGTAATAAAGGCAGGTAGCTACGGAACCCCAAACGCACTATTCATCCTTAAACTGTCCGTAATGATGTTCTACGACCGGTCGCGTTCCACCACCACTGCTCTAAAAATGTTATCGTCTCAAACCGGTGTTGTACAACCAAACGTTTCAAATCGGGGGTGATCCTTTTGGGTGCACCTAAACATTCTCTACGTGCTTTACCTCAACTTGCAACTCCATAATACAGTCAAATGATTACGATCAAGTCTACCAACATCCCTTCCATGTAGTCCGATCGTTTGTGTGGTTAGCCTCCCATTATTTTACCGCTTCACATTCAACTTGAATTCGTAGTTAACATTATTCTTATTTTTATCAAGTACTATCAAACTGTTTCTTATTTGCCGCGTTACTAATATTGCAATACAAAATGAAAAAGCCCTCGCCGCCTTCCTTAGGCCAAGAAGAATCCTTATTGGAGGTGCTACATGTATGTCGAGTTATTTGGTTTTTAATTTAAATTATTCCATTTTTATTGATATCTCTTTGCAACATTTTCTGCGTATTAAATTGTATTTAAAATGCATAACATTAATTCTTCATTACTTTTTTTGGTTATGAGAACGGATTTTTTATTTATTTGTTATAAGAAAATTTGATTCCAGTTACGAAATTTCGGATTACCAAATTGATTCTGGAACCAATTATTTCCATATTTCCGACGTCTTTATATTGGAGTATCTAATGAGATTTCAAAGAAGGCAGGAGTGATACTCCCAAGTAGTTAAGTATTTTTGTATAGATATGTTAATTTATGTTAATCGCAGTCTAGACCCATAAATTAACTTTTCTATGAACAACTATAAAGATGACTTACGTATTTACCTGTATTTTAAGCAATATGCACTCCTCTAACGTATGCATGTTTGATTTAAAACAAGGTTATACCTTATTAATTTCTGATATAAGCGGAAGTACCAAGAAGCTGCAATTACTACTTTGTAAACCTCGTAAAAACCAAATATCCAAATATAGAATAGAATCAATTCCTTCTTAATATATAAAGTGTGACAGCTGACGGTAATTATGGACCGGCCAGTATACAATATTACGAATTACTGTCATTAACACTTTAAATCATCGTATGTGTGCAAAACGATTACACCGGTCACCTCCATAAATAAATACTTATTTACGAGATTGCGGAAAACTCCTTTTGAAAGTCTTTTTGTTGCTACGTTCCGCTCACTTGATTTGCTAAGGGATAATCATTATATTACGTATTTTTCTTAAAAATGGAATATTTAATTTAATTTACTTGGCGTCCGAGTGAAAAAGAAAGCGTAATTGTAGAAATGCTGGTAATGGTAATAGTTATCAATTAGAAATCATCTAACGGATACGAGCATAAATTTATAAAAGTAATGTAACATTAGCGATTATAAAATGCCTCGGGTATGAATAGATTGAAGAGACTATTCAGAATGTTGGTCACATTTTTTTTAGATAGTAAAACTAATTGGTGAACTTATTTGATCATTATAGTAATGGTCTTCAGCGTTGTTTAATGCACGCAATCGCCAGATAACGATAATTAAATGTACGTAAACAGAGTAAACAGAGTGATAGCTTTTGAATTTAAGCATGATCGCATGTCCAATCGAGAAAATATAGTGGACATATATAGCAAAAGACAAATTGTATCATCTTTTTTTAAGAATAGTAACATTATAGCCACTAGCACAAGGCCTCACGTTTCGTAGACGGTACCTTACGTATTCAACACCATTTATACTGCACTCTTAAAAAGAACTCTGTACAAGCTTTGGTTACATCCTAAAAAAACTAGACCGAATGCGAGAGGCATCTTTTTCCCATCTATAATGTTGCTCCCGTGGGTGAACCTTTCCTCGAGGGTGAGTAGATAAAAACTTCACAAGCTTTTAATATATTTATTCAAACTAATACGATTTATCTGTACAGATTTCTACTTTCTCTTTTCTATTGTTTGAATATTTGTATTTTTACGTTTATTTTTTCATTTAGTTCTATTATTATAATATTTATTTACATGATGTTAACTATTTGAAGCTTGTCTCTTCAATTTTAAACATGCCCGACGTAAAAATTGCGCCTAGGTCTCCTTCAAATAAAGCGTATGATTTAGATTTTTTGATACGACAGATTGGCAATCGACGAAACGAAGCTCAATTAAGTTATTAATGCAGAAAATTATAATTTTTTTCGGACGGATCGAGCAAGTCCTGGTAACGGAATCGGTATTTGTGTCCAAGGTAATCAGAAGTGTTCACTGGTTCCATCCTCACCAAACATCGTAGATTTTGTTCTTAATTCCCGTGATCGGAAAATTTGTGTAGAGGTGGTATAGAATCTACGCCAATCACACTATAAAGTAAAGACTTACCGATTCATTGTAATTTAGTATCAGATTAAGGATATTATTGCGATTATTTTGACATAGACCTGCTTAGAACCGACTGTCCTTCTACCCTATACTTGAATTTTTTCCTTGACGGGACTGGCTCCAGGCTGGATGTCAATTGTCCTACTGGGATACCGGCGATAACCTCTGATCTCAGCGAGTGTGGAGATTTTTAATCTTTCCCACATATCGTGATTTTTTGGCTTATTGCAAATTGACTTCAATTGTATATTCGGCTAGGACATCATAGACGATAATAATGCGTACTTGAATTGCATAATGTGTGCCTCAGACTAATTTATACCATAAGAAAGTTTGATCGCAGACTAACAGAGACAAACTGACTAAATATGACCACCAGGGGGGAATTACCTTCATCACAAAATTCTATTAGCAAAGAGTAGTTTCCATGCTGATGTATATACATAACTCTACGATTAGGTTTAGACCGCCGGATATCTCCACTATCCGCACTGCCGCTCTTTGAAAAATCTTTCACCTAATAAAATACAACCGCTTACTACAGAAGTCGAAATAATTAGATTGCTGTCGAATTATGCTGTTCCGTCGGCAGGCGGCTTGGTATTCTCTTCTTTTTAATTGAATTATTTTCTGTAGTTTTATTTGCGTTGATTTTTTTTTACTAAATAATTAAGAATATGTTGGATGGTAGTATACACAGAATTTTAGTTTAAGTTTTGATATAGACAATAACTACTACATATTTTTTTTTCATTGGTGTACAGTTAGTTAGAGCAGTTAAGGTAATTTGTATGTGTAATTAGTCTTCACCCTGAATTTGTACAACGTTTCACTTTTTAAAAGGCTATTATTATTATTGTTCAATAAAAAGAAAATTAGTTGGTATTTTGTTACTGGTCAAAAAAAAATAAATTTGATTAACAGGCACTACATTTAGTCGTAATGGTTTTCGAAGATCATGGAAGCGTAGAGAGTTATCGTGCAATGTTTTTTAACTACCATGTTTAATTGACAACCCAAGTAGGACGCTGGCTTTCTTCCAACTAGTTTAGAGTTAAACTTAAAATCGCAAAAATGTGCAAGTTACTAACTACAGATAAACAATAACGAAGCCGGTGAAACCGAACTACCAACTAGTCTGAATAAATTTGAAAAGTGAAAAATTATGTTATTTTTTCTTCATCTAGCAAACCCGGCTATAACAACCTATTGCATAAGCATGGGATGTTTTGCTCTCCTTTTTCAACAAATTGTTAGCTATAAGATACTGGGCGAATACTGTAATGAAGAGCGGCTAAAATGCAAATACGACATTTAAATGCATAATTTTAATCTAATGAGATAACCGAAATTTTCTTATGATATGTACTTTATGACTTAAGAACATTACCAAATACGACTTTTGTATTCTCTGCTCTCTGCACTCTGGTATTATCAAACCATTTTCGTTTGTATCTTCAGTTTAGTTATCACCGACCAAAAAAAGATCTCTCGGATCCTGCGGTGTCGTTGAGTTTACTCTCGACGTTTCTGAATGCTCTGTTGATCTATCTTCTTCATAATATTCGAACATACTCATGCAATTTTCTGTGCTAGTGGGTGGACTCTGACTAAAACTTCTCGATGTTATGGTTTCCATTTTGATAGAGGTGTTTAGGTACTGCGGATTTATTCGCGTATCCAAGTTGTGCGTCTAGTCGGTGTTCCTTTACTATATATTGAATGCCTCCTTCTGTTTGATCAATTAATTTTAACTCCTACATGCTTATCATATGCTCCAATGCCTGTTCTGAACACAATCAAGCATTGTTTATAACATATCAGGAAATAATTGCACTTACTTATATCATATTAACCACAAATTTTAAATAATATCGATTTTTTCCTTTGTTTGTAGAAATAAACCTATAACAAAAGATTTTAAATATCTTTTATGATATTTATAAGATTCACAAAATGGGGGAACTACAAATTCTAACCGCAAAAAAAGCAAGTCAATTAGCATTGAAACAGGACACTGAACTTGCTCTGCTTCCTTATTTAAAAATTTCGCCCGTGTAACGGGATCGACATCGTAAAGGTACAATTTCACTTGTCCGCCGCTTTAATAGCTTATTGTCTTGACGTTGCTATTGATTTTATTGAAATATTAATTAAATTTCATCTAGTGAACTATCATCTATTTCTATTAACCGCAGGTGAATGTAAATGATATATTCCGAAGATTGGCGCCCGATTGGAAAAAAGCCACCAGGAGAGAATGATAATACAAAGAATGTACAATAATGTAATTATTGAGATAATTATGCTAGAAATTTCTGTAAGCGAAACTTAATCCAGAGTCATAAAATAGTTTTGTAACGTTTTCGAGTAGATGTTAGATCCATCGAGATTGCATTGTGTTTTTATTAATGTAATACATTGTAAAGTAAGCGGAGCACTTTGCATGCTCTTTAGATAAGATAGGCACTACAAATGACGGTATGTTTAATTTAATTACTATTTCTCCTATCAATGAATTATAACAAAATTAAAAATTAATTTAGGTACATTTTTGTTGCATGCATCTGTTGAAAAACTTTTTTGTTCGCTACATATTGTTTTGCTTTTGATGCATTTGTTCAAAGGTTCACCTTGTTTTTTGTTTTAATGATGTTCTTTTTTTTTCTTGTTGTTTAATATCCATCCTTGAATTCTTGATTGGATGCATTGTTTTTTTTACATCACTTTCATTTCTTGATGTATTTTGCATTACTTACACATAGAACTGATTAACGTTACCTTCTTCTGCAGTTCTACAGATTTGGCTTCTTCCATTTTTTTAACCTTCTCAAATTGTAACGGACTCAACATGGATCCTTGTTTAACAATCAGTCAATATACCTTTAAAAACTCTAATACAAATTTGTTGGTCATCGCCGCATTATTGTGGGCAACGAGCTACAGTAACACGTGCTGTATGAGTCTATTCCAAACAAAACTATCTCTATTGAAAAAAAAAAACAATGAAATGAAGAGCGATATAAAATATGTGTGTTTAACGATTACATTCTCGCAACTTCTTTGGCTACTGCGTGTGTGTTCTCTGTCGCCAAGCTAATGCAATAAGAAGCCGGAAATTTTATTAATTTGGTTTCAAATTACGAACTCCAATATTCCACCCGTCTTGAAAGTATTACCTCCAAAATTTAAATTTCCCTGTACAGTGTTGTAATTATTGGAAAAACTCCGCAACATTGGTAGGGTACGATTAAAATCGGAAGGCGCAGAAATCAAACCAGACACCAAGAAGAGATGGATTTATGAAATCCAGTGAAACAGATATATTACTCTCCCGTAATGGTCAGCTGTATTATAAGTAAGTTTGCAGAAACAAGTACACTTTCAGTGCGCTTCTCGAAATTAGCACAGACAAGACAGACTCGTGTTTCGTTAACTCTCGGAGAAACCAGTAGGCAACAAGAACCCATTCTCATGGGACGAAAAACACGAGTCTGTCTAGTCTCTGC
>LR736859.1:2222052-2400208 GCA_902654985.2 Oryctes borbonicus | reverse complement strand
GAACCCATTCTCATGGGACGAAAAACACGAGTCTGTCTAGTCTCTGCTAATTTCGTGAAGTGCAAGTCGTTTCTGCAGGCTTAATTATAAGGCAACTTTCTTTAATGAATAGACAGTTGTATTAGTGTTTCATTCCATGTCCACCAGTTTTCCACAATAAACATGCCAAACAGTTTTATAAATTTCTTAGTGAGAATGTTGGCAGCCACATAGAGTTCAAATTTTGGAAGACCCCACGGAAAAGAAACATTATTCCTGACCATTCCTATTTGCCAATCTTCAATGTTTACAACTATTTTAAAAAGAGGGATTTAGGTGGTACGTCTTCACGAATCTATCTTTCCTTAAAATTGAAACATCTTTCTTATTGCTTTGCAGGAGACATTTTAGATAACTCGATGTACCGCGGCCCGGTTCGTCCGAGAAGAGCATGTCATTGGGAGTAGGGAAAAAGGTTCTTTCCTAAATCATCTCCAAAGTCGACAGTGGACACCTTTGAAGAAAAAGTTATCCGTAGTAGTATTAATTCTCAATTTTCACGTAACAGACAATAAGCAGCGACCAATTAATTCTATTTATAACAAAATAAATGATGAGGAATTGATCGGTTTAAATTGGAAAAATATGCTTTAGAACACTTGAATAGAATAGGATTCAGATTTTTAAGAATTGATATACACATGTAGTAGTCCAAATTAAAATGGTTGGGTATCTTCCTTTTACGTTTTCAAAAACATTTTTTCCCCTTTTCCTAATTACATCTCAGACTATTTGCCTTTCGTCGTATACGGTGAGGTCGTATATGAACATTTGACATTTAACCTGTTTCTTTATTCAATATTCCCAAGATGGTGCATCTGTATGTACATGCTCATGTTGCGTGGTTCGCGCAAATGAGGTGCCATCCGATTTTAATCGGATTCATTTAACCGACGTTGTGGCTTCGATAATAACAATGCCAACAACAGTGCACCAATAGCTTTCAACAGCCTGTATATTGTAATAATTGAGTTTCACTTTTCTTGATACTGCAAGCTGTTTATTGTAATTGTTATTAACAATAACTGCGTCAATTTCTAGAAAGTATATTTACATGTCGTCTTCCTACATTTTATTGTCACATTTACACCTGCAGATCGTTAAAGGTTACGGCTCGTTAACTCAGAGACATTATACTAATGAATAATATTGTAAAATTCCTTAACGTATTCTTAGAAAGAGTATTACCTAGCAATAATGGCTTTTGTTTTATTATACCAAACCTGAAATTGATTTCATAAACCACCTAATTACGTTCTTGCGTAATATAATTTATACGGCAATATAATGCGCCGCCGATCTATAGTGTAGGATTGAATATGGAGCACAGTACGTCTCATTAGAAATAAACAACAACGACGCAAAGTGCGTTCTATCTCGCGTGTGTGTTGTGTATGAACACAATTCTTTGTTACGAGCCGATCATTAAAACCTACGTTGATGGTCGATTGAAGAGAAAAATTGGAATTCAATTCTGAATGACCGATAGGAATTTATAGGCCATTCAGAGCATTTCTGTGTCTTATTTGTTTCTATTATATAATAATTGGTGCTGCGCTTGTAGAACCCGCTTTGCGATTAGTATTTAGTTCGCGTTACCAACAGGGAAACCATAAAGTTAGCGAATATTCTCAAGTAGGTCACGATTTATTTGTTAAAATGATATTGCACCTTATGGTAGGCGATATAGTTTTGTTTTTGGCCTAATATGGCGTTTAATGGTCTCTTGTTACTACGTTAAAAACTGACTAATCACCTGCGATAGGTATCTATCGATGCGAAATTGAGCAGATAGATTAGATAACATTAAATGAGGCTGATTTGGTATTTCGTTAAATTAGGTGGTCTTCTGAGCAGGTGCATGTACTTCACAGCTCTTGACTTTTGGATATTCCGAACCTGTTTCTGTAGCCTGGCAAAGTACAAGAACACCAGTTTCATCTTCCGCTTTATAGAACCCACATATTGTTTCTCCTGCTACTGCCAGCAGACCTACTGTTGCCTCGGCGGATTTCACAATTTAGGTCTTTATATCCGCTCAGCAAATTGAAAACAAAACCTGTGCTTTGTGCTTCTGTAGGATTAAAACGATGAGGTCTAAGAACTATCATACATGTATAGAACAAAGCAATTTGCCAATACTGAGGAAGTTGTTTTGTGACGATGCATTGAAAGAAAAATTCCGTAAACATTATGCACATCATAGTATTCGTATCCGCATATCAAAATTCAGATCGATATTGGGATTAAGGTAAAAAATCGTCGCAGAGGTCAGAATATGAAGATATGAAAGCCCTGCGATATGTATTGTAGACCCCGCATTATTTCTTCTGGATAAGATGTATTTACTGTTACTTGTTTCTCTATACGTATTTTAATCGGCACGTGAAAGAGTTCATAACAGGATTGATAGAGTCCTCGGTCCGTGCCTGGCACACCTGTGAATTTCCATACTAGAGATGAGGTAGGGGAATTTTATAGCGACTAGACAGATTCGTGTTTTGTCGACTCCCGGGAAAAGCAGTAGACAACATGAACTCCCTCTCATTCGTCGGGTCGAATAAACACGAGTCTGTCTAGCCGCCGCAAAAAAGGTATAGTTTCCTCTACCTTGCTCATCTCTAGTCATCACAATAAAATAGACGAAAAATTTATTAACACTTTAAAATAATTTTAAAGTAAATCTTTAACATTATTAACAGGGGGAGAGAAGGAATTGAACAATCGAAGTGTAAAAACTTTAGCAACAATTGTAAAACATAAACTGAAAAACCGATACGAACTCTTGTAAAACCCAACTGAAAAAAAGGAAAAGGGTTGAAACAGCTGACCAAAAAAGAATTTAGATATATGCAACTATTAATCATTGAGCTGTAAGGTGTTACAATATACATTACTTAATTAATTAACATCTGAATTGAAATTGCTTGCATTATGTTTTTTTGTATGTGACACATTTCAAAGAAAAATTTGTTCTTGAAGTTACTTTCAAAATCCAAAATTTGAACGTTAACCAACTGAAAATGGTAATCTTTCTCTCTGTATGATTAGGCAAAGACGAAACCTCTTGCCCAAACGACAATCACTCCTGCTTATACGATGTTTAAGGCATCGTGATGTTTGGCCTATATAACTGCCTTAACAACCCAAGCACGGTACTTTTTGAAGTTTCATCCTTTAATCCATTTTGTTAAGTTGTAACTTCTTATATTTCAAGAGTACATCGTAAAAATTACAATTACATATTAATTTGTTAAGAATAATAATTATTATTAAATAATTAATTAATTTCTCTTCATTATTTCTAGTTTAAATTAGGCACCTAGGTGTAGAGGTATATTTATATTTTCTTGAAAAGTACAGGTAGGTTGGAAAGTTATCAGTAATGTGTAGCAGATTTTAAAAATCGAATAAAAAGTGGAACGTTAGATCTTAAAAAATGTTAGGTTGGGACATCTTTCTAAAAAAATTACCACCGAATATGTGGCCCTAATGTGAGATATCGTGTTATCCCATTCGTCGCTAAACACACTTAGACAATGTAACACTTCGAGTAGTACAAAAAGTAATTGGTGATCAAAATCGAGATAGAATACGAGAAACTGTAAAGTTTGAATTTCTGCATAAATGTATTAGCGAGAAGTTACCCAAGCAAAGTGTGTCGCACTTCTAAACCAAATTCAATCGCATTTAATTAGACATGACTGTTGCATGAAGCGCTAATCGTATCCAAAACAGGTAGATTTGAAGTACTCTATAATTATAAAGCTTTCTCGAGTTTCTTTTTCTTACCTTTACAAGACAACAAAGATAATTCATCCTTAAGCGGAAGAAGGTATAATTTAAAAATATAGACGTTCAGATGACCGGTTTGATGTTTTCTCGATAAAGAGAGTTCGACTGATTTGTCACGTTAATAATGCAATAATGTATGTGTTAAGGTCGACAGATCGTTTATCTCACTTAAATTTTTCAAATTCATGAATTTAAAATGGCTGCGTACTGCAAACGCTCAACAGATTAATGCCGTTTATAATTTTTTACGCTAAAAAGAGGCAGGTACTGAATAATTCATTCGTATAAAGGGCACATTTCGCCTTAAAGTCACAAATTTATCATGGCGTTTACGTTGAATATGCAAACTACGTCGTCAATTACGTCGCACGCCATACGTAATTCGATATTTTCGTACGCCCGGTGGATAATTGTAGTTTCAGCGGATAGTGTGCCGGAATTTTTTAATGTGAGATTAATATTTATCGACCGAACGTGAGACGTGGCAGGATATATGTCAGTCACAGCGTTATTATTCAAAAGTGGTTACCGAATTAATCAATTGTAGATTACTATCTTGTTATATGGCGATTGAAATTAAAATGTTACATGGTCAAAGGGAGTTGAAGAACGATAAATTGCGATTTTTACAGCTGAATTTGAACGCCTCTAATAAATATAATTATTACATTGTTGCTCTATATAAATTCGTAAGGTTTACTATCCTTCGACCCCGTAAATCTACACTGACTTGTCGTATTACGGTCAATTTGTCATGTTGCGAAAAAATCGCACCTATAATAAATAAGTGGTTATGATCTAAGACGGTTTATGGCTAATAGATCAGCGAAATCGTATATTGCTATAGTACCGCATAACACTAATAAAATTTACTATAGACATAAAGACCTGCAATTGACTTTACGAGCATAACAGCGCAAAGCTGTTTTACACCCGATCTTTAAATTAGAAATATGCTAATAGAAGGAAGAAAAATGCTGCAGTGTCTATGTCTATAGTCTACTAATAAATTATGTAACAACAACTATATAATAGTTATGGAAAAAGCAGTTAGTGTAATATTCGCTTGCCAACTGCGCCATATATACGTCCTAGTAATCACCTAAGAAGTTTACCTACCTCTTCTCTAAAAATTCACATTTGATTGTGAAGGTTATAATTGACACTGCTGAGTGAGTAGAGAGAGTGATAGTTATATAACATCTCAAGAAGGTTTATTTCTTAATTAAGCTTTTGACAATACCATATTGGGTCTTTCAAAGAATCACGCATTTTCTGGTCAAACTAAGAATGCTTCTTATTGCTTGAATTATCAGTTACGGAGGGAGCGCTATTTACTTTGAACCAGAAGTTCCTTTTTACATCCCAGCACAGTGGTCCGTCTGGTATATGTTAGCTGGACAAAAGTAGTGTATTACTTTTCGCGTGTATTAATTTTAGGGGAGATAAACCAATTTAAAACTTCCTGAAAAAACTTGTCTAGCCTTTTCGTATGTAGATTTCTTAGACTATTAGTTACGGAATCTGATGTAACTAATAGCATAGTCAATAGTTTTCTAGTATTTCACTTTCGAAATCTTTGTTTCGGACTACCTCAGCAAGCTGATCTACAGGAAGAACGAGTTTCTTATGATTTCCGTACCATAGTACAGTATAGTATGGAAATCATAAGAAATTTTGTTAAAGTTGCAGGTATGTAATACCACGAATACTTATCTAGATATAATTTTTTGTTTTCCTCTGCAAGTTTTTCGAATTCGCTTTGCTTAACATCATATCCGGAAGATAAATTTATTAACAATACATCTCAAACCTTTTATCAATTGTACGTCTACTTCCATGACATGTGCATTTAATTTTGGGTTTTTGAAGAACTTGGCAAATGAAGCGTTTCCTTCATTTATCGAGCCATATCTCGGTTTTCGTTTGTCTACAGTAAGTCCCATTTCATTTTTAAAGGAAGCCTAAATTAAAATCGAACGCTCTTTTATTTCGAGCATAGCGTTTCTAACTTGTCATGTTTTGACATCAAGACGATAAGTGATGTGTAACAAATACTTGAAGCAACAAATCCGTGCATGTAATGTAGATAAATCTAAACCAGAATCCTCTTCATTGCGCCGCAAATATAATAATTGTAATCAGTGTGTTCCGGTCAACTCAAGCTTTCCCATCTAAAATAGTTAAAAGTAGTAATAGTTAAAAGTGGGTAATTAAAATTTCGGTATTATTAATAGCCCATTGCGCTGGGATAGATTGCTTTTTTTCTTCCATTATCTTGCCGACTTCGGAAACAATGAATTCTTTAGTTTCTTTCGCAAATATAAACTTACGAGAGCGGCGGTACATGGTTGAAGCAGGTCTAGGACTTTGCCAAACAATACAGTTACCGTCACTAAGCCCATGCAAACATATACAAAAGCTTGTCAGTATTTTGACCGTCAGTAAATTCTGTTCTGCTCTGGAACAGCCCTCGCAACCCCATTTGCTGGTTGTAATATGCGATAGGTAGTTTAATATTGCTAGAAATCATGTAAAAATAAATTTGTGAAGAATAGTCTACCAGTTTTTTTTATTTCCAAATAGTACTTAGAAAACAAGCCTCCTATGAATGCTTGCTAAATTTCTTCGTTATCTTAAGATCCAAAAAACCCCGTTGATAGAGTAATTTCTAAATATTAATGTTTACACCTTATGAGCTCAGGTAGATCATTTGTTACAGCTTTAAAAGTGACTGCCTTCATGTACGGCGATATGTTGCTGTAGAATTAGTATCTCTAATAAAGCCACTGAAACAAATAAAAACAGAATATTCCAGGCTGACATCGCTTAAAGATTTGCCGGGAAATGTGAATGGTGCCGCGTATTATGTTTATGGGCAACCTTAACAAATGCATTTATATTATTGTTGCTAATTAAACATTTACTAATAATCAACTAAATATTTGGTTTTAATTGATTGTTTGTTTTATTTTAACAAGACGATCTAAATAAAATCTTTATGTATGCCATCTGTTAATCCTTTATCTACTTTAAAGTTTACTTCCAATAAACTCTGGCATGTTAACGTTATGTGATAGTATTGATTTATCGTTAGTTAAGCAAAACAAAGACTACCATGTTTATTCAGGTTATTTCTTGCTAATAAATAATCGATTTAATGTTTTTTTCAACAATGGTAAAATATATTTTACCTAAATTTTTTCGAGTAGAATACGTAGACATTGTCAAAAATAGGGATTGCCGTTTAAGTGAATTCTTTTTAGTTGGCTAATGTTGGACTAGATTTTTGGAACACTCTATAACAATATTTTTGTTATGCATTTACAGCGATAAATAGAAATTTTTCCTCACAATAAAAACCTCAAGACTAGCTTACATAGCTGATACCGAGTAGAAGATATTGAGGTGTGAGTTTTTCAACATTTTCAGAAGAAATTGAATATCTCAAATGCGGTTCGTGATACTGGATTATTTACATGGTCGAGCTTCTCTTTGAAGGGTCTGTACAAAAGATTATAATATGCAGCGTAACGGTCCTAGCCCCACGTGTAAACTAAATAAAATTGAAGAACTGATGAAATACATTTGAAATGCTTATTTTGAATAATTGCTTGGGACCCCTTAAACAAATTAGCTCCTTAGCTTCTGAGGTCACGTGGTTCTCAAGTAAATAGTAATCATGCACCAGCAAATAAAAGGATTGATCTCAAAATAAACAATATCTTATTACAAAAATAATAAATATGAATGGTATTACAAAAGGCAAATATACAAATATAAATACAAAAACAAGATTATCCACTAAAAATAGTAGAATAGAATATTAGTGTTTAATGCCTTTAGTTAATTTTTTATGTTTCGTTGGCAGCTCTTCTAGCCACGATGGAGCGCTAATAGTAGATCTCTTTGCGAGAAAAGATATATTTTTTGGCAATTGTATCGCCTTGGCTGCTGGGAAAACACTCTTTTTCGAATAATCCCATAAAATTTACGCCAAGAGTGTCATGTAGAGAAAAAATCAGTACTTTTCTCTGAGTCACGCACTCGTCAATTTCTCACAATAAAATGCACTGTGCATACAGGGGTGAACTAGAAGGTAGTACATACTTAAAATAAGTACGTTCAAGAAAGTAAATAACTAAAACCAATTCTATTATGTGAAAATAAATAAATGTTAACTAAAATCATTCTTTAACATGGGCGTTCCGTTAGAGCAGGGTATACTATTTGAAATAAGAAAGTTGATATGCGTTTCCGGCTTAATCAATAGTGCCATCAAGTTAAAAATATTTGTAGGAAATACATCACTGTTCATAATATCGCCCGGCAGAATTTCAAATAGATACTTTAATTATTTCTAGATACTTTTAATAGGCCCTCGCGCATCGTCGTGAATGACCTGTATGTGTACAAATTTCGTCTTGGTTGAGTTGCCTATTGGAAGTAGAACACCAATATTACTGCTTAAAGGTTTGCTCCATTAGAACTGAATGTGGATCGACTTTACCTAGCATCTACTTGTGAATAAAATTATTTAGTGCTCTCTATACGATCAATTCAATAATTAAATATTCATAACGAACATATACAAATGTTCATTTGTACGTCAAAAATAATTCATTTAAGAGGTAGTTAACTTATCGTAAAAATTTTTTATAACACGACTTCTTATAAATTGCATTGTCTTCGTTTACACGGCTGCGTTCTCTATTTCCGTCGGCGATTTCGTCGAGCACTGTCATCAACTCTGAATAGCTTTGCATTTTTATAGATCAATAAACCGATATGTTAGCGTTTCAACGGGCGTCGATGCAAAGCCTATATCCGCGGGAAAAGCAATAAAATCAGAGAAAGTAAGTCAGCAAAAGAATCTATCCTGTTATTCCGGTAACTTACAATCGACCGCAATACAAAAAACTGAAATTGTCTTAACAATTCCATCATTACTGTCATGTTAAGGTTTTTAATGATCGCTATAGTTGGCCATACATTTGTGCCCCGGCCTTCCTTTTTTCTTTTTAAAATTTATATTTATTGTTTGACGGAGATAAATGGAAGCGTGTCTCTCGATTGCGTTTCAAACCTAGTAATTGACGGAGAAGTAGTTTTGCAATTTTTCTAAAACTGATATATGAGTGCGTGACCTAATAACAATCCGAAAGAAACCGAAAAGAGTTATCGCGAGATTGAATGTAATCGGTCTGTCCCATATGCATTTCATTGCTCCATCAGAAATCTTATTTTGGAGGCTGTCCCAGACCTTACTATCTCGCTACTGTTCTTTTTCGGTGGAGAGAATCATGCCTGCAATACTGCAGCAAAGCTCTCTAGTCAAAGTGGGTGCCACGCAGTGTGATATTTTATCAATCAAGGTAGACAAAGTTCAAGAAGTTTAACTATTCAGATGCACAATGTCAAATTATAACCCTTTAACAAAAGCTTCATTCTAGTACTAAATGCAAAGTAATTGCAAAATACCGTTCTTAATGGTGATTAAATAACGTTTGGCGTGTAGATAGCCGCAATGAATT
The DNA here is from genome assembly GCA_902654985.2 of Oryctes borbonicus. Lineage (NCBI taxonomy): Eukaryota > Metazoa > Arthropoda > Insecta > Coleoptera > Scarabaeidae > Oryctes > Oryctes borbonicus. The sequence goes on along the minus strand of LR736859.1, from coordinate 2,390,840 downwards.
ATAGCGGTATGTACCAATGGCTATCATTTTTGTAGCAATGGTAACCCTGTGTCCCAGCAAAATTCTCTACTTATATGTAATAGTGAACATATAAGTGAATAACCAAAAGAGTAATGCTAAAATAGCTTCCTCATAGTATTGATGGAATCATTTACGGCAAATATAAGCAGAGAAAAAATACACTACCCACGTACATGTTTCTGCCTACTCGGCGTCGTCAACGTGGTTCCGCTGTTGCCTCACAGTTAATTCCACATCTTGAAACGACCGGCTAAACATTTATTGACGCTCTCTAGTGCTAAGAAACACAGGCCTGCGGTTTAGAAGGCAGCGACATAAACTCGGTACTGTTCCTCAAGCCATCCCTTAAGCAGTTCTCGGCTTGCCTACCACAAGATGGCGTGCGCAAGGAGCGCTTTGGGAAATTGCACATCCACAAGGCTTACCGTGATGTATCATGGTAGAGAACACATTAGATAATGCCTAGAAACAATAAACAACAAAAGAAATAATGCTAAAATAACTGCCTCATAGTATTGATGCAATTATTTACACTACCCATGGACGTGTTTTTGCCTATGTATATTTTCTTTTTGGTGATTGACCTGTAGAGCAATGTCTAGCTATTTAGTGCGAATTAGAAATTGATTTATCTTTGCTAAATTTTTAACAGCTCTATTAGGTTGCTTCGTTTTACAAGATTTCATTTGAAGCTAATTGTTTATAATTATTAGAAACTCAAGTATTTGGTGATCAATATGCGCAAATAATTTGTCTCATATTCGTGGTCCGAGTCCTTTCCCAATCTGTAAAGCGATTTTGCTTCATGTGTTTCTTAAAAGCTTGATAAAATTCACTGTCACTCCGAATGATAGCAGTAAATTTTAGGTTTCCTTCCTACAATGAAATTTATAGATATTTCAATTGTGAGAAGTTTCGCCTGATTTTAATGACAAGCGGAAAACTAAGATAATTGATAACGCATAAATGCTTCCATCCCAATATTATAAAGACTTCAGTTCTCCTGACACATAGAACGAGATTGGTCTAAATTATTTTACCACGAGGATTTACATAAGGTTTACCTTAGTCTTTATTATATCGGGGGATTGGGGTGGCCTATTGCCGTCACCCTTTGTCAAGGCGAGCAAACATTACTCATGAAATCTTTCCCATGCACAAATGTTCAAGTAAAATTGTAAATTCCTCATATAAGTGAACTAGTCATAGTTTTGCTCGTTGCAGCTGTTACACGAGATGCATGTTTTTCAAATGAATGCAACTGCAGCCAAATTTTCACTTCCAAACTTATTACGAAATGTATACGTTGCTGACTAAGACCCGTAAGTATATCACCAATAAAAAATAATTTTCTTACTAATTGTAAGTAGCGAGTTGGGTATGATATAATTAAGAATATCCATTTCTTATACAATTACAAGTACGGTAAACATGTATTCTACAACTGAGCGCAGCATATTTCAACATATAATTGTACTTGCGGAGCGGGCACACCCTGTATAATTAGGAAATTATTCAGAGCGAAATTACGTCTGGATAAGCTTGGACGACCGGCGGTTGAAAAGATGTTATTAACCTTTGTTTAGCGGTATCGTGATAAAAATTTCGTGAGGCAATTTTTGTATAAGTAATTTTTTTGCCCGCTTATATTCTTCCGTTCGATGCACATTCAGGAGAAATTAAACACGAAAGTTATTATATTGAAACAATGTGCAATTTTCGATATAGAATAACTGGCAAAGGAAAAAACAAGAGTAAGCGATACAGCGGTTTGCAGCAATGCGTCGCAGAGGTAAAAGAAATGCAACATATGGGAGAAAAAAGTATCAGCCAATGCCCACTTTATTGATGTTCTCATCATTAATATTGTGGTCCGAGTAACGAAATTACACGTATTTATCACGATAATCTACACTGTGCGTGCGTGTACCCTTTTCATTTTATAAATATATTCTAAATAACCAATTACGAATATACCGGACATTGCAACAGCTTTGACTGTTAATCGACTTAAGAAAATATTAACCACAGGTTAGCGAATTATACGGCTATACGATTGGATAGATGTCCTTATATTTATCACTCAACGGTATCAGAAACAACATGGTATATTGAATGCACGATAAAATTTCTTTGCTTTAATTTTATTTCAAAATTGAGTGGCATAAATCGAAGCGCCCGGAAGAAATGTAACGGGGAAAGTTAAAATGTCATTCCTTCTTAAACGCGAAATTCAACTTGAATAAATAATACGCAAAGAGAAAAAAGAGAAAAAACATAATTATATGTTTCCGTTCTTTGCTTATTTCTCTATTATATAAGAGAAAAGTAGAAACGGAACGCCATTAAAAATTATAGAAAATAATTGAACCATATTCATTCATCAAAATAAATCGGCTTTTAATAAAGGCTGTGGGGTGCCCGGATTTAGAATTCAAATTTGGTCCCAAATAGAATATTGCCGAAGTGGAACTATGTACTTTTAAAACTTTCTATTTAGTTGAAGTAGTAAAATACACTAATAACGTGTCGTAAATAAGCCTGCAGAAGCGGGTTGCATGAAATTAGCGGGGACTAGACAGACTTGTGTTTATTCGTTTCAATGAGAATAGGTGCGTGTTGCTTACTGGTTTCCCCGAGAGTCGACAAAACACGAGTCTGTGTAGCCTGCTAATTTCATGCAGCGCACGGAAAGCGTAATCGTTTCTCCAGGCTTACCTATAAATAATACGCCACAAAACGCGTATAAGTGCCACACAAACTTTATATTATACGAAAATTTTTCTTTATTACCAGCAAATTAAGTTACTTGAAATTGTGGTAGTGACCTGAAATACAGGTACTCGTTTTATTATTTTTTGCGATGACATTTTACAGTGAGTAGATGAACTATAATTCAGCTATATACTGAAATTAATACCTGATACTTTTTGCTTTTCCCTTTAGAGGGTTTTAAATATTTGTTCACTTTTATTCGAACAATTGTTGTCAACATCAGATTTACAACAAGGATCCAATCTGGGCCCACAATTCTTTATTTTGTTCCTTAATGATTCATTTATCCCCGGGATCAACTTAAAAAAATTTCTCAATGGTGTATACAGGACAAGCTATAAATGAATATTACCAAGCATACGATTTTGACACACAATGAGCGTAATTGGAAGCCCGTTTTATACATCTCACATAATTATGGCCAAGAGGATCTAGTGGAAATTTATTGAATAGAGCATACAAAGTTAACCCGCTACGAGGAATTGAACAAAACGTTCTCTTCGAAATGTTTGGTACGGAGTTCTAATATTATTGTATATAATAAGATTGATTCTATTAATATTGAGGAAATAACTCAACTGAACGTGCGCATCAAACTCCGTATGTTGTGTTAGTCATCTCAAAGCAAGCTTAACTTAGCTCCCTAATTATATTCAAGAATCAACGGCATTATCAAGAACAAAAGTTAAGTGACATCTCTTCGGCCAATTGTCTGGGGTTGGTAGTTGCCATAACACGTATTGAGATTCGGCGCTAATATCCCTCAATAATTACCTTATAAAAAACCATGCCCGGCGGAGCTGCACCCAGAAAAGTCAAGTATTTCAAGGACTAACTAAATGAGTTGCTGTTTTAAATCATTTCGCAATTGCTGCATTCTGCAAATTTTGTTCTATGTGACTTTGACCTACTTCCTATTCTTTGGTGCGGAGAAATTTAAGTGAAATAGAGATGTCAGCCTCCAAGTCGGATTCCATCTCCATTGTCCATTCGCACGAAGATAGAGATTATGGTGCTATCCGATGTTTTTCATTTTGAATCACAATTCCGACTGAACCACACCACAACGGGTTTTGTGACCCCTCATTATTTCTAGTAATTCATGGTCTTGTAACAATCTTCACGAGTGATCCATATCTAGTGATTTTGCAATAACATTGAAATCACTTAATGCTAAAATATCAAAATAAAAGCATATGCACTAACTCCCATATAAATTAACCTTGTTATTGCGTAACGTAATTAAATTATTATAAATTACCTCGCACCAGCTAAGGCAATTGGTTTCACATGTGCACATCGAACAAGTTCACGTATTCTTGTGAGGTGTATTAGTTCTCGCGTTTCATTGCGAAATTCTCGTATCGTTTATTGAATCTGAGACCGACGTATAACGATACTCGCGTAATTGGTTCAATACGGACAAAAAGCAGAGGCTTTTAACGTTTGTTCCAATCATCCTAAACGTCGTTTTCGTGGGACGCTCGATATCGTTAGAATTTTATTTGCGAATATTACATAGCCGATAATTAGCCTTTGATGTTCGCGCTCCCAGTTTTTCGCAATTCATATGCGTGTTATTACGTTTGCAGACGCAGCGAATATTTTGCATGCCAAGATGGCACGTAATAGCCCGCGTTATCTACGACAGATTATGGCAGTATTTAAATTATTCCCGCGAACCTAGAAAGTAATGGCATTAAATTGAACTCACTTTAAAAGCGACTACGATTAGGTGTAACGTTTCACGTTTTACAACCGCTGGTATTCAAGTTAAGATCGCGCGATCATATCAACTCTATCAAACCGGGATGAATTAAAATAATTATAGGTTTATCTGTGCGGAAAATAAGTAGGTTTAGGAATACAGTTTATCAGTAATGCGAAGAATCGTATTAGTACGTAGCAATTGTTCGAAGTTATTTACGAAGTATGAACCAGAAGGATATAGAGCTATTACACAGAGTAAAGGTGAAAATATGAAACAACTAAACTTATGCGCATCTACTAGCAAAAACGATGTCATTCGATATTCATTGCGCTTTTTAAGAAGTGAAAGAAACTAACGTACGTCCAACATTTAATTGAAGACAGTTTGACAATCTACTAAGCCTTCTAATCCATTCACAGGAAAAGCTACCCGATGCACTATGATTCATTTTTATAATAACAGTATTTGCTTTATTTTATTGATGCTACCTATACCTGACTTAATCATCAAAAACCTTTAATAGCCTAAATTTCACCTGAATTCAGGGAAACTTATGCTACCTCTTGTGAGGCAAAACTGAAAGCAAAAGGATTATACATGCATGAACTTTAATTATCGTAACAGATAAGGAGAGATTACATTCTTTGTGTCCCATTCTAAACCCGTCTTTTGGTCTAAGAGATTCTTTCCTCTATTCCGACCACTTTGTTTCGAGGTGGTGAATGGTCCGTGAACTCCTGAACCATGTGCACCAGCAATGGGATAGGAAAGTTATCTGCCAGGTTCCAGTCTATTTTTGATTAGCTGCCGTTGATGTTGGTGCAGCAATGTTATCTGGAGGTCCTCTCCGAGTTGGACGTTCCGGACGAACTAGAAAGTTCTTGCAATAATTGTAACAATAATAATAATAATAATATTTTGAAGGATTTTCAGTTTGCATAAGTTGGTGGCTGCGGCTGTCCTTTTATCCTGTTGTTAACTTGTATCTGCCAATTTTCTGGCAAACTGCTTGATTTTTGCTTCGAATAGCAACGGTAAAAGTCCTAACAAAATAGATTATAAAAATAGATTATAAAAATAGAACTGCTTTCAATTTAGAAAATTGTTGCCGACACCTTGTAATTGTGAAAACTCAACCAGTAACATAAATAAATAGAATTTTCTATTATCATATCGAATATATAAAATGCAACGTTTATGATCGCAAAATTGCAGATCGTAACATTGGCTGAATTATTCTTGTAGATATTTGTTCAGGTCGTACTATTTCCTGCTATAAAACAAGAATTGTTACATCTCTGATAATAGCCCAGTACTATTTTACAGAGCAAACACGTAAGAAACCACAATAATCGCCTTTAATTGCAAATTATTAAACGTAAACTTATATCGCGCGCTAGATAGTAAAATGAGATATGGATCTTAATGTTAGTCAACAATATTTATGTTTTGATGATCGTCTTAGAGTATCTCGATGTTAGAGATAAAATGATGTAAATTGTACATCTACGTCACTAATATAAATACATAAATAAGAAACTATTGACATGTTATTAATTATGAGAGAGTTTAATATAGGCAAACGAGCAAGGAACAAGCTAACGCCAAGCTAAACAGTCCGATGCCGGTGTGTTGAAAATCGAAAGCATGAAGCACTGCATCAAGCGCTGTTATCCAATACAGCATCTAATTTTGTATACATGAAGTTTGCAGCGTTCACTCTGGCTTAAAATAAACTTTCGATACTTCAGATACAAAGAAAAGAATTTTGTCTTGCATGAAGTACTTACCTTTGTAGGCATTGTTTCCAATTACATTCAATTAAATGCTTTTTTACAATTGATATCGATCCCAAATGAACTTTCTGCAACAATCTGTAAGTATTAGTTACGCCTTTCACAACAGATATCTTAACTATCGACTTAATCGACTGGTTTCTCACTATGAGCCAAATTCAGAACAGGTACAGTTCTCACTGATACTGGCCGCGGAAGTTTCAGCAATCATCCGTCCTATCTATTCGGGTTAGCATCAAGTAGGGAACAAGACTTACCGAATCCTCAAGAAAGTTCAACACAGACATTGTACTGGAAATTCTACGATGTTAATCTTGGCAAATTCCATGAAATCTAATTATTGTTTGGTCAAGCAAGAAAACTTCTACGACCAATCCATCGTTCAGAAAAATACACATTCAACCGTTGAATTACGTGTCTACTGTAATGACCTGGAGCGCCACCGTGTTACAACCGTCGATCAAGAAGCGGAGTATGTTCGATTTCCTCAAAAAGCGTTTGATCTAGAAAACTTAGATAGTGTTCTGAATTTAGCCTGTGTGGTAGGTTAACATTTCTAATTCAAGCAATTCTCCGTAAAACATACCAGCCCAAGTGTTCATACTAAATCGGTGTCGCGATTATCTAAAGGATCGCATACAACTCGGTGTTAATAAAAGTGTGTACACTGACATACATACGTAATATCAACATCTCGACACAAAAGAGTGTATCCTTTTTGTCGTGTTAATGCTCCTGTAGACCGTATATGATTAAATTATTTTCTCGTTGAACGCGTTCTTTTGATTGGTTAACAGCTTTTTCAAACATTGAAGGAGAAATATCTCCTGCATTTGTGTCAAGCTTATCCAGTCTACTAGAGATTGCTGCAAACATAGACTGTGACTTTATCACAAAAGAATCTTACTCCTTTAGCTCGCTAACGAGTTAAACGTTTGACGTTATCCAAATCTATCAAGGCGCAACTGGCATGTATATTATTTGCAACCGTCACATTGCAGGAGCAAACTGGAATCTTGTTTAAGCAGAAATTAAGAATTAATTATTCTGAAAGTATGGTGTGTACTTCCAGTCACTATGAGGCATCAGAGTACTTGATACAGAAGCAATTTTTGAAGAATTCGTTTTTTCTTCATCCGCTCTTAAATTTCTCAAGACGGATGCCACAAATTTGTCTAAAGTTTGTGCACTATTTTTGGGTATATTCACAACGAGTTTTCTAATACTCCGCGTCCTTCTTACGATTTTCCCGTGTTATTGTACACAAATAGTTGTTGAATCTGGGTGTTAGATAAATCCTAAAAATGATACACAAAACTTTCTTGCAGATATCAAATTTAGCCGAGCAACGGAAACAAATATCAGGAGAATTCCAAATGTTATAGGCGCGTTGGATGGAAAACATGTGCTTATGCAATCCCCAGGAAATAGTGGGAATATATACTACAACCACAAAGGCGCATTCAGCATTGTACTATTTGTATTGGTAGATCCAAATTACAAGTTCATCTATACAGACGTCGGCTACAATGGAAGGGTTTCTGATAGTCAAGTATTTGCGAAGTATAGAAAGCCGTATATAAATATACCATGTTCTCAACCCTGCCAGGCAGAAATACTGATATCCCATATGTAATAATAATAATAGTAGGTGATGCATTTGGATTAATACTCTATCTAATGAAACCGTTTTACTTTCGAAATCAACCGGGGCTAAATCGCGTCTATATTATTGTGTGTGCCATATGTGTTTTACATAACATTCGCCTTACAAGAAATTCGCATTGCATTTGCGCACCTCCGGATACATTTAATATAGAACTCGATGAAGCTATTATCCCTGATCGTTGGAGAGAAAACGGTCCGCCAGGAAATGCCTTGCTTCCATTGCAAAGAACACATCCTACTGACATATGTCAAGAAGCTAAAGTACTTTAGAATATTTTGTTTTCAAAGGAGATATGGAATGCAATACCGCTACATATAAGCTTTCTGATTTTCTGTAAAATTATATATACATAGCTATTTTAAACGTACTATATCTTTTAATAACTAGTTTAAAAATTTCTTCTTATATTTCTTGCAACTAACATTTATGTAATAAAAATAAAATCAAATTTTGCCAAGCTTCCTTCTGTTTGCTCAATAGTTTTCGGGGTCACGAGCCTTAACGCGTCAAAGAATCCTCAGGTGCTCTTATAGTATGTTTCACTTGCTGCCTGTCCGCTCTTTCTTTCCTTTGATTTTCTTATTTCATTATTTAACTGAGTCGTCAGATTATGTATTTTACGATTAACTTCTATTAAACTCCGCAGGCAACACTTCCACAGCCTCTGTTCTTTTAACATTATTTTTATAATCCACATCCCCAATATCCCATAATTTGGGAAGCGCTTCCAAGTTAGAAATCAATATTATCGTGTCTTCTTTTAACCATGTACACCATTTTGTAGTTGATGGTATTACGCTCTAGATAAAAATTTCCAATATGTTTTATACACTGTTAGATCGACAACTTATTCCTACTAAGAAAAAGGCAACATTTATCGATCTCGCTAGATTGCTCTCATAAGCTACATTAAGGGTTTCGATGTATACACTCAGGAAACTTGTAGTAAATTACTGCAACTAGTGTATACATTTGTGTCGACACTGAGTGTCCAGATGTATGTGAACCTTAACAACATGTGGATTTTGAAGATTCCATAAGTGGCAGCTGTGAGTGCCATTAATACAATCACTAAGTTTGGCCTCATCTATCTATAATATTTTAGTTATCGGATCTTCGGCAATCTTTAGCAACTAAGTACAGAATAACAGATGTAATGTTCGGACGTGATGAATGTGATGAGTGATGAGGATGTAACTGTTCATATATATGTCTGATGCCTGTCATACAACGTTTTGACGTCTATCAGGAAGTCTTTGGCCATACTTTCTAGATGTCTGAAAACCGTTACAATCACAGGTACTGTGATGTGGGTACCACTTACATAAGCATTTTGAAAACTGTTTAATTAATTTTTTCACAAATTGTTCTGTCCGGCTTTTAAGCATAGACTACCACATTACCTAATTTAAGACCTGCACTGAACTCGTTCATGTTGAGAACCATCAACTTCATTTTCCCAAATTATTTCATTCAGCTCTTAAACATAGGCTAGCAGGTGATCTAATCTAATGCATGTAATAATGATATTAATCATTTCTGAATCAATAAAATGTAATTCTCTTGTAGCTTTCTGAATAAATAGAACCTGTGTTTATATAGCATTTTTTGGTTTAAATGACTTCCTGCACAAGATGTCAAAGTTGTTTTACACCTATTATAAATCACCCTGTATGGAATCTATATTTCACGAGGTTTTCTAGTCTAGTAACTTTCATATACACGCAGACATCTCAGCTGTTGGTGTTTAATAGTTACTAAGATATTGTTAAATAATTATTGTATTGGCATTTAGATTGATGATTCTGGGAAAATGAATAAATTACTTCTTCGGGACACCGGGCGACGCAGCCAGATATAATTTTAGATAAGAGTACTTGCGAAGTATTATTGTTTATTAATAAGTAATTAAAATATGTTACTCAAAAATTATGTACTTCATAAATTCGAATATTAGGGAAAAAACAATGTATGGTTCAAAATAAAAGCAATGAATAATTACGTTGCATTTGCTATAAGACCTGCATTAGAGTGAAATTAACCTTATCTTTTAATTCCAGTATATACCGTTCTTATGTAGAAATATTCGACGCCATTTTCGTAAGTTAATTAAACCGATCTGCGGTCTACACTGGCTTCTTTGCTCCGAAACCCATTTTTTTATGCCGTGATTAATGAATGTATTTATAAGAATATAATTGACTTTTTATTACGACAAATGTGCACAATATTTATACGCAACTTGTCAGTTAAACTAAAAGATTGTAAGTATGATTTATTTCAAATAAATAACCCGGCTAAAAATTACGTTTGTTTGTTTTTTTTAATATAGAGGGATACGTTCAGATTCTATTACTGTTAAAAATGCGGGAACTGAACCTCTCATGGTGTGTTTATAAGGTAGTGCCAAACAGCTATACCGTTACGATGTATTAATTAGAATGAAAAATTCTTACATTTTCGTCGTAAAATACAATAAAATTATTCCAGGAATTCTGTCTTATTGCAAGATTGTTAACTTCAGATTTCACGATACGATTTCGTCGAACTCTCTGCTACTATCAGTAATTGTTTTATTCTCTTTAAAGAGTTTTCAGGCCATAAATTACAGCAATATACAATTATGTTGTATTTATGGTACATGATATCATAATATTGGCTTTTCTGCCTGCAAATTAAGATTGCCATCAGATTCCAGATTGATTATGTTGAAATATTTACTCTCCCGCCCAAGTTTTAGCAATATACCATACAGAAGTATATATATTTCGCTATACAGATAGTGTAAATTCAATATAGTCTGTTAAACAGAGAAAATGGATATCAAATATAATAGTATGTTTTGCCAGCAAGCATCGGGTTTTTCCCAAAAGCTGTTTGCTTTTCAGAACGATAAAGCTACATTATATTACTCAAAAGCTCCGAGCGAGCTTTCTGGCCTATCTTACTATCAATGCTATAGGAATTCAAACGATAACTATAGCTTTTCCGATATCATTAAAAATATAAAGCAGGGCGCGGAGAGCAAAACATATACTATTATTTAGGGTAACTTTCTATCTGCCAGTTGAGGTTTAGTCTCTATATCTACAGTAGTTAGAACCAAAATTTTTAGTTTTTTTAGGTGCTTACATTAGTGACAAGTTGGAATTGCTTCACGTTTGAGAGTCATCATTTGTTATGATTTCTAAACAAGCAACGACGCTTTTTCTTTGCTCCGTCATCGAAGAAAATATTGCTGTCTTTAACAAAATATTGAATTACTAGGTGTAACTAGGGAATAACAGAGCCATGCTGTAATAATGCATCAACTCAAGATTGGATCCTCAATCTGTTGTTTAGGTACTATTACGTTTGTTCTACATAGATTGCCTCGCAGTATGTAGAATGGAATATGCCATATCAGATTTGGATGAGATTTTTACACTCAGAAAGTTATCTGCCTAACGAATTTGGCCAGAGTGGACAGCAAGTCTTTTAAACGACCATTATGGATGAAATAAATGGAAATCTCAGGAAATGAAGGAAATCTCTCATCAATGGCAACAGAACTGATGCCGTTTCTTAAAATTACTATGGTGAGATTGCGGATATATATTTAAAACTCTATTCTTAATTGCCTTCAGAGTGTTTATTTTTTTTACTGAGAGGGTGATTAGAATAGAAATTGACATGTCTGCCAGAATAAGTTTGATACCAATTTAATAGGACAGTTTGTTTTGTTGCTTTGATCGACTTGCTACTCAAAAGGGGAACACATTGGCCTACTTCGCATTCAACAGCAAATATAATGGACTCTCGAAAACTATTAAAAATAGGAAGTATATGTTCTAGTTGGCATAGAAGACACAACGATGAGATCGTCGACATATTTGAAGAGAAATTATGGTTAATATGGAAGTACATTGATGCAGTGATCTAATAATAGGTCCATAACCATACAAGCAAGTATGAAGTTTTTTTAATAGTTGTATGTCTCTGTACACATTCTCACACAGATGTGATTAAGTCCAGATATATGTTTGTGAACAGGGACACGACGCTCACGGAAGATCCAAGCGGAAATTTTGTGAGATTTTATATCATATGTCGTTGGAATTATAACTGCAAAATGGGAAATGGTTCTTGTCAATACATGTCTCGACTTCTACAACACTAGCTGTGTATTATGTCTTTCCACTGATTAACTTTAAAGTTAAAAATACAGTGAACATATGCGCTTAAACATTAATTATCTTGCACACCTGTTTAAATAAATTATTGTATTTTGCAAATTTCTTACTGGAACCTTCAAGATAATAGGCGACAATATAAACTACTCACAACAACGCTACCCATACAAAGACAGTCCACTAAATCATTTCCTTGTAAACAGCGATGCGAATCGGAAAATCCTAGAAAATACTCATATTTCTCATATCTGTTGTTTGTGAGTGGGATTGGTTGTTTGTTCTTTGCGATATTGCTAGCTATTCGAAAGCCAGAAATTACTAAAGATATATGGAGAAAATGTCCTAAATTTACATACGTATATTACATTAATGTACTGTTTAAATGCGAAATTGTCAAAGAAAAATAATGTATGAGAGAATTGTAAATTAAGTCGGATCAGTTTTAAATACCTCGAATGCTTAGTTTCTGTCATTAGTAAATCATATGCAGGTTGTCAAGACTCGAAAATCGCTTATATTAGTCGATAAACCTCTTAATGAGATGCAGTTCGCATAATCTCACTACACCATATTTTCAAATTTGTGAAACACATTGCCAACCCTATTTTATCTAATAAATTTGCGTATTTGTGACTAGTCAACTAAGAATATCAGATATGTAGTTGATTCGCCTGATCTTGGGACTCACGTGACCAACTTTCGCATACAAATAACGTCGGTACTTCATGGTAAATCGTGCTTCCAAATGTCAACTCAAATATACTTTGAGTTAAATTTTTTTCTGTATAATTAAGGAATTTAACATCGAACATGAATAGTTGCGAAAATCTCTCCTCCACGTACCAGAATCAAACTGCATTTCATTCAATATTCCAATGTTTGTATTTCATTATACAGCCGATTATCAAGCGTACAAGATTCACTAGCTGCCTCTGTTTGTCTTTTTCATTCACACAGGTTATATGATATACAGATAGCCATAAATTATTTTTAACATGCATACGTGATATCCCCAGTTTGTAAAAACACTTTCCAAATTGTGTATTACTTATTGTGCATTGTACTTCAATGCTCATCCACATATGGCTGAAGAAACTTTGAATCACCTTCGAAATATCCTAATTAGCCCCGGCAACCACCAACATCTCCAGATCTTTTCACTTATTCAACATATATCAAATATCATGATCGGAAGGATCATATCTTATCCAGACGTTGAAACTACGACGAGATACGCAAGCCAAAGGCAAGATGTCAATAACCTCATAAGGTACTTGTCGAGAAGATGAAATGAATATATAGAACATCGATGTAACCTAAAGAGTTATTAATTAAAACTAATTAAACACAAAACATTTTCCTTTCAACGTTTATTATACATACGTATAATATAAAAAAAGTTCAACAAAATTTCTTGTGTATTTATGCACTTGTGTGACACTTGGGAGTTCAAGAGCAAGTTGGAAATTAATGTTTCGTAAGAAAAACAGGAATGAGAACGAACTGAGCTGCTATTAGATCGATATATCCCGCTTTCCCACAAGTCTTTGGAGTAGGGATTCTCATCGGGCTCGGTATGATCCTTGAACATTACATTATACGATGAAAGAAGGCAGGTTTTAGTCAAGTTAATAATTTACTATGGAAAGTAAACAATAGGTTTAAGTTGAATATTTTTGAATAAGGTGTTTTAAGGAAGAAGCAACTTTAGGCCAAATATTTAAAAAATCAGTACCTGAAGCGCAGCCATCATATTAGTTGAAATCGAACTTTGGCGATCTATACAAATAAAAATTTTCCCGTATAAAGCTAAGAAAATAAGTGGTAAAACTAACAATAAGCTTACTCAAAGTTGCACATGTTACGAAACTCAATTTGGTAAGAGGCGTTGAAGATATTTTACACTTGGGGGTGAAGAGGAAGAAATAGTTTGGGAATCCTTGATTGTTTAATACAGCAAGTTCGTATACACCCAAACTAAAAATCTACAGAAAACGTTTTATTGATTAGATATATAAGGCAATGTTCTTAGTGTTCCCCTGTTTTCTCCTCGTGGATTCTACTGCAACTTCGTGTGGAGATATTTCAATTTGTATCAGCTTCGCCAGCGTAGCAACCTGATCAAAATTAATACCTATTCACAAAGAATTAATTTGTGAATCTCAAGAACTTTTATTTTAATTTACGTTACCAACGTGTTGTAAAAGTAATCGTCACACATAAATAAGGAAAGGTAAAAGATATTCCGACACACATGAAGATCCTTTAATTTATAAATAAATCGTAAAATTAAATTTATGGATATTTTAGGTACATTTTCTTTTATTTTGCTTCTTTCACATCAGACCGTAAAAGAACAGCAGGAGTGGCAGAAAACTACCTACAGACGCATCTAGACAAGCAAAATGCGCAAGAAATAAGTCGATGTAATCAGAAGATTTCATTATAAAACTTTCCAAATCCGACGGGCGAATCCTACTAAATTTTAACCTTACCTACGTCTCCTAATGAATCGAGTATTACGACCCAATTCTTTCACTTATTCCAAATGCATTTTGTTTAATCCTTTTTTTAACATCGTGTCGCTGCAAAAAGCAACTAATAAAATTGTAAAAGTAACACGTCGAGAAAGGGACGTCCGTATAAATTGGGCGTGACTGCTGCAAGGCTAATTTCTCTTTAAAACCCAAGGAAAGATTTGCATAATATAACGGTCGCATGTTGATACCCCATCCTGAATAAATTGATAACATTGTAAGTTTGTCGGGGAATTTCGTTTATTTGTGCTACGAGACGCCGGCTTTAATTAATCAACACGTCTTCGATCTAATTTGTTGCGTCCATAGCACCTTAATAAATATAGGTGTGCGCGTAAATAAAACATTGTTATTAATGATTTGAGTGCGTTCAGTTTCTTTTTGTGTCATTCGCTACAGGGACCGTAACGGTTATTCCTTCACTTACCTCTTACTAAAAATCGTTAGAGAATAGTGTCCTAAGTGTGGAACGAAGGTGTAGCCGTGGCAGTTCTATTAAAGTTAAATTACACCTGACTAGAGGAGCAATTTCACCGTTTCCTTTTGCGTGAAGATGAAGCGTGCAAAAATTCGAACGGTTTGCGCTCACTATTTTTTATTCTGTATAGTGGTTTTCTATTAAAAGCCTCCATGCACTAGGTCATTATGGCGTTGCATTTTTAATCAACGGCTAGGATTAGTATTCTAAAAATCAATTTGCTGTTGATGCCTACTAACTTAATGTTATTTACTTTAGGAGGTAGTAAATATGTAAATGACCTTTCTCCGCGTGCATAGTTTAATAGTGACATTGCTGCGAGACTGCAACACTGTTGTGGATATCTTTCTCAATGAAACTATAAAATTTATTTTTTTTTGTTGGTAGTTCTACTATCGTACAATGTAAAATTATTATTATATAATTACTAATATTACTTGCTCCGGGTTAATCCTTCAAGATCACGCTATCAATGTATTCATGTCTTTTTGTAACTATATTTTTTGCTTTAATATTTAAAAACTAATTAGTGGGCTGTGTGCTGGGCATTTCCCGTATCGCATCTGGAAAACCCTACCAAAAAATGTTTACAAAATAATGGTTATTAGTACCAAAAATGCTTATAAACATGTAAAAGGAAATACAATTCAACAAGAGAAAAACAAATAAGGTTCGTCTAGCATGTCTATGTTCAGATGTTAAAGGTAATCACAATAAAGGCCAGTAACTATGGAAGCCCATACTCCGTAAACTGTCCGTAATGATGTGTTACAACCGATAGCCTTCCATCACTACTGAACTAAAAATCATACGAATAAAACTAGTGTTGCACAACCGAGCGTTTCAAAAGAAGATCTTCTTACTGGAATATCCTTGATCATCTTTTGTAGATGACTCCCTAACTTCTCAATGAAATCTTGCAGTGTTTCTAGATTTTCTCTAATTGTGCCATTTCTTAGCCTATATCTTCTCGTTACTCCTCTCGCTTTTCTTAGTTACCTCATTTCAACCGCTTGTAGCTTGTCCTTTTCACGTTGACTCAGTGCCCAGGAGTCGCAATGTTAGTATCGGTGTATAAATTGCTTTGTTTATATGGAATAATGGAAATAATGATATTTCCATATAATTATTTCCATTTTCCTCAATTACAACACCTAGATACTGAAATGTGTTTACTTGTTCTAGTTCTATCCTTTCTATGTACATTTTCTCTTTTTCTTTTATTACAATCATACAACAATCGTTAAATGATCTGCAAAGACGCAATCTGAAATTTCAATGGCTCGTACATTTCCACATTGGCTTAGTGCCTCTGCTGCTTTATTTAATAATCCCATCCGTGTATATAACAAATAACAATGGGCTAAGATCATGTAGTCCTTTACTATACAGTTGTTGGTTTCTTCGTACATCATTTGATTACATTGATCATCCTGTTATTAACATTTTTTTTCTATAAGGTGTTTCTTTTCTTGGTACTTTATCAAAAGCCTTTTCCGTGTCGATAATCGCAAAGTATGCCTTATTATTATATGTCAGAGCCTTGTCTATAATTTCCTTAATTGTGAAGATAAGGTATTCTTCTTCCTTTTCTAAATCCGTTTTGTGAATTTGCTAATGCCGTTTTTGCAATTAATCTAAGTTTTCTTTCTATTATTTGTTCCAAGATTTTAATTACCACATTTAGTATAGTTATTCCTCTGTAATGGCTACAATCTTGCTAGCCAATTTTTTATATATAAGCACTATAACAGTTTTCTTCCAGTCTGCTGGTATCTTATCTTCATTCCAAACTTTATTATACTTCCACTCCGCTTGCAATTTCTTGTAGCGAGGACTAAAATGTCGCTGTCATAGAAACTTCCCGATGAGTACCATTGAAACTGGTTACTTGGTCGCTCTTTTGCTTCGCGCAAGAAGTAGACGGAGGAGAATCGTTGTTGGTTACCTCCGATAACAGATTAAAGAACAATTCTACAAGTGGCCAGTTTTTAAGGCTTTCGTTAGCACCCTTTAGAGTTTCTCCAGTATTATCGAATCTCAATAGCATATAAAGCTGGTATCTCTTCAATTTTTCTTAATAAGTATTAGTATTAGTACAACATTGGCAAACGATTCGCTGCCAGACATATTGGCAGCACGTATTTGCTGTGTTTAATACAAATACCGGGACTAGACTCGGTCAGCAATATCTTAATCGCTGCGGAGTAAGTGATAGTGCGTATCTACACGATGCAATATAATATTGTTCTAAGTTCACCTAGATGGGTGAAAAGGATAGTAAAGTTGAGTATTATACGCGTAAACACGCGTGCTGCAATACTTCAGACAATTGTAAAGTTCGATATACATATATATCGAGAATAAAATCCCTACGGAACGCTTTTTGCTATTTTGCTAACCAATTGGTTTCGTTTACCAAGATAACCCATAAAAGAGGATATTGCTGTTTGACGAAAACCAATACAGTCAAGAATCGCAAGAAGTATAGTATGATTAACAGTAACGAAAGATTTACTGTACAAGGCGTATAATAAGACCCCTATCAGTCGCTTCAGCATCATCCGTAACCCTCAACAACGCTGTCTCTGAACTATAGCCTCATCTAAAACTTGATTGTACTGTTGGCAATATATCTTTCGAGGCAAAGTAGCCACGTAAAATATCTTGGAAACAACGAGCAGAATACTAACTGCTCTCAATTCCTTAAATTCCAGAATGTTATTAACTTTTGTGACAGTGGATGAATAATAGCACATCCCCAAAAACTTGGATATACACCGTCGACTAGGCAAGTGTTTATTAAACGTGATATATATGCAACATAGAGAACGATTATAGGACAGTAAATCTTAAGCGTCATAATGTTAATCGAATCAAAACCAATAGCAGTACATTTAGTATTTCCTATCACATTATTAACTAAACTTTTTTCTACAGAATAGAATAAAAACTGAGTCTAAAACCGATTGTTAATATAGCAAATAGTTAAGTAGTAGAATTCAAGAATTTGCTAATTCATATCTTTTGTAAGGGATTGACTGTTGGATTTAGTCGATTGCTACCAAATCCGTAGTTGCTATTATTATTAAAACAACGAGCAATATCATCGGCGCCAGTTATATTCAAATAAAACTATTTAACTATCAAATGAATCGATAAATCAACTAAATTGTAACATCACTGATAATTGTTCGCCTTCCATTAACGCAGGTATACGGGCTGAATGATATTTGTATAATTACAAATCAATTGCATTATAATAACTTTGTAGTGTAACAGAGTTAATAAAACTGATTCTGTACGGCAAATTTATCTCCAGAGTAGAACTTTCATTTAATAATACTGCACAACCGTTCATGTAGGTTATTTGATTTTAATGTAATGACATATCTGTGGAAATCAATTGGTGAGTGTGTAATTTGCTTCATTGAACGCTTAAATTTCTTATCCTCAAGCGACAAAAGAAACTACGGCGACGCTGTTTGGTGGGATAATACCCTATACAGGTTATTTCACAAATAAAACAGTAAAAAGGTTTGAACAATACAAAGGCACTGCGATATGGGAGATCGACACTAAAATACTCTTCCACTGAAAAGCCTAGTGCACAACTAACACTACATAAATAGAATTATGTACAGTTACATAAAAAAGTTTTAAAAGAAGATTTATATTTATTAGATGTGAATTGGCGATATCTTATTGTATTTATTTCACTTGCTTGAACAATGCAAACAATTATCATAAAATTACTGCAATTTTATAATGAATATATTGAATACTTCCTGTAACACTATCATTTCATATAAACACTTCATGTACCTAATTCTAATAGCATTGTTAGTAATAGTAATAATAATAATAGTAATAGATGGTATTCTATTATAAAATAAAAATTTCCATGACAAACTTTTCCTTGCTATTGGTACATAAACATTTGAGGCTGCTTGTATTTCTTGAATTTAACTAATCTGCCTCAACATATACTTATCAAACAAACCATGTAATATTTTAGAAGTATGGAATGTTTTCAACATTGCTTCGACTTTACACGTATTCTCCTGGTACCCCATTTCGTTTCTTTGTTTCGATGAAAAGTTTCTCTGCCGCTTACATGAAAAATTCTCTGCTTCGGTGAACAATCTAGAAAGTTAAAAAAAAGTTAGAAGTCAAGAATTCAGTTAGAATAAACTGTGAATGCTTTATAATGTATGAGTATGATGAATTGGTGGTCCATAACTTGGACAGATGCAACTCGATAATCAGTAGGTAATCTTGTATTTACCAGGTTCGTTTCACTGAAAAGTAAACTTGATGGTAATTTTCAACTCCTATGGGTAATGTTGCATGGATGATAGAAAAATACCTATCTAGAGTAAAAATTCCTGTTAAGGAAAATTCCCCAATTTTCTTTTCAGTGTAGGTGTACTAAAACTGTCTACTTCTCTTACATAAAAAGTGCCCTAGAATTTCCGTAATGTGTAAATTATACTTATTATTAGCACTAAGAAGTGCTTTTGAATGTACTCTATTTTACACTAAATATTTTACCACCACACTACACAAAAATTACATGACGATATTTTTTACTATGCACAAACTCTACAACTGTATATTATGCGTTCATTGACAATGCGTGGATACATTATATGCCACGCTTTAAATTGCTATTCTTCTGCTAAGATTGTCGTTTCCCCCTTCTGTTTATCCTAAGATTTATATACTCTTCGGAGTCGTATCGCATTGAATTTTCAACTAGCAAATTATGTTCGTCGATGTACACGAACAAATTGAATATTTCCAATAGCATCCATTGAAGACACAGAAAAACATAAAAGTAAATATTACACAGACAAGTGTACAACTTTCGTTACTATTGATTTAGGAATTTCACGGTTTAAACGTACACGTACAGACGGTAGGAGCACCTTTGTCGGATATAAAAATTGATGATTTATGACGTAGCTAGTCAAGAGTGTATATACGCAAGCGTTGTCTCCTCTTCCTACTGACAGCCGGCGGACAAGCGGGTAATTAAGATATGCTAATTTAACACGACCGTCACTTTATCCGTTTCCATGTCGCACAATCCTCTCCCGATTTTCTCTGTTCATTAATGAATATTATAAGAATGCAATTTGCGGCCATCATTGGCGCTTATTAAATACTTTTTCGTTCATCGACGACGGTGGTCCATCACTTATCAACACGCCCATGTAATGTGTATACGGATAATGTATAATCTGCTAAACGTATAATTTTTTATTACAAAATTAGCGTCAGCGTATAATCCATCTTTTTTATTTGTTTTATATTAATTACCGTAAATTATAAATGTAAACCAGTTACCGCCCTGGACATACAGTGTTCTCGTGGGATCGCACTAAAAAGTAAAATATGATCTAGAATTAATGCGGTAAGGAGGTGTCTTCTAATTTCGGATTTATAAAATTTTAATTAATCATACTAGGTAATATATGACGGCAACATTTGAGTTTGGTAGAGTTACTGAGTTGAATAAATGCCAACAAATCTAATGCATTATACAATATGTAATACCTAGTTCCGAGGGGTACATAAACGACTAATGAATCTACCTGAAAAACAAAATCAGAACGATTTCTATAACAATTAAGTCAGAGTGAAATGATAACTACCTGTTATATCAGTTGTTTTAAGGAGCAACCAATGTTCCACAAAATTGATTTCTAGAAAGCTTTCCTAATATATCCTAAATATTCAATAATGCCTAGCTATCTTCGCTATTACATACGGTAACTTCTCGCGAAAGCTCTTCTTTAGAAAACATTGTCATTGTAATGTACATAACACATAAGAAGCAAAAATTAATCAACAAGAAAGAGGACAAATGAGTGCCGTACATTGACACCCAACATGCCTCGAGATTCTCTTTTGTACCGACATTGTTGTATCGTATACATCAATGCATCTCCCCGAGCTTTCAAGATACTAATACTTCTCTTATCAATTATGCATTTGTTCATAATCAAATCTTGATATTAATGCTGTATTATAATGCCCTGTATATTATATATTTACTTAGGTGGAGGTCTTACTACGGTGTTTACAGCTTTCTAATTCTTGTTTAAAGTGCGAAATGATCATTGATGAAATTGTCCTGCCCAGCAATGGACACGATAGTGTTGAAAGCAGTGATTGGTGGAAAAATGTCTCTTTCTGTTTATATAGAAATATAGAAACTTAAAACTCGTTTGGCCGGTGGAAATAACAAATCTTCGAATTTCTTTCGAATACGCAAAATAGGCACTCCAGCTCTTTTGTCACT
This sequence comes from Oryctes borbonicus, assembly GCA_902654985.2. Taxonomy (NCBI): domain Eukaryota; kingdom Metazoa; phylum Arthropoda; class Insecta; order Coleoptera; family Scarabaeidae; genus Oryctes; species Oryctes borbonicus. Next base: position 2,369,371 of record LR736859.1, on the reverse strand, counting down.
AACAAATTTTGCAGTGAGTACATGCAATTGTCGCTCCTTCACCAACTTTCGAGTCCCAAAAGCAAATACAAACATTTTTGCGAAAGCGCCTGTTTGTCACGTGTTGAAAAATGCAAATAGGGGCAATCTCCCCATCTAATTTTGGTTGTTTTGCCTCTTTTTTTTGTATATATTGTACACGGTTGTATTGACTAATATTTGTAAGGCATCATTAGCATTTAACAATTGCTGCAGTATAGAACATTTAATATACCTCTTCTTCGTTTTGTTCTGTAATTGGGACTTGCTGGCGGGAAATAACGAATTCTTCTCTTTTCTTTTCTTCTTCTTCTTCTTCTTCTTCTTCTTATTATTATTATTATCATTATTATTTTGAGTAACGAAACAAGTGTTTTACGAAACAGTATAAAATAGTTTTCAATCTCTGTATCAGAAAGAATTTGATTCTTCTCTTAGTTGTAGTTCCTGGCTTTTCTTTTTCTTGCCCGTCTGATGCTCAAATTTACAAAGAAGTAATGTGGAGAAGTCACCGTCTTATCTCATAGCAAAGTGTCTGTCCTTCCCTGACAGGGTTACGTTTTCATAGCACTATAATTGTGAGTTTACATAAGCATAATGATTCATTATCCACAAAAATGTTCTGCAATAAATAATTTGATACTTGTAGCACCAGATGCTCAACATACTCACCAGATTGAAAGTTCTAAGGTTTTTGGTAATAATAACTAGAGATGACCAAGGTAGGGGAAATTATTACTTTCTTGCAGCGACTAAACAGACTCGTGTTTATTCGACTTATGAGAGGGGTTCGTGTTGTCTACTGGTTTCTCCGAGAGTCGATAAAATACGAGCCTGTCTACTCGCTGCAAAATTCTCCTACCTTGCTCATATCTAATAATAACATTGGTGCTAGGTATTCTATAATAATACACATACATAGCAGCATACCTGTTCGGATCTTGATTATGCTAAATCCTGATGGTCATCTTGAAAATACAGTAGTAAATTTAAACGATATATGGACTGTCGTGAAGAATCTTGGCCGGATTTTTCTACATTTGACAATCTTAATGATGCATTTGTGCATTTACATGAAGTCATTATATTCCATTTTAATACTAACATTCCAGAAAAATTAATTACTTGTAATAATTTTTTACGTAGCAATAAATGGGTGAACAATGAAGTATGCTTTCCTAGTGCTAATTAAAAAAAAAATTGTTGCCGTATTAATGGAAAAAAAAGATGTAATATCATTACAACTGCGAACACCGTGTTGATTGAGAATCAACATAGTTTTCGCAAAAACTTCTCAACTATTTCTGCTATTCATTTGTTTATGAATAGTATTATTGACTCGCTAAATAGAGGGGAATAGCCTGCCTGAGTTTTTTGTGATTTGTCCAGGATGTTGTATCGACCATGGCATATAAATGAATAAACTCGAACAATATGGGATTCGTGGTGTTGCTGAATGGTTTCTATCGTGTCGGGCCGAGCTCAATTTGTACAGGTACGATAATGATGATGATAATATGATATACCTATCGATATCGAAATCAACAAATTAAGCAAAACGATTCTGTGCAGTGGCAACACCATGCAGTCAATGATTCAGTCCTTACTCGCAGCAAATTTAAGATACTTTGTGAGTACTTTGACTTTGTGAGTACTGTACTTTGAGTGTAGCCAGTACTTGTACAAGGCAACAAATGACTAAAACCCTAGAAAATTGGCCTCTTGTATAGGTATGGTAAACATAAACATAGTATTACTCTATTACTCTAAATTTTTCCTTGAATCTGCTCGAGAGCTAGTTACTACGTAGAATGTCAGTAAATTACACGAGATCTGTAAACTCAAACATTTTAATCACGACAGAAATAACTATCAGATCCTTTTGTATGTTTTGGCTCAGTAATTCAAGTAAATATATTTAGTATGCCCAATGTAGGACTATAACTTTGAAAAAATCTCCAAATAGGTCATTGCCAGTTCTTTTAAAATAATCTTGTTAATTGTAATATAAATATTACAATCATATCATGTTTGCGTGTAACATATATTATATTTATAGAATCGTATTTTATAAGTTTCTGAAAACGGACAATAACATTAAAGGGAAGTGGTGTAGATTGTACTCGATTTATCATTATTGTAATGCTATAATTCTTAATATTCACAGAGGTAACAAATTCCAATAACAGCTAGTACCTTTTATTCTATCCGAGATTCTACCATCGCGTTCACTACCAATGTAACGGAATTTCTAAATGAAGTTCGTGGCTTTAAGACGGGTACGTCTAAAATTATATACTTATCTTTTACCATCTTAATGAATATTCACATATGGCTGAGAGAGCATCCTGTAACATCTCAATTATTTAACAATTTAGAGACGAAATTATTTAACTGTAATTTGCACTATCTCACCAGTTCTCTACGTGTACACAATTACTTTTGTAAGGAAACCAGAGGGTAACGTATTTGTTCAGTCAGGAAACAAAACGTTTAATTGCTACCATTTAGTTGTCGATTATTCATCATCCATATGCTTTAGAAATAATGAATCGTTTGGGTCTGCGGTAACCAAAATAAGTAGCGGAAAGGTAACGGATAACGTATCTAACATTTGAAAAGTGGAGCATTTTGTTCGAATATTTCATGAAATCCAGGTTAACCGTTAGTGGCTAATTTATCAATTTATCAACAAATAATCACCTTAATATAACACAGTACTAGTTCCTTCTGTAGAAGACTTTTTTTAAATATGAGAGAATATTATCGGATTTTTTTATTCAAAACGCCGAACCTAAACAACAGCTCATATGAACGAATTACATAGGATAGCATTAATTCAATTGTATACTAACATAATGGAAAATGTGCATAGATAACTCGTACACCTGTCTTATTCCTTTACCCACCACACATACTTAATGCTAATTGATGCAAAACGTTCTGACAATAAAAACCTTATGATACATAAATGTCAACACTTAGTACCGTATTATTTGATACAAGTTTACGACTTCGTACATGCATATATTAGTATTAATTAAAATGGACACTTCTTTTGTGTTGGTGGTGTATTCTGGTGTGACCAGTTTTAATCTGATGCTCGTACTGCATGCAACAGTAGGGTTAAACGCTTTATGCATTTGTTAGCTTCGAACGAATGTTTTTTTATTAATTATTTTTTAGAATTTAGAATCAGTTAATTTGATTAGTCTTTCTGTGTTAAATATTTTGTAAGTTACCATAAACTTTCTGTAATACGTAACGATCAAGTTATGGCAATTTCGTTGCAATTTACAGCTGCTAAATATTCCGCATGTCACTTGTTAAGATATTGATTGAATAATTATTATCTTACAAATAACATGTTTGGCTTGAATGTGTAAAGAAACGTTAAAGTATTTGTTACCTGATTAACAGTTTCACACATTTTGATTGATTTAAATTGATTGGCATGAATACCCACCCACCACACTGAAAGTATTTAAGAAACAAAGAGTTAACGTTCTGCATCTTGCTGCAAGGAATATAAGTTTACAGTAAAGAGATATTGGAAGAGCCTACTATAACTTATGTGAGATACAAGTTATTGGTGGTCCCAAGCTTTAGCGACCCTGTAAACTTGCATATAATTATCAGTGACTTCGTTTATATTTATTTTTTACTCACTTTAATAAGAGATTATTCTTAAAAAACAAAAAAAAACAATAAATTGCGACATCTTGCGGTAACTTTGAAGTCTTAAGGATATTTTTAAAGATGTATTCTTTACCACATTTATCAATATAATTTTTTTCTGTAGGTTTTACAACAAACGGTTATCGGGACATGACCGACCCCCATCCTAGTGAATCACCCGGTTCAACCGAGTGCCCCGCTTTTGATTCCTTCTCTGCCCCCGGTAGTTTCACTTGATAATGATTTTGGGAAAACGAGGACAAAACTCAACTTTATTATGTATATCTTTTCCGTTCTTCCTTGAAAAATTTCCTCTTCTTCCGCGAAACACGTACAAACTAATCCTATTTGCTAAAAAATATTTTCATATCTTAAATATGGGCATTTATGAGTCGTTAGGCAACGTGCACATTTCTAGGTTGCACATACGCAGCAAGGGCACTACGACTGCGCTGAAGAGTTTTGTTCAATCTAACCGTTGTGAACCAACTTATTAAAGCTTTTCGTGCCATTTAGTTATATTTGTAAATATTTTATAGGCACTTATCAGTTAATTCCAAAATCCCTACTGTGTCTCCCTTAAAATAAATTATAACTTGTTACGCATCGCTGAAAATAGAACGTAAAACCCTTTACGAATACTGTACAATTACATTTTAAAAAGTTGAAATACTTTGCGATACCGTTTGGTTTTTGCTTCCTTTGTTTTTCTGAGCACGTACATACCTTTATTAAGGTTTCAGTGCAGATTATTTCTGATTAATGAAAGTATAAGTCCCATATTAATAATAGAGATATAACCGAAGACATGACACATCAATCACACATTACATTTTACATCAGCAGATTAAATTGCATGTTAAGATAAAGAAGGATACACTTTTACACGGCCTTCTTGTCAATATATTCGTACGTTGTTTATTTCACTTCAACCGTAATATCGGTTATGAAGTGAAAATCTCGAACACGTGTCGAATGAATCAAAATGTATGGCATTCTACCGGTGAGGACTATCTTTTAAGGTCACCGACATTTGCTAAGGTCAAAAGGTTGATACAATCGCCGTCACAGGAACATCTTTTCAAAATCATCCGATTTAGTGCACATACTCGCGCACACTTACATATGTGTAAGTGTTTGTGCATATGTGCGTGCGTTACTAAAATGCACGAAGTACCTCCTGGGAGCGTATCGCATTCATGATATGTGGCTGGTGGTTTTAATTATTATGTTAAAGAAAAAAAGTTACCGTGAAGGGATAGAATTGTTACGTCAGGTACGATTATTATAACTGTATGTATTTAAACGAAATATTTATCATGTGACTGAGAACGCAGGTGGTCATTATATTGTGTTTTGCGTGTTTAAACGGCGAGAAGGAATTTTTATGCAAATATCACCTGCGAACATGCGAATCTTTAAGAAAAGTTCGTTCCTGGCGCACTTACTCTACACGACCGAAAAAGGATACGTAGGTGCTTCTTTCATTTTTTTCTGTTCATTAAGGAATTTGCGATTTGACAGTGATCTTTCTTTTTTCAGGTGTACTGTATGCATACTGTAAACATTTAAACAGTAAATACACCTACAATTTTTAAACCCTTTTTCTTTTTGCAATTGGGTCCGTGATAATAATAATAATAATATAATGGACGGAAATTACTGATTAAACACGTAATCTGTGGTGGTTTTAAGAAAGAAGGAGTCTCCTTTATTCACTAATTTAATATTTCGCACTTTATTTAGGTATTTGCTTCCAGGACAAATCTGTACATTACAATGATAGTAAATGATGATATTAATGCATGAGAGTCACAAGCGCGGCTGTAGACCGAAAACCTATTTTTAGAGACAGATTCCCGGTAACTCCTGTCCATCCACTGCAAAAAAAAGCACACTTCTCGTGAACAGTGCCATATCTAGGAGGTTCAGCCGTTTGCGTGCGGAAGGTATGAGGGTGTTCCCGAAATACAGTGTTGACGAAATACATATTATTATTATTAATTTATTATTAAAAAGGGTCATTCTTCTGGTTTATATTTTGCTTTTATATTTATGTACTAATAATACTAATATTTCAACTTAATCACTAATAATGATAGCAAGGACTGTGGCGTAGTATGGTAAACAACACATAAGTATCGGCACCCTCCGCACCACACAAGTTTAATTTATTATATAGTAATATAATAATTAATAATTAATCAACCGGTGACCGGTTGATGATGAGGACCATTCGTGTCCTCGAAACGGCCGTCCCGGACTAATTATTATATTACTATATAATAAATTAAACTTGTTTGGTGCGGAGGGTGCCGATACTTATGTGTTGTTAATCACTAATGAAAGGAGTACATATAAAACAAATAAAGTTTAAAAATTTAGATAATAAAAGGTTTTGAAAAATAAAGCAGTCTAGCAATCCATCGAATTGTATATCTGCAGTGTGTAAGATGTGATAGTACAGGGCTTCTTGATAAGAATTCGAGAGACCAAAACAAGAAAAATATCCTAATAAATAATTGGTGCTAAAACGTTTCTTAATAATGATACCAAGGATTTATCTTAAGTAATTTATTTATTTGCGTATTTACATATTATGTTTAAAATGCATCCCATTGTATCTCTGCGCGACGAACAAGTGACTTCCGTATTAATGCATTTAGCTTTTCATTACCATGTGTTTATTATTAGCGCGTTTTATTATCTGTTGCCACAATTTCAGTCTGGCGTCAAAATTTCTTTGGTGGGACACCCCACTTTTCAAAGTCTAGACACCATGGGGCTAATGTACAAATCTGCTTCGACCAATTTTTGGGGACTTATGTAGGTATACAGTGACCATCCTACCATAATGCCCTGGCGCACCATCGAGCATGAATACCCTCTGTTTTTGAAATTCAAGGGGTACATCTTCTAGCAGCAGCAGTAATTAATCTCTCAGAAAGTCTATAGACAATGACTGCTGAGACGATATGGGAATTTAGACAGATCAAATAAATTATCACCTATAATTCCAATCGATGCGTTAATTGAAAATTCATGTTGGAAACGTGCGGTAACAAAGGAGCGAGGATCTAACTTCGTTCATGAAACGTATGGTCATTTGTAAGACTTCTTGCAAAACTTGCCAAAATGAAATTGTCATCCTGTTCATGATGGTGGACAACCATCGACAGAAATTTAGACGTCTTTCAGCATCTTCGGATTATAATTCCTGAACGCAGTTTAAATGCTATGGATAAAATTGCTGCCGCCTCAAAGATCCCCAAACCGTATCCCGTGATACAGGTAATCCGTGTGCCACTCTTCGTGTGCTTGTTGCAGGATCATTTTCGACCATGCGAATGATGTGATTTTCTACATTGTCAGTAATAACCGTAAGTTCAATGATGCATTCTTTGCTGGGTTGCAAACAAACCGTTTCCACAGCTCGTCTACGCATAGTGTAGAAAGTGCAATGTCCGCTGAAGAATACCTTCTGCTGCCTCGTTCTTCATTTCATCAAGCTTCTCTATAAATTTCAACCAGATCAGTATACCTTTCATTGGGAAACATTTTTGCTTTAGGAAAGCCGTGCGACAAGTTTATACAACAGTGGACAATCAATAAGAAAAGAACAGGGAATAGGCCAACTACTTGTTTTGATATCGCGCTTTTCGAATGCACATGGACATATCGTAAAATGTTTGAAATTAACTATTTTTAATATTTTATACTAATAGCGTTTTCTACTGATTTCACTAGTACGCAGTGAACATCGTTAATTAGTGTTGCTTTGTGAGATAAACGCAATTGTTAAAGTGCAGAGCCTGGATCCATCCATCCAGTACAAAAAGTTACATCTCATGATTACTACTAGCAAGTAACATTTTGTATACTTTATATGGAAAATTACACCTTGAAGTGGATACTTTACATGTTACTAACATGCAAATGTGATACTACATTCAGACTATAACATGGATTAAATTCTAAATCCGATACTACATTGCATTAAAAACATATGTGTCATATGCAATCGCACTATTACTAATGGTCACAAATAACCAACTAATATATAATAATTTTACAGAAATTTTTCAGCGTACATGTTCTACCTAATAAATAATTAAGATTAGTTAAAAACAATAACAAAACACATCGTTGTCCTAAATATTATTCTATTGCAGATTGTTGTACAATTATCCATAAAAATAACTCGTATATAAGGAAATTGGAAGTCGCAGAATAACGGAACTAGGCTACGGTCGATTATAAATGATTTATGGATAGCTTTTAATCATCTCTAGGAAGTCTTATCTACAATTATCTTGCATATTTCATTCTAATTCAGGGCACTTTTGTCTCTATGTAATTACGGGACTGCAATATCTATTTTAAATTTGGAATATAAGAACGCATCGAACATAAATAAAAATGCAGACGCAGAGATCTCGCGGAACGTGGAATGGAAGTAGGACTTTCGCCAAAGGGAAGCGATCGCTGCAATAGTATAAACATAAATTCTCAAATTCGTTTTGGCTAAAGTATTAAAATTAATGTCATACACATAATTTAACCATTACAGTTAGATATTGGTGTAGGTGTTCTTCCCTGAAGTAGATTTTAAATGAGAGAGAAGCAATTACGTGAGTACTAAGCTAACCGCGGGGTAATTTTAAATGAAAAGGTACCGCATGTAGTTAAGTAAGTTTATCAAAACGTTCCGTGCAATTCGTTTAAATTATATAGGTGTAATAGAATTGTGACAGTGAGTAGGATTACGAATAGGTTGTTAAATTATAATACGAAGGTCTTGAGATGGAGGAAATGGTATTATTTCAAGTATTGCTATTCATTGCGAGTATAAATTTGAAACTTTGTTGGGAATCTTAGAACTCTTTGTTTATAAAAAAGCTTATTGCCTAACAATAAATTTAAGTAACATAAGTGACACAGAATTAAATTAAAAATAGAGTCTATCAGCAGTGATGCATATGAAGCAAGAAATAATCTGGAAGTCTATTGAATTAACAATGTTTACAATGATTTGACACCTTAGTGTGTCATCGTAGGATGTGATGCACTATGGGCTTCTGATCATTATTCATCATGTTTTAATGCTGTAGGTACATGTCCTGAAGTTCATTTTATTTGTCATATATTTAAAACTCCCAAGATCTTATTTATTATTATAAGCAAAGCTGGTCAAGCCGCACGGGAACCCGCCATTGCCAGCACAGCCGTCCATTCGTGGTTATTGGTAGATCCAAATAGTCTCACGAGGATATTGAAAGGTGACACAGCGTTCTGATATCGAAATCTATTTATACACGTAAATACGTAGTTACGCTGTTTTATATTCGTCTACTTGTCTTTCAAATTATTCGTAGGTCCAGATTTTTGTCATATACATATATTATAGTATCTGCTTTTAGTTATTTTGTGCGTTTAAAGAAATACTAGCGTCAAGAACCAGTTTTACAGCTAAACACTCTAGTAATGGTTAATTCAGCGCTTCCTTCTATAACGACTTCTATTTGACGATATTTTTCAAGAATATTGCAAATTGGAGCTCTCAGGCTCTGAACCAGATAAAATCTATTATATAACACATCTATGGAAATCATCATATCATATTCGCCAGCTTCGTGTGAGTCATCCCGTACGGCTTTGATTATAAAGGTGCGTATTCATCTGAGCACGAACGGGAAATTCAAATTTGATTGGAGCCGTGTTTTATTAATATTCGTTTGTGAAGAAATAATATTGTACAGGTTTGCATTCATTGGAATAATTCAAAAGTGATTTATTATAGAGAAATGGGAGTGAAATTGCAGTGGTGTTGACAAGTGATAAAAAAAGCGGTAAAAAATTAAAAAGAAGCAATCCTTTCCTTTGGTATTACCCGAAAAAATTTAAAAATATTTTGAGAAAAAAGGCCAATTTTGTCGGGTAAAGGGTCACATAATTGTCTGTACGCGTATCACTGCAAGAACAAAAAAGTAGAACAATAATGATGGTAATAATGAGCAAAGGTGAAGTCCTACTAGGGCTAGATTTTCTTAGTGGTTCCAGTACAACCCCCAGTCATCATATTGGGGAACAATTAACTGCGCTTCATCCTTTACGGCGTGGGAGTGATAGTAACAAAGCCATGGAATACTCTACACTCTATGGGCTTATATACTCCGTTGGGCTGTCACCACACGTGAAGGGAGCGTACACTAAATTCTAATCATCATCTAGGATCGGTTTCCTCCGAAGCGAACTTTGAAACTGATTTAGTGAAAGACTGTCCATCCGTGAACGTAAACGACTGCAATAATAACGTAGGCTTCTACGCCCATAGAGAAACTCAAAAAACTAAACGTCTTTTGTGTCATGGTGTGGTATGTCACAGTTAGCAGTTGGTGTAAATCCAACATGTAAATCACGACAAAGGCGAACAATTGATCATGGTAACCCAGCATGTGATGTGTGTGTTTAGTTTCGTCTCTAGCATGGTTCACATGCTGAATTACGTGGTTTATACGTTGAGTTACCGTGCTAACTGTGGCCTACCACCCTTTCTTTTCCCGAAGAAGGGGGGGCGAAACGTCGAGTTCTTGTTTAACTACGATGACACGGTCCAAACTCGGAAAACGTTTAGTTTTAATAGTCGATTCCACTTAAAGAAGTGTAAGTAGGAAAGGGATCTCTTTTTTTGGATTTTGTTACATGAATAGTGTGTTAGGGAGAGAACAACGAGTGAAAAACAAGGAGAGAATATTTGATAAAAAATATTGTGCGCCATTTAAAGAAAGAATTCCTTTTCTTTGGGAAATTTATAGACCTCCTGTATTGATATGATAAGATGCACATCGAAGCACATGTCCTACCATAGAATTTCTTTCTAAAAAATAATCTTTTATCTAACCGTCATATTGATTGTAGAACAAAATCTGGAACACCCAGTATATTTAAGTAAATTACGTGAATGTTTGTTTAGTCTTCAAAACTTATATGCCCCTATGGCAGTCACCACACAGAAAACTGAGTCATAATTAATAATTGACTACCACCAGGGTAACTGCAAGAACAATTTAAATAACGGTACACACTATTATTTATTTACACTCAGCTTATTGTAACCGGTACTTATAGTAAACCATATTTGTAGGAAGTTTAAGATGTTTGTTCTCTCTACTACTGTGACTATCGCAGTCGTTCGAGAAACCCGACCGCAGCATTGCTCAATAATTGGTTACCACCTAATCTAGAGGTACTTAACATTTAGATGTAAATAGGCGCGTAGAAACTATGCGTGCACTCTTGACACCTTGCGTTGACTATCAACAGCTGGGTGACAATTGCCTCCGCCACGTTCGGCGCAGCTCTACGCATACCATTCTCTAATCTCATATTTTGACATAAATCATGGACTCGTTACCATAAAGGAGAAAATTAATTCGACTCGCGATAAAATTTTAATAACACGCTTAATGGTATTTGCAATGGTGATAAGTAAAGTCTAATGGATGAATTATTAAGTGGATATGACGGTGAAAAAATACCGCAAGCTTTAATTACGACCTGCGCGCATGTAACATATGTAAATCTAGGCATTCATAAATACGCACGAGCTTATTTTTTTTGGGACAAAATCGACTGCATACATAAATGCACGTATACATATATGCATGTGTACGTGCATTCGTGATTAGAGCAGGTTGTAAATGGAATGCAGTAAATCTGATAACCTGTACGTAATAAATATATTCGATGAAAAACCCTTTCTTTCAGATTGTTTTGTGTAGTTATGGATGTCTTCCAGTGGAGACCATAAAATCCATTGCCATTTCTTGTCGTTAAATAAGTGTGGGAATACTGAGACCCCGATACTCGATTAATCATCAACAGGTGTTTATTAGTTTCACATAGACATATAACTTTAACAAATCAGAATAAAGCAGTCTAAAGTTCTGATAAAAAGGCTATTTCCTAATTGATAAAGGTAAGTAAAATAAACAACATCTACTGTGTCTTTCCTTTCTCCGTACTATAATGTAACATGAAAAGGAGTTTTGTACAAATTCGTTGGTAGATGCAGTTGCTATGTCAGTAGCACATTAAAGAGAAGAAAGAGAAAAGACAGGGCTAAATTATCTCCGGAAATTATTGCTTCAAGTAACCAATTTTTAAGCTAATTGGGTACTGTAAACTTTAATTTCGGTTATGGCACTTACGACAGGAGTTCACGTAATAACTCGTCCCCAATTATAATACACCAACGCCATAATTTGAAATTTGATAGGTGGTGTAGATTTTTCATAATGCCGATTCGCCTGAGAGATCACATGTAAATGTTCACAATGAACAGAACAGACTGATCAGGAAGGATTTCGCTATGAAGCTTCATGGCCCGGAACCCTCCATTTCACCACTTATGCCTGCGCTTTTTGAAACGATCGTAATTATCATTCATAAAAATTTGAAAAGAAAGTTTATGAAAATTGATTTCTGCGGCTAAAGCCACTTTGGCTTATTCAAACAAGTGAATATCATTAGGACACCTAAAACTTTTCAGAAGCATTCTTTGCACGATTCGCTGGCGTCAATTAAAGGAACTAGGCTGGGTGTGCAGCGGCTGCGCCTTGCCTGAGTTAGGGCAATGTCTTTAGGCAACGTCGTAACCTACGCGAAAGTCGTGGATTGCTTGACCCCTTGGCGAGAATGCATAATGGGCCTATTTTTGCCTCAGTGATATGAGGTTCATCTAATTAGTACGAACGGCAATAAAGTATTATAAATAATTAATATCTAACTCAAAGGTTCACAAGCTATAGCCTCTGGCCCTCTTTTTTTGTGCCTGGAGCTTAATCGGGTAAACCTATCTGTTTACTAGATGCTGGACCATAAAGTCGTATGGCATATTATAGGCTGTAATGCATGAAGAAATGTCGGGTTGATTGAAAACTTAATTGGAAGGATATGAGACATTCCATGTCGTTATTTTTGGACAATAAGGAGGCATCATGTGATCTGCCCATTTAGCTTGAGCCGTTTGAAGGAACTTTTTAAGGTTAGTGCTTTTATTCCGTTTGTTTATCTATATGTCTAGGTGACACTTTTAAATTTACGACTATCACAATTAGAAATAATTTATCCATTTTATCACAATGCATGCGATAATTGTTACTAAATCATTCAAACTAGTGAACACTTAGAATGGTTAACAGTTAGTCTCTAAATTTTATTTCAACATAGCAATCTAATGAAATTTTAATTATGCAACCAGGTGCTTTTAAACTTTTGGAGAAATCACTACCAGGTATCTTACATTTATTTGTTTTCTGATCGTTACTTCTGTATAGGTATATATGCATGCGTATACACTACGGAACTTATCGGATATTTTAAATTGCTTTATATTTATTACAATGACAAATTCTGAGAAATCAGAATTAAAGAAAGTGTAACCGCTTAGTCGGATACATAATAAACTTTTACAGTTTAAATTATCTCAATCTTTAATTCTGTTTGCAATATTAATGCAAATAAACTCTCACAATGTAGCCAATAAATGATAAAATATTTTGTTGGACGCACCGATCAGAAGGATGTTCTACAAATCGTGAATTACATAATTCTGCATTTTATTTTGATCTCAGGTGCTGTTGTACATCTTTAAGGTAGGATTTGTTGTTAAGCATAGTTAATAATAATAATAATAATAATAATAATATGTTTGTTGTTGTTAATGGGCCTGAACATTATCAAAAGTAGTACCCAAGAAGTAAAAATAACTAAAAACCAGTGAACACTATACAGAGTTTTCCAGGCCACTTATTAATTAAAAATTTTCCTAGTTAGCAGCTAAGCTGAGTTTTGAAAATTTGTAGCCGGCAATAAGCGTATCCGCTCTATTAGTTTTATTTCCGTTTCCGTATTATTTCCGGTTATACCGGAAGTCATCACCGACGTGTTTCTGATGGAATGACATGCTTTCTATTGCTTTTTTAGATTGCATATATTATTGTAAAATGATTTATGTTAAAGTTCCCTCCGTCTAGAATCAATTGGTTTTGAGTTATTTGTTTTTTTTTAATTAAAGGAGTTCTTCTCTTAATGAGGGAGCAGTAACCATCGATCTATATTAGGTGTACCTATACCTGTGTTGTATAGTTTAGAAGCTATAAGCAATTATTTGCACCGATTAAAACTGTATTACATTAGCTATGAAAAAGTAATAATTCTCGTTTACCTCTGACGAAAGTTAGCCTATTTTTGCAAATCTTAATTTCACATTTGTCTTGCTTTTGTAATAAAATTTTGTTAATATTTGAAATTAATCTCTTTTATTCACCAGTATTTGTCTACTTCTTTACCCAACTGCATGACCTGAGACCTCCGTGCAACGAATTACTTTGTGTTGAAAGAAGTTAAGCTTGCCGATCAGAGGATAGATTTTATTTAAGGATAAAATCTATGAAAACTAGAGCGATGTCGATTTCGGGTCCGGTTCCGACGTTGTTTTTTGTTGGTCCGAAAACATCAAACGGCCATAACTTCCAAACGGTTGGAGCGACCAATGCGTGACCAAAAGTGATACATTCGTCTTGATCTTTGTCAAAAACCGCGTCTTTTAGTACATAATTCAATGCGATTCGATGCATTTGACCTTGCAAGATTCGAACGCCTATATCCTTAACCGTTAGAGATAGCGGGCTGAAATTTTATTCCGCAAATACGATTATAAGGCCATAAATTGGCACCGTTAGATCGACGATATTCCTCCCTTTGTTTTTGGGCCCTTCCACAATGTCATCCATCTTTACACCTTAACTAGAAGGTTAAATTTGGCTACATTCGAGGGATATCGACAGGGGCTTTGAAACCAAACCGCCGAGTCTCATTAAGCATATTTAAGTAAGCATTAAAAAAGTAAATAGTCATTTTATTTAGTATATTTCATTTAGCAGACCATCAGCCCGGTAAATTCCAGTACCGTAACATTAGTGTTCTATTACATCCGGCTCTTAAAGCGACCGTACTACTAGAGTCTAAAAATAAGTTGTTATAATAGGGCGGACACGCTTATTGCCTACTGAAAATTTCCAGAACTTGGCTAAGAGGTTGCGTGTAAAACCCTGAATATATCTAGCAAAAAAATGAAAAATTGAATATTCAGGGCTTTTTATTTTGAACCGTGGAATCTATTTATTTCTTTGTGGGAATGAGTTGGATACATCAGATCCGATTCAGGATTAGGATTTGAAAGCAACGACTTATAGATCAGGACATCAAGGTCGGACTTCAGGTACCGAAAATTAAGTGTCTTGCCTAAAAATAAAATATTAAATTAAAAATATGTTTTAAATAAAAAAGTAGGCTTCCATGGCCAGAGTCAGTTGAAACTAAACGTGTTCCGGGTTTGAACCGTGTCATGTCGTTTTGTTAAAATAAAAACTCGACGTTTTGCCCACAATCCTATGGGGCTTCTTCAGGAGAGAGAAAGTTGGTAAGCAACGCAGTTGATTTCCGCCTCTGGCATGGTTCACATGCTGAGTTACCGTGATCAACTGCTTCCCGCTCAATTAGTTCTGCCTCTGGCGTGGTTTACACGTCGAGTTACCGTGCTAACTGTTGCCTACAAACTTTCCCTCTCCTGAAGAAGCCCCATACGATTGTGGGCGAAACGTCGAGTTTTTATTTTAACAAAACAACATGACACGGTCATAGCACCATTTCTTTATTAGTGACAACAACGTTGGTGTAGCCATTGACAATTTACCCAATGATAGATGGTTTTGAACGTAGCTGCTATTGTCCACGTACACGCTACCTCTACGAAGACTGTAAGCAAGTTAGTCTAGCTACTAGTTGAGTAGTGGATCATACGTTCTCCTTTGTAATCAGATGTTCGATAATCACTAATAATAAACTAATACCATGTGATATACTAGATAGTTCAATTATGGTAAAAGTGCGCAATTTTGGCCTAATCTAAAATCGTACGTGACTTTCAGCTCAATGAGTTAGCAAAAAGGTAATTATTATTCATAGTTATCATCTTTCCATATCAATGGTTATAGTGTATCTAAACTACCTTGATTCTTTTGTCACACCCTCACTCATGCTAAACTACGATAATTAATAGTTTTGCATTTAATGCCAGTTAATTCAATTACCAATAAACGCACGATACCTATAAACGAGCGACTATAACAAGTTGTACATATTCAATAAGCAATAAATAGAACAGCATGCAATAATATCATTTGATAAAAATATCCTGTTCAGCGGTCTGTTTTATATAGAGTATACGTTTCAATATTACTGAAACAATGACATTAATTGCAGTGCGTGCCGGACGGGGCTATTTCAAGGTCCTGAGCGTGTATTATACCTCTGTACTGTGTGGTTGTTGGTAGCAGGATGTACTTATAATTTGTACCCGCAAAACAATCATAACTCCTAAGTTGATGCCATAAAGAACTAATGTGTCGTATGTAAATGGAATAAGTAGACTATGCACAATTTATTATATCATACGTATAGTCGATCAATTCAGATTAGATCCGTAAATGTGTAAATTACTTTTGTTTATGTCCCGTATAAATTACCTTGAATTTTAATTACAACGTTTGAACAATTCGCGAGTACTAATATACATAGTGCAAGATATTAACTGTGTATCATGTACGTACCTATGTACAAGCATTCTTCAGTTTATTGATCCAATCTTCGCCTTTATTAATACACTGTATGATATCATAGCCTCAAGGACTATAAAAACAAAGCGACATCTATTGTAATTTACACAATGTGCTATGTGTTGAGACTACATTGTTTTAAAGCTGGAGGTATAAATGTCGTTTATAATACAACCTGTGCAACAAAAATAGTATATAGTAGAAAAATATCTAAACAATTCTAAGAATAAATCTGGAATTTCTTTGATATTTTCCGACGTAATTAATCATATAGAAAATCCCGGACATTTTCCATTGAAAAATGTCCGGGTAAGAAATCGAACTTATCTCCCGTTTGCTGGACGGGCGTTCTCACCACCACACCACAGGGATTTGCCAGGAACGTCCTGTTTTTAATTCCTTGATGTTATTTATTTGCAAATATATTATAAAATATTTTAATTTAAATTATTTAATTTTAGTAAATAAGATACTATGCCCCAGGTACAACATAATTTAGCTTCTGTCGGTAATTTATGAAAATCTGGAATTATTTGATATATTCTGAGGTAATTACTTATGTTAAATATAAAAAAAAAGTGAACACTCCTGACAGTTCCCCGTCGTGAAGTGGTTAATGCTCGTCTAGCAGACGGGAGATATCAAGTTCGATTCCTTACTAAAACATGTTTTCATATAATATTAATATGATAGCAATATTTAATGTAATTATAGCACAATGTACCGCAGTATTTTAGACATAATTTTACAGCAATAAGGTATTGTTTTCGGTGTACAGATAATTGAACAATTCGATAGCTTTTAATTTCTTAACCCTTGGTCACTAAATTTATTTTAACATGCAAGGAGCTCACACTGGGGTCTGTTAAACCCCAACCTTTTATTGCTCATATTTGTAGCTGTAATAGAAAATACGCTGAGGTTTGATTCTTCAGTTAGTGTTTTGAACATTTCTGTATACATACACATCCTATTTTTTACCAAAGTATATACATATCAAGAACAAACTTAAATGTTAAATAAATCACTTTATTCTCCACTATTGACGTTGTAGACTTCCGCGGTCAACGTTTTCTTTTAAAGGGTTGAAACCGAGTCGTAATAGAATGAGAATGCCGGCGTTTCGCTCTCAGTTGCATGGAGCCTCTTCTGGGCTACTGCATGTTGTATCGCAGCTGTAAGAAGACTAACCGCGGTTGCTCAGACTATTTACCGAATTTCTTGCCCTTGTGATAGTGTAAACAAAGCGGTCGGTCAGCACTCGAACGTCACGAAACTTCTGTCCCGTGAACCCCACTATTATGCTAGAGCTAAAAGCTATCGAAATCTACAAACATTCCAACAATCTTAACAGAGGCTACGGTTACCCGTACATTTTCAGTGGAAACTTTCTTATCCAAATCCATGCCCCGTTCATTTATCCAACCTTATAAAAACCGGACCCCGAGCAATGGTCATTCTTTTTACAGCAGTGATACAGCATGTAGCAGCCCATAAGAAGCTCCATTCAATCGATAGTGAAACGTCGGCATTCTCACGCGACGTCTAGATTCTTTAAAAGTAACACAAAAGCAAAACTGCATTGTACCAAATCATCATATAATCGAATATTTTTTTCAAAAAGAAGGTGTATAATTGGATAACTGAAAACAGAAAGGATTTTTAGCGTGCACATCGCCTACACAGCATTGCACGATGTTCATCATACATGGGGAGGTTACATTCTCTACATAAACATTTGGTTTTCCTGTCTTTTCTTTCATGAAAAAAAGCACCTTGTGCTTTTTTTTCGAGCACTCTTTTCTAAACAACTTGTTGTTGAAATCCTGGAATATCTCTTACTTGACACTTTATTCTAGTTCGTAAAGTCGACTAGTTCATATGCCAGCCTATTTAGAGACACTTTTTTTTGACTTCATTTTTAATGTTATCCCATTTGAACAATATTAAGGCATTTATGCCTTCTTGATCTAGCATACGAAAAAAATACATGTCACCGTTGAACGTGCCGTTGCAATTTTATGAAATGTATCTGTTCTTCCTTTTGTGGGGTTTATTTGTTTCTCATTTGAACCTTGGTGTACTGTGAAAATGAGTCACGTTACTTTCGCTTGCTTGTATTGTACCAAAGCTTTGCTTTCATCGTAAGCAAATTTTGATTTGCCTTCTTCTTTGCCTACTACAAACAAAGGATATACGTTTCGTCGTCTATCATGATTTTAGAAAAAAATTCTCTGCGCGAGAATAGTTCATGGCAAATTCTTACGGGCCGTGCTTTTTTGAGGGCATAAAGCTCATTCAATTTCCAATTTTGAGTTGATGCTCTATTACAGCACACGTGGCCCTCTTGTCTTCCTCAATTATTCGCTTAGCAGCAGGAATGTTTCCTTCGGCGACGGCCCCTGCTTCTTCCGGATAATGAACAGAACTTCTTCGGTAAATTGTAGACAAAGAAGATGGCTTGATATGAAAGGTTGAATCTAAACTTTTCTTGCACTTGTCAGCGCTTAAACCTTTTTGTATAAAATAATTGATCACAATTCAAAAAATCTCTCTAGTTAATTCCATGTTTTCTCTTAAGAAATTAAAAACTTCGGTTCTAACTAACGCAAATACGACAACTGAACCTCAATTGACAAATAGAAAGTTATCTTAATGTTTTGCTTTCTATGGTCTACTGTATTTTTTTAATTCTCGTTAGTATTATCGGTCTAGCAGCACTCGTAGTATAAATATATAGGTGGGGGTAATAACGTTGCGAATACATTTCATAACTGAAAGGAGGATCGCAAAGAATTTGCTTCTTAAATAAAACAAAATACTTCTAATACATATTTATACCTGTATTATGTAGATGCATGCTGCGTTAAGGGAAGGGACTGCATATGACCTACAAATATTGTGATACAGTAGACAATGTCCATCTAACTGTAAACATTCCTCTTTAATTGAAAGATTTTCTTGATGCACATGCATACATACAATGTTATGAAGAAGAGAAATCGCAGATTACCATCTTATAATGTATTATGCTAATACGTACTGCTTGGCGAAGATAACGATGTATTAAATATTTTATTAATTAGGATTATTAGTTAAACTAGGGCGATATCTCACTTTTATCCATCAATTTAGAATGATTTTCACAGCGTTATTTTATAGGCTGCTAATGAATAGTTTGCTTTGTCAAGAAACCGAAACACGTCCTAAACTGTTGATAATTGATACCGGAAGCTTCCGTATATGTACATAAGTGAAATTTTTAAAAGTAATGTGTTAGAATAGCGATTTGCACTTATTTAAATTCTACCTAAGTAAAACTCTCACGTTCAAGTATTTCACATCGCGTCATCAATAACATAACCGCAAAGTTTAAAAATACGCTAAAGTTTTTTTGAAAAGAGTCTCTAAAAAAATTAAAATAACAATTGTTCGTATTTTTATATTGAAAAAATATTTATTTATTTTTCAGTAGCTCAACTAAACCCAAACAGTTTTGTAAAAAAAATAGATTTTATTTGGGAACCCCGTATATTAATGTTAGAAAGAGTAATCTTTTTCGATCTATAGCGTTCTTTATTATCTACGCATACATTTAGAGGTATCGGTACTGGTTACAGGAAACTTCCCTGATTTATCTTCTGAGGGAAAAATTCATCTCTTCACCAGAACTGCAGCAGACCAAAACCTCGGATCAGGCAGCTGTTTACCTTGCAATTGAACTTCACTGTTGAGTAATAAGTATTATTATTATTATCATTTATCATTATTATTATTATTACTCTATCTTACAAATAGGGTTTTTCTAAATTGTAACAACTTAAATCATGTTCGAAACAATACCTTCTCTTACATCCGTCCGTAGAAGCTTTCTTATCCTTTATCTGCGCAGAAACATTTAATGCAATTTTGCTTTATTATACTCTCCTTGAAGGTCCGTTGCACTGAATATCATCCATTATTCTGAATAAAACGGGCGAACGCCAATTGTATTGCGTATTTGTCTTTCTCGTATTATACAGCCACTCCGCATAGTAGTTTGTGTGCATGAAAGATACAGAGGTATGTAATCGTAAAGTGGTCCTCTTCCATGCAATTCCATATTTGTAACTCTTAATGACAAAGCCGTCAATACATAATACATGGAGTGTGCTCAATTCTTGGCATCGGCGAGTTCAGTACCTGAACTGTCCGCGCTGCATGTTTGTTTTGGCATTTGATAATACCTTAGTCGATCTGATGCTTTAATGACGTAGAGATTTCTTATTGTTATCTATAAGTAGCAACCGCGATTGAATGGTAACATACTAACCTAGTACGGAAGGATGAGGTAGATTATCACAAATCAATTCAATCGTTGATTGATTTATCTTGTGTTGTGTATACAACACTTACACATGTGGAATAAGTTTTCTAACGTATACACTATAAATAGGAAATAGTTCGGGATTCGATGAAAGGTAATTAGAGGTTAACTACAAAAAATATAATAAAATCAATGAAAAAGACATTCTATCAAACAGGAAGGTGTTCAAATATGTTCCCGGGCACAAGACAGAAAAATGAGATATTTTCGTAAATTATGCAATGTGTTTTCATGCCTTGATTTATATATTTAATATGTGAAACACAAATGTTCAGTTACAAACATATTTTCTTTTTTCTTTCCTAATATTCGATTACTTTATTTCTTTTGCAAAAGACAAGAAGAAACAAGTTAAGAAATGACACAGGTATAGAAAATCTACAAATACAGTCACTGCAAGGTTTCATTTAGCAACCACAATTGAGCTGCTGTAGTCATTTGCCAAGGATGAACAATGATATTCCAGTAAACAAAGTGTGGGAAGCATGAACCCAGGAGAAGAAAAGCAGAGGAGGATCAAAAGATATATACAAAATATGGGATAACGTATCAAGGAAGGTTATTAAAAAAAGAGATGGATAGAAGCAGAACAGTTAGCCTAAGATGAGAGGAAATCTATATTTGTTTATAAGAATAAAAAAGTAAAATGCAGTCCTGACTCCCACTTTGGGTTTAAGTTAACTATCAATTATATGTACATTTTTTTGCATCACTACATTTACATTATTGGATTAAAATTTCAACAATTCAGAAATATTGCCACTACAGTGATTCCCTGCTATGATTCTACCTCCCTGTACATAATTTTGGTCGATGGCCACGGACAAATTACGTCTTGTATACAGATATATTCAAAGCTTTAATCGCATATATGACGGAATTCTTTTGAGAAAATTCCAGGACCTTGGTTTTAGCAACTCCCTTATTAGGCTGTTTC
Source organism: Oryctes borbonicus (assembly GCA_902654985.2). Taxonomy (NCBI): domain Eukaryota; kingdom Metazoa; phylum Arthropoda; class Insecta; order Coleoptera; family Scarabaeidae; genus Oryctes; species Oryctes borbonicus. The sequence goes on along the minus strand of LR736859.1, from coordinate 2,347,692 downwards.
AATCTCACCTTTACCAGCATCGATTTTTCATATCTTATGTCTGAAATATGCTTCGTTACTTCTGGTGACCCGCAGGGCCTTAATCTCGGTCCTCTGTTGTTATTAATATTTGTTAATGACTTGCTGAAGCATATTGATTGCAACGCTTTGATGTTTGCCGACGATGTTCAATTGTATGGGTCTATAACTTCTCTGTAGGATTGTATTAAAGTACAAGCGAATTTGATATCTATTTCTAGATGACGTTCCTCAAATAGAAACAAAAGTTAAATATATCTAGGTGTACAGTTGTATCGTTCACAAGGATAAAGTAGCCAATAATTTTTAACTGCTTTGGATTCGGATGCAATTGCTGGAAGCGATGGCGTGCGTAACTTGGGTGTACATTCAACTTTAATGGCCATATTCGAAGTATTATATCCTCTGTTAACAGAATGCTAGGATTTGTACTACGTGGTACTCGGTCGTTTCATCATCTATCCTCTTCAAAATCAGTTTTCTATTACTTTAGTGCGCTCAAACGTCGATATATCAAAATATACAACAGTTGTCCATGTTGAGGATTTCCCTATGAGACCCTACTTGCCGAGTTTCCTGTCATCCGCAGTACATAGTACAAAAATGGTCAAATGTTATTTTTTTTTTCGAATTATTAAATAATCAAATTAATGCCAGTGAACTTTTTTCATGCGCCGCGTCAATCTCGTGCCTCATCCAATACTTTTTATTTGGATTCAGCCCAGTCTAAAACCCTAATAGGATCACCTATTTAATTTATGTGCTCTACGTACAATAGAATGTGTTACAAGTGGGAGATTTGTAATTGTTCCCTTACGCAACCTCTTGAGTTGCATGCTTAATAAGGCAAAATACGTTATTTCAATATTATATGTTGAGCGCATATAATCTGGAATCCGCTGTTGATTTTTCTATTGCTTGTCCGAACAAAAATTAAATGAATACACACTATCGCTTTTAAAAATTGGCAGGATAATGATTGTAATCTTTACTTACCTTATATGGCATAATACGAATTAGGTCACTACAGGAAAGTCATTAAACCTTACTTCCATAATTCCTTTCTATTTTACCAACTTGCGTTTAAAAAAAGATACTTAGGCAACAGGAAACATTTACAGCCACATACCTCAAACATTACATGCATCATATGAAATAGCGATACTTCAGTTTTTAAAGCAGTGCCCTGAGAAATAATTGTTTGCAAAAATAATGTGGTTTCCCTACCCTTTAGCTTCTTTCTGTAATGATACCCTTCAGCGAAACTTGATGTTGTCAGATGTACAGTTATAACGTTAACGTGCTAATTGTAGATAACTCCATATTTTATCGTCTCGTTGCATATTACCTACCTGGATACGTAACTGCAGAATATTGTGTAATAGCCACATAGGAAACCGCAGTAAATGATGACTAAGGTGAGGCTATTAGAAGGCAAAAGTGATGTTGTTTTGGTACACGAATAAACGTAATTGGAACAAGGGAAAAATAAGATATAGTGCGTTTTGCAGTCACTATTTATTTGTGGAGAGCAGTAAACATATCGATGAAAAGCACAACGAATGACCGGCGAACTTGACTATAATTGCCTATACATGAAGTAATGGAAAGTACACGTATAAGCCGCTATGTAGTGAACGCGCAACCTGCATACGTCTAGCAGTCGATTTTATTACAACAACGTTTCGCTTTTACAACGTTTACAGTTCATTAAGAAATTACCTTCAGATTTTTCGGGCTGAGACATTATTCTTTGTGCAGTGAAGTGTAGACCATCGTTGATGTTACCTAGCTCTTGTCTGGTTTTACATCTTTAATATCACGTAACAATAGCATCCTTCCCTAATGCCGTCGATAACTATTGTGCATGAATAGAAAACGGTGTAGTAAAATTTGAGTTGAAGCCCGAACAACAACGCCGACTTCTCTCATCTATTTATATTTAGAAACATTTATTTGGTATTATAGCGCTGTAAGCACTAAAAGTGAAATTAATTATACTTTAGAAATGGAATTTCCTTGTTCTTGTAAACGCACCCAGTAAGTGACGTAATTGCTGGTTCTACTTGCTTGCGTTTACGTAAATTATACGAGGAAGATGTGAAAAGTTTTTGGCCTAGCTCAAGATGGCACTCTTCTCAACTTTTCAACAATGTTTGGACCGTTTTAATAATAAAATAATAGATCCAGCAGAGTTTGTGTGGTTGTCACTATGCGTGAGATTTGTGTTTACCATCACACGCCAGAAACGAAACACCAATGAAAATTGTGAGTGGAAACCGTTGGTTCTACTCCCAAGAAGGCGAATTCGATTTCATCTGCTCCAAAAATATGTCATGTGGGATACAAAAGGTATTCATTTGACTGTCTTCCAAAACAATAGCTGGCGAATACTATATAAGTCTTTTCGATCAATTGGATGTGAAAATACGGGAGAACAGGCCTTTATAATTCCTCTCCATCGAGGCAATGCACTGCAACTGATAAACTGACTAATCTAAAGTACGAATTGTTGGAGCTTCCACTCTATTCAGCAGATTTGTGGTTGCGAAACAACACAGTCAAATGAAGAGGTGATGGCTGCCGTAGATGGACGCTTTCATATTCCACATTTGCGCTTTTAAAAAGGAATCCATTAACTGGATAAACGTTGTGCAAACGTTGTGTCAACTAAAAAGACACGTCGAAATGTACATGAATTTTCACCTTTCCTCACATCAATCGTATGGGCTTCAGTGATGAGATTTACGTATTCTATTTATTAAACAATCAGCGTATCGTTTATTGCATCCACTTTTAAGAGCAAACCGAGGCAGCTCATATCATAATTTTTTTGTATTTAAAGAGAATTTGTTTAATCGCATTACAAGTGTTCCATAATTTATTTTGTATTTCGGTGTAGTTTTATTAAGCTACCTACACTTGCTAAAACAATATGTGTTAGTTGTTAGATGCAGGTTGCGTCCGGAGTCTATGAAGGTGGGTTGTGTGTCCGCAGTTGAAAATACTACTCCTACCTAGGACAGAGAGAATTAGCGATTCAATCAGCAGAGCAGTAGAAATTCTGTACGTAAGGAAGACATGGGGGGAGAATGGTTACAAATCAAATGAAATCCAAGGAGATGTAACTACTAGAAGGAGGAAGAGCAACAACTCCCTGGCAATGCCTATCTCTTGTATATCGTTGGAATGATGGGCAGTTTAGCAAATGTCCTAGAAAAGCTGGCCAGAAAATGTTAAAGTTACTGAAATAAGGATTGCAAGAGTTTTATGAAATATCACACTCGAAAACCTTCGAGAATACATACAATGGAAGATTTAAAGTCCGTAGCTTTGCATTTCACCATGGAAGGTAATTAAATTGTCTGATCTAACTCCGACGCACATATAAAAATGTTGTAAGCGATCTAGTTCAAAATTCTGAATTGCTGAGATTTTTTATCTTGAATCAATCAGGAAATTATGCATTATATGCCGTGTTAAAAGCGATGTTCCGCCCGGAAAAGTATAGAAGTTGATAGTATATTGAGTAAAACAGCAAATACCCTAGTCCAAACAAATACTTCAACTGAAACTATCTTCATTACGAAATGTCACGGAATGGAAAGTCACATTCGGTAAATTTAAAATACATCTAGCAGGTGCAAGGTTGCTCTCTGTGAGACTTTACGAATTTAACAAACCGTTTTAGATAACAAAATGTTAATGGAGTCGGAAATACAATGTATAAGCGCATATACCGTATGTCTACAGGATTAACATTATGTAAATATTATTAAAACACAAAATATGTAAAACTGCATCGTAAATTAAGGTTCCTAACTAAAGCAGAAACAGCGCTTATGTATTCGCATTTGCCTGTAAGGAAATATAAACAAAGATAAAACAGTGGTTGACGCCGTTCTTTTGCTCGGATATTGTACTGATAATGAATCTAAAGAAAAAGGCTGCAACCCTCTTGAAACTGAAACGCTGATAATATCTTATTTTAAAGTACTTTTTCCATAATGGCTATAAAATTAATAATTATCTTGTTGTGGATATTGAGTGCTTAATTGCCGATCCTTTATTGCTAATAACTTTCATTATGTCTGACACATATAGCCAAATTAAATTTAACTGCAAACACCATTACAACCATTTCGTTTTTATTTTTGCCAAGTTAGCGAATATTGACGTGCAATAAGAAGAGCTAAACACATAAACGACCTGCTGAAATGTCCTACAAATAATCGTGACTTTACTGTCTTCGTAGAAAGTTAATCACGTATTCATTTCACAGTGCGAACGCATCATAACAATTGACAAGCTAGTTGCTTGACAGCATACAGTCGCTGAAGTTATCTGTAACTTACAAAAGTTAATAATTTTTAATTAGGTGTGTGTGAAGCCGTTAGAAAAATTCATCCTGGGTTCGGTAAAAGTTACGATATTTGTTAATACTTACACATATCAAAAAAACAAAAAATAATGCTAAGATAACTTAGCTTCCAGGGTATTGATGGAGTAATTCACGGCAAACGCAATAAAAGGAGAGAGAAAAAAATACACTAACACGGACATGTTTCTGCCTGCTCGGCGTCATCAGCGTGGTTTTGAGAGTATTTTTCATATCTCTACCTTCTATTGCTGTTGCCTCACAGTTAATACCACAACTTTCAAAATGTGTTTTGACGAATTAGATAACCAGGGGTGGTGGGTGATCACATGAACGGAAGGCCGCGCACCACGATTCGACTTCCTGGTGTGTTTCTGTTGTAGTAGTACGTAATACGCAAGGAAAATACAAGGAAACTACAGGAATCGAATCGAGTAGATAACATTAGTACAATTCACATTCTGAGAGTCGATATCACAAACATCTACTATGATCGATCCCTATTTCTCTGGAGCGAAGTAAATTGTAAATATAACCTAGAGACTGTTAGGCAGACATTCTGTCATGCTCTCGATAACGTAATCCACAGGCATACAAAACGACAATAATACCATACGCTCTCTGTTTTTATTTGTAAAATCAAATTGGATGATGAATCTAGTGATGGAACTATTCTATATGATGCAAGCATCACCTATCTCCTCAGAAAAGGACTTCCTTTTGAAGGTAGTCATCATAGACGGAATGACTTATTACAAGGGAAGCTAATATGTTTGAGAAAATAATGCTAGGACTCGTACTTAAAAAATAATAACTTCGGTTGTGATTGTTAGCATCATTTCAAGTTTAAGGTAAGTTCCCAAATGAGCGAAGACATCATGAGATCATCATAGAAAAACGGTCCTTTTAGAGTTTGACTATTGAAGCAAGCAAATATTGCGGGAGCTCACTGTGAGACTGTGGAATTCTTGAAAGCATCTTATTTTCGATATTTCTGAAATCTTCCTGGTCTTATCAAATATTGCTTCTAATGATTAAGCAGTACGGGGTAGGTTATTAGATTAATAACTAAATGTTGCTCACCTTAAACGATATACTGACAAGCTCCGGAAGAGCCGCCCAATATGAAGCAGATTGGAAGAATATCTATACAAGGCTGTAAGAATTTACCGTGAGTCTTCCAGAGAAATCATCAGAAAATGCCTAGCAAACAATAACCAAGAAAATAATGGTATAAGAGCTTCCTCGTGGTATTGACGCAATAATTCGTGGCAAACGCAACACAAGGAGAGAAAAAATACACTGCCCGCGGACATGTTTCTACCTACCCGGCGTCATCAGGGTGGTTCCGAGAGTATTCTAACTCTACCTCAAGCTGTAGCTTATTAACTTTATTTTCGTTACACTTATACAAACCCTTAATATACAAAAACAAAAGTAAATTGCTAACACTCACAGACATTCACAACTATGAAACTAGAAGCAGAAACAACATTGCAGGTTCCAGAATTTTTAATGGACTCCCATCCGGAATCCGGACCATGACTAGTATCTCAATCTTTAAACGTAATTTAAAATAATATTTAATCGAACGAAATTGTTACAACTGGTTGACATATAAATTGATTTGTGACAGAATTTACAAATAGACCCATATTGGTCTACTGTGCTTTCAATCTCAAATGCTAACTACAAAAATAAACTCTTCATAACTTCACTCACAAACTCGAAACGTTGAGACTGATCCAATTAGACACGGTGGCATACGTGGTTTTGGAATAAGATCGTTCATAATTAAACTATACCTTTCAACTAATAGGTAGATAATAATGTCGTACTTATTTTACATGTTATGAGTGTACAATTGCAATAAAATTTTTGTAACTTTAAGTTGAATATTCTGAATACTTTATGTGAATATATTGAATGTTAGGTTATGGCTATACTTACGATTAACAATGCTTCTGCATAATAAGAGATATTGAAATACAGTTTCAAAGTAATGATATATAACTCTGAATTGAGCGCTTAAAGTTGAACATATACATACATATTTTCCAACAAAGAATACATTCTTGTGTGTGGTACTTATGTCGGTATCCTATAAGTTGTCTAAGTAACACTGTATTTTTGCTTTCTCACAGTTATAAGGTCGTCGATAAACATCTTGTCATCAGTTTTAATAGACATCTCAACTTATACTTCATGTCGTGATCTTTGATAAAAGCAAATTTCTCCATAGCATACAGTATCTTGCTTGCCTAATTGCAAGTCAATAAATTGTCAACCTATACTCATATTTCTTTTGGGATAAACACACACAAAAATTAGAAAGTATAGAACACATCAACAAGCACATTTTATGAGCTGCAGTCAATACAGACGACATTCCGCGGAAGCATTAAATACACCGAAAGCATAAATCCCCGACAAATTAATACTCCTGACCCGAATTGCAGCAAAAATTCAATAAAATTCGAGTAAGTTATGATTACGACCGTAATTACCCACATAAAGTAAGAAGAAGTTTATGACTTCGAAGGCGTTGAGCAAAATCGCTGCCGCTTTCCAGATATTCGATATATTCTATTAAAATATACGTGTGGTTAGGCGTATTTGCTGGTAATTTTTATAGAGTAGGTGTGTACATTTCCGTCAAGGAGGCGATTCGTCGAAAATCTATAATGGTTCTCCGTGAATGCAAGCCGCTAACATATTGTTGAAATCCTTAAGCATATGATCTAATTACGGTGGATATATCGTTCGAATTTAAACGTGTGTATTTAACACGTAAACGGTAAAAGGAAAGCGAATCCCATTTATGGTACCGCAAGATATTTCTCCAGATAGTGACCCAATTTTAATTCAGCAGCATGCCAGGTACCTGCATTATTCTACTTTGTTTAGTAACTTTTGATATAGTAATACAAAATGTTATTCAAACTTCTATATCTGGAACGTGTGTAAGAGAAATCTAGTTGTTTTTATCTGTTTTCTTCGTAAGAAAATGTTTGACTTTTATTGGCAACATAACTATTATAATTTCTTTGTAGTGGCCGCAATTATTTACATATTATGGTCTACTTCTAGATGTACTTTGCTACCTTTTTGTCATATTATGAAAGGGGGCTGATCGTAGGATATATTACTTTTATTTATGTCGACGTATTTAGTGTCATCCACAAAATATGCAGAATAAACTGTAGAAATCGCCCGTTTTATTGTGTAGTAATTCTTAGTACAAATTGTTTTTATTAAAAGAAAAAGAAAATAAGGGTTGCTGTCCCAATATTTCTCTGTGTACATTAGCGCCACAGTGATTATCGTCTAGCTGATTCCGCTTCGGCAACATCTTCGGAGCTATATAGCTCGTCTTCGAAATTTGGGAGCTGAAGTAAATCTTCAGGTCTCAAATTTCTTTCTATCAACACGTACAAAACAAATCTTGTATTCATCGTAATTTCGCAAATTAAATACCACTTTGTAACAATTTTTTAGGTCCGATAAAAAATGTCCACACCTTACGGTTGCTGATAATCGCCATCATCGTCATTAGACATTAGATCGTGAATTCATATGGCTGAACACGGTACTATTAAAGAAAAAAAAATAGTTGATTGACAATTTAGCTTACAGGGACTGGTTAATATTTATATTTGATAGATGCTACCTGGAACAAAGGAGCGAAGAGGCGCCAAGGCAATCTGTCTGTTTTACTTCGCCTTTGAGAATAGACGTATTTGGTCAAGTGGTTAATTTTTGAAGTATTTTCGGAAGTTGAATGTTAAAATAGTATTTGAAATACAACCACATGTAAAAATTTGACAAAATAGAACTTGTCGCTCACGTATTTCTGCTCCTTTCTAGGCATTTTAGCTTTTAAATTGGGAGACTGTGAGATACACTTCTTGACAAAATTTCGCCAGGTATTTGGTTGGTTGAAAGCATCAAGTGGAATTGTTGATTTACTCACGCAAATATTCAATGATGCTGATAAATAGGTTTTTGAATGCAGTCAGCATATGGTTTTGTTGTTTTTGGTATAATTTAGTTATGTAAGTGTTTTATATATTTTTTAATAAATTGTAGAAACAGAAAGACTGCCTATCTTGATCAAAATGTAATAAAATAGAAGAGCTTTTGATCACCGACATAAATATAGTCCTTTGTGTTAAATTTCGAAACTATCGACCCACATACGTGCAAGCAAATGTTTATAAAAATGTTTTCTGACTTTAATAGTGCAATATAAAAGCTGGATGCGTGATGTTTTGTATGCGGCGCCTACATAAATTGCTTCTTGTTTTATGATGACAAAGTTTCAGGACCGCCCTTGGACGAGAAATATTAATGTAGCAGTCTCTCTGCGAATGACTTCCTTAATTTCAGTTTTAAAAAATGATTTATGTGTTATCAGCTTCCTTTAGCGTCTTGCATTTATTATAGTCGAATTAATTAAAACATTAACAACCATTAATTAACTCATTAAAACTTTCATGAATAAATATTTCACGTAGAATCATTTTTCCGCATGTTTTTCACCATTTATCATCCGGTTTTTCATATACTATTCGTATTATCCCTCATTCTGCGTTAATAAGGTAGGCGGCAGAAGAAGTTGCTATCGATGAATAATTTATGTTGGTTTCAAATTACTTTTTGCATTCGATTCGCATTTTGAACTCAATTGAGTTAATAACTTAATTATTTTTAGAGAGTGGAGACCGTAAGTTTTAAATGCTTTCGTAATTTTCTTTTCAATAAGAACGTTTATGCACGCAGGAAACAACTGATCTCTTAGGTTTTTCTGAAATACGCAGAATCAGTCTTGCATGAAACTAACACTTAGAGATAGGTCTCATTTACATAAAAGAAATCTTACTTCTTTAGTATAACAAGTTACGGATATACTATAAAAATGGCTCAATCATGATTAATACCAACAAGGCAAGGATGTATATACGCGGATAGTATGAGAATGCCCGTATTTGGAGACAGATGGCGTTTCTTGTTAAAGTCTGCATTACTGACTACGACTACTATTCTAGTCAACATCTGTCATTCTTCGAGTAGTGTTGTTTTGAGAGCTGTTGTTAGTGAACAAGTTTGTGGAACCATGGAAAAAGAACAATACCGGGCAGTGATTCGATTTCTTCTTTTGAATGGAAAAACGTGCGCTGAAATCAAAGAGAAGTTAGGTGCAGTATATAAGGACCATGCATCTACGATCATTACCATCAAATTCTGGTTTAATGAATTTAAGCGTTGCTGAACTCGACGTCTTTAATGAGTAGCGGCTAGGTGGTCCCATTGAGGTGACTACTCACGATATGATCACCACCTTCATATATTAATTCTATGCACAGTAGCAATGTTAACATAATTTTAGTAGATCTATCTATACATTTAAAGCAAAATAGCGGCACATAAAGTAGCGAACTAGGGAGTTGGTTTAAACTAATAAATAGAAGTAATTACTTCGTCAAATATCTGTTCATGAAAAACATATATGTTTATAGTAACAATTAAACAGTTACATCTGTATTAAAATACAAAAAGAAAATAAGGACCAATGTGAATACTGTTATTTTGAAAACCCCACAACATCACAGTTCTTACTTTAATTCGCGAAACATTTTTCTACAAACGACGTTCCAGATACTTGCAAAAGTAAACACAGTGGCTTTTGATTCATTACTATTACAAACTTAGTTATTTTCGTGAAGTATGTAAGCCTATTTAAAACATTATATCCATTTATGATAGGCCTATTAAGCCCCAATTGCATCAAGTTTAATGTATCTCGATACGCCTTTAAAACTTCAAACGCCATATTGTTATAAATATCTAGTTGGAAATAATTAACGACAAATAGGAAAACTTCCGATTATCTAAAACACCAGCTTCATTAAATACTGAATTTCCGAGTTAGGTACCTTTTCTTGCTAGATAGATTCCTTCTAACTGTGCCACAGAAAGAAGCAAACCCGTGGGCTACGGGGTATATGAACCGCAGACGTGTATTTATATAGTAAGACCTAAATTAGCAAATGTAGGTACTATTCCTTTCAGCAGAAATGATTTCTTTTGAATTTTGTATATACCTTCTGCTAAATATGTTTTCCTTAAATTTTGCATAATACCTAATAACCTAACTAAAATTGTCATTGCGTCTCTCTCCACTTCAAAACCGTAGTTAGTATCTTCAACAGTGAATACCGCCATAGGTAACTTACATTGTGTACATACAACTCTGATGCTTACAAAAACACTGAAATTGCAAATATGATTTTTTCGTCTGGCCCAGATATTGACAGAGCTTACATTTGTTGTTTACCGTTAGCAAACATACACAAATGTGCAAGTTCTGCTGAGATCCTTGCGCGCACTACAGAAGCGAAGTGTATAATATGCTATTGGGGATTCCTTTACGCTATAAAATTCCCCTTGATCAAGCTGAACTCAACAGGTGGTACTGGAATCGTCACGCAGTTCTACCAGTGTAGAACGACGACGTTACACAATGAAAATAAAAATGTGCAAGTGTGCTTACAACTAATACTCAACAAACAATGCAGCACTTAAAGTGTACACGGCAAATTAATAAGTCAATTGCGCTCTACCTTACAATCACAGTGTTTACCGCGCGACTTAAGTAAGTGATTTATGTGTATAACACGACATGAACTTTACACTATTTGTTAAATTCCGCTGGGTCTTAAAATAAATGCAAATAGATATAGAGGGCGCACTTGCACTCCAAACGTTTTCCGTGATAAAACTCAATTATTATTAATGCGAATATGTTAAAAGACGGAATTATCTACTCATTATATTTTTATTGCCTACCTACACATCTGCGCAAATATATCATGCACGGAGACAGGTACACCTTTATCTCTGAGCCAGAATTGTTGCGAAGAGGCGGTAGAAATTAGACAACCACAACAGTATAGGTAGTAGTAGTGTTGTTATTATTGCAACGCTTACAATTATTCATTTGTGAAAGCGGCGTCGGCGATATTATCTCGGACATAATTATAATAATTTAAGCATTAAAGTCTGATCATAAATCTTCAAGGATTTAGTCGTAAACTTAAAGCATTTTCGATGTTTTAATTTCCATTGCATGTGCATAACAAGAACTACCTTCCTCATGTACGACGCTAGGTTCTGAAGAATACATTCATAATTATTTACGCAGAACTATGGAATTAGGAAAATTACGGCAAATTAATTATAGGTTGAGTACGGTGTGGTAAACACGAAAAAAGTGAGTTATATAGAGGTAGTTAATGCCATATAGACAGTCATTGCATGCAAACCAATCAATTGCGATCGTTATCGGTCTTTTTTTAACGAAGTCCTATTGTATGACCAATTAAATCCCATCGTTATTGTGTTTTACATGTTCTTTTCGATGCGTCAGGTGTAACTTTAAAGATTAGGTAGCCGTGCGGTTTGTAACAGGTGTTCCCGTAAAATAGCATTCAACTTTATCATTTAAATAGAACACTCGGTATGTTAATACATTTTCTAATTCCTAGTTTAATTTTAAGTTCTGTTTAATGAAGCAACTAGATTGCTATTTCTAACCATGTCCAACGTAGTTGTTGTATTAGACAAAACCTAAAATTAAATTACGAATTCAAAAATGTGCTATAATGTTCTATTTAACATAACAAAGCAAAGCAAAGAATATCTGCACACATTTACATTGAACGAATTACCATCAACATGATACGTGTTGCATCAGTTGTATTGGGCATGGTGAGAACCAATTAGCGGGCGAGTTGCTATAACGTGATAACTGCTTCTGAACGAGCTGAGAATAATAACACTGAGCCGCTGAGCATTTTGCTAAGCATATAAATGTACGGTTGAGAGTATTTAATTAAAGATACTCTAATCACCGACAACGTCGAAATTAATAGCTATATCGACCCATACAGAAATGAGTAAGATACAACCATTACAATTACAGCTACCGCCTTCCACAGAGTTGTACTGATGAGCCGTATACGGCGATACGCGCGTTTGAACATTGTATCGGGGTATGATGCTGTCCTTTCCAATTTCAGATCAATATTATTAAAACTGACGTTTTGCATATGCACATCCTACCAGGAAATGATAGAATCAGAAAACCGAAAATTGCTGTTTTAAATCACTACTCAACATATTTAATGTTGATTACCAGCTGCCGTGTCTTCTGACCGCGCCCATGGATTCATGCAAATAGAACGAATTAAATAATATCAGGCGTTTTTACGAAAAAAATGTAGTGTTTAGAAGCGTGCTAATCATTAAGCTATTATAGATTGCGGTCAATTATAAAAAGTAATTTCGTTACACATTCTCACGAATAGAATTTCTTGCAATACCGTTGGCGCGCAACGTTCTAAAGGTGCGGGCACTTAGTCTACGGTAAAACTAAAAATTAAACAGCGGGTCCGGTAAATTTACAACTTATGTATAAATTATATGGTTTGATGTGTTAAAGTCGTATAATCGTGAATTAAACAGCTCTAAAAAAATCGGAAGGATAATTGTGTTCCGCTCTAAATGCATTGTTAATGTTTTCGTGATGCCTTATGAATGTGGAATTTTCATGAAAGCAGAAGTCTTACGTTCAATGTTGAAATTTTAACTTGCACGTTACCGATTTTTTTTAACCTGAGGTAGTGCATTTGGTGCGTTTCGAACGATAGAAATTCTTGATTAAGCGGCCAACTGTTTACATATTTCGTGCTCATGATTTCGATTGGTCAATTGAGCTCCGTTTAATCCTTATTTAGTACACAGGGGGAGTCATCTCCACCGTTTGTTTGTGCTTTTGCGAACGGAGATATTTCACTGCGATTTTTCTCTTGTTATCAGCCCTGATTGTGTTTACGTGATCTCGGACCGCTAATGGAATGTGCGTAATATTGCGTTAAATTTAGTCCAAATCTAAAATCAGATACTCACTCACTATAACGATTTTTGAAATTGTATTACCGTCGGTCTTTATTTTATCAGTGTCATGGCAGAAACATTGAAACAATTACTGGATATGATGACATTTAGGCATTGTGGAACAACTGTGTTCTCAGCTAAACTACGTACCACATTTTTCCTTGATTTTACCGATGTAATTAAATTTAATTAGTAAAATAAAAATCTCAAGAAACCGGTAGGTTTCGAACCTACATCGTACGGATGTGTTACCAATTACACTGCAGAGTATCCATAAGAGATGGTGAAATACATCTACAGACACTGAACGTTTAAAGAAGAAGGTTTATTCCTATAGAGACTCTGTGGTGTAGTTGATAGCTCGCTCATCTGATAATCGGGAGTCGTAAGTTGGAATCCTACCCGGGTCTTGAAATTTTGGCAAAAATAAGGAAAAATTGTATTTTGAGTATTTGTCGATTAACTCCCCGGTTAAAACTATATTCCAGTATTTAAAAAGATCAAGTTTTTCGATTCTCAAAATGAAATGTGGCAAATCTGGAAAAATCTATTAATTTTTATTTGAAGTTTTTACAAATTCAATTTGAAACGGAAGCCTTCTATCGTTACCTTGCGCAAGAAATTGCAACTATCTTCGTGATTCATTTATTTAGCTTGCTTTCACAAATTCCAACCGTATATTCCTAGCTTATCCTCTTTCTTGTTCAGTTCAAATACGTACAAAGTCATTTAAGGGAATTTATAATTTTATAAATTACGTCCTTTTGTAAAATCTTCTATCATCGCAGTTATGGTAGTTTATAATATAATGTTTATCTTCGTACGAGGATAACATCTAAGTGAATATAGATGCTATGTGATTATAGCTACGAAGTAATTATTTCTAAGAAAGAAATAGTGAAATTCTTTCCATTGGAAAAGCATGTCCCTCGTCTTATTTTTAGTCAGTAGTAAACACATTAAGAAACGTAATTATATACGATCGAGATCAATCTGCCTGCAAAAGAAAAGCATTTATACTTACAGCTTAAGAAGAAACATGGCACGCATAAATAAATTTGCGCTACGACTGCATAGTTTTTTTTTGATTCATTAAACATGGAGTGTACAAGAATTTAATGTCAAGTTGTTTATTAATTTGACATTGAATTCTTGCAATTACACTTCGCGGTTTTCTAATCAATAATAGTTAGTTCACCCGATAGATATTAAAATGCATAAATACATCTAGATCCAAGTGTGACAGCTTTCATTTTTCATTAAACATTTGAGATTTGGTTATAAATATATACAAGTTGCACGGGGCTCAAATACTAATAACACTTCACAATAATTCTTGATCGCAAATATTTTCTGCTACAAGTTCTACTTCACTAAAATTATCTGAAGTGTATTGTCTTTAAATAATGCAAAACAATTACTATAGCGAATAGGAAATTTATATTCAAGGTTTCCAAGGTTTAACCTAAACTAAAATATAGTAAAAGTACTTAAGTATTTTGTGATCCATTTTGTTTGTTATTTCCTATGGGTTTTCGAACAGTAACAACATAGAAAAAACAAACTTTTGAAAACAGGTTTGGACTAAATTATCCAATTAAACGCAATACAACGTATCCATTCGTGATGCTTCTGTTATATACATTAAAGGGAGCTTGTACAGAATTGTGTATTAAAATTTAGAAAATATAATTTACGTCTCTATTTATTAGGCAAGAAAAATAAACAAAAATTGAAGTTAACTTTTACCGTATATACCTCCATAGCAAAGAAAATTTAAGATTTTAATTACAAAAACATAAAGAAGATTTCTCTGGCAATTGTTAAAATCTTGTAGCGGTATGGTTTGTTGTTACTCATAGCTACTATATCACCATTTCAGTAATAGCTGAATCTGGATATCATTCAGCTTTAACTTTTCTGAGATGCTTGTAGGACGGAAATGAGTCGCACCCTTTCCACGTGACATAATTTACAAGATATTGATATTAATTGCTGGACAAATCTAAATTAATAAATTTCGCCAGTCTCATTTTTGGTTTCATACAGTAACAGAGTATTAACTACTTCTCCCATACCTCACTTCGGGCTAGTCTAAGCGAAAGTCTTGTATTACTGTGGATTCTGTTTTGACACATATAGATCCCAATCTCTGTACAAACGAATAGAGCATTGTACCAGGACTTGTTTCACGAAATAACACTGTAGTATTCCGTTTTCCCGGATGACTCTTTGTACTTTTTGCAGTCTTCCTCTTCCTATATATGTCATTGAACCATTTTCTTCACCTTCACTAAGATCAATCGAAAAGCTACTATTGTTCTGTACTGTAATGTTATTAATGTTGTTTGCGTGGAGGAAAATAGAGAAGATTTCGAAATTTTATACTATGATATTGAGGGTCGTAAAATCTGGTGTCTCTAAAGCACTCTTTCGGCAATTTCGGCAGATTTTTATTTGAGCTGATAAATGCATCTTTGAATGAGATATAGAGATTTAAACGATAAGTAACCAAAATTCCATTTCATAAACGCAACATCTATGTGTTTCTTTTTGAAACTCAGTTGCTTCTCATTCAATTCAATTCCAATTTGAATTCTTCAAATTACTACCTTTCAATTGGAGATTTATTTAGACACAAGTTACCTGGATCACAGATGGACTCAAAGTCAGATATAAAATTAGCGTCATTTAAAGCCATTGCTTAATCGCATTGGTGATTGTTTTATTTCCGCGGTCACTTTTGATGACTTTTATTATTTAAAAATATATTTATTTTTGATGTACTATGATGCAGGAACGCAACTAAAGTTGAGGTTCCATGTATTCTGATGACATTTTACACCACCTACAACACTATAACGTGAAACTTTACTGAGAATTTTGATGAATATGAACCGAATGATTATTCATTGATGAAATTACCTTTTTATATGATTAAATTCTATGCAGAGTCTTGTTGTACTTAGGTTTTACATTACATACATACAAGAAATTGTCTAGAAGAGATAATGAAAGACTAGAATTAGAAGTAATTATCCGTTTTCCTCATTACTTGTCCTTGGTTGTCCGGAACTGTGTCCATCTTCTTCCAGTTCCATCAGGTTGATGATCTTCCGGGGGTCTTCGGTCGTTGGTGTTTGGGCCTCGGACTCTTCGCGCTGGACTCGCTCCTCTGCTGGGCTCCTAAAACAGAAAGATATATGTTAGTATGGTACTGGTGTATACCTATGCTCGCCTACTAAGGTGATCGTAGGTGGTCTTGTGCCTCGCTCCTGAAGGGGTTCTTCAGATGGTGACGTACTTCATCGCGCGATTCTCTCTTGTCGAAGAAGTTCTTGTTGAGCCTTGCCAGGAATTTCTGCAGCTGCTCAGTCTCGCTCAGGTGTGTCGGTGTGGCCAGCGAGATACGTGGTGGTACGTCTAGCACTAATCGATTTTGTACATTCGCAAAGGAGGTAATGTAGGTGGGTGCCGCCGTGACCCAGATGAGACTGGTGTAGGTAAGGATCGGGCGTACGTGTGACTTATACAGCATGACGCCCGTGTTAGGGTTGAGGTGGGTGCCCATCATGGGTTATTCCGAGATACTCGATCTTACTGTTCCAGTCGGTCTCCGTCGCTCTGACTTTGATCTTGGGAAGTGGACTGTGTTATTTCCAGGCGAACTCAATCGCTTCCTGGGATTGATCGTGAGTGCCTGGGCATCGAAGCAGTTAGAGATTTTGGTCAAATGCGCATGCGCAAGTTTGACCGCCAACTCGGCTTCGCGCGATGTAGCCAGGATTGTTGTGTCATCTGCGTAGATGGTGTTCAGCACTGGTTGATCGTTCTACTACCCACGCTATAAATAAATTTTCTTTTAGAAATCGAGCTTCCTACCACTACCTGGCACTGGACCTCTTAGACGTTCGTTTGTAACATTACAATATGGTATGTGTATTATGTAATTAGCATTAAGCAATTTATCTCAATTAGTTTGTTTTCCCGTGTTCTATAAACGCAATACATATTTCCTTTTTAATAATATTAAAGCGTCCCATTTTTAATTAGTATTAGTGGTATTAGTATCATTAGGCTATGGCACAAATGCTTTTAGTCACTGCGACCTTGATAGATTTATTGCCCTTTTCCTTCAGTTTAGACGACAACTTTGATCTTCAGCTTTTTCCCAGTTGAATAGATGATGTTTTAGGACTCCATGACCTATTTAGGCGAGCCTAATATGAATGCTTTCACCTGTTTTTGTCCTGGAACGTTTTCCCAGAACGAGATCCTTTAATTGTCCTCCCATGTTTTAATTACTTGAAGTACCTTCTTCAAAATTATGCCTGGGAATGAAGCTACTCTGTAGCAGCATTGAAGTGCATTATCATCGTGGAAACAACGCGACCCAAGTCACTGTATTATGTTCCTTGGGATGATCAAAAACACCTCACCAGAATTACCGCAAAAGTTCTTGGGTGCATCTAGCGCTATGCAATCGACTATTACTGTGAACCGTAACTGAGAATGATTACTAGCTATACAACGTTTGAGGTCGGAGGCATACTGGAAATTCCACTCAGAACTGAAGAAGTAAATAAAGATCTCTTTTTACAGTAAGTTTCCGGACTGATGCATAGAAATACTCCTTCACCATATGTACAGAAACGCCAGCGGTGCACGAAGTTCACATTTGGCAGGATTTTCTATGACTCCACTCCTTAATACTTGCTTAACACCTATTCACTGCGCCACAAGAATGACGTTGCTTCGGGATTTCTCGTAAATGTGCAAACAGAAGCTTTTCCCGAATATATATATATATATATCGATTGTGCTGACCTGCTAATACGTGCAAGCTTCTCAGGAAAGTAATCGAAGCCTTGAGAAGCTAGTAAGGGAATACCACAAAGCACCACATTAATGCTTAGTATCTGTATGTAATTGAAAGCTTTAAATTATGCAACCGAACTGCATGTATCTGTAATACTTTAATTGACGAAAGCAAACCCTATTATAACTTACCAAATAAGAAGCACTCGCTCTTCCAAGTTGCGCGTGCACCATATAACTTTTCAATAATACTCATAAAATTTATTGCTGTTTAACGATCATTTTAATGAGAAGCGTTTAACAAATGCCGTTTAAATATTTTGCTTTGATGGATCTATTTTACGTAAGACATTACAACATCGTATTTTCATTCGCTCTTTCCTCATGTTCTCCAATCTATACCAGAATTTCCACTAATAGTTGCACAGCGGCTCGATGCGTTAAAACGCAGATGTGCGAATCAGTTGTGTATCTAGCAAGTTAAATGCATTTCATGTACGTGCATACAAACGTGCGTAGTAGATACGTAGGAATAAAATGTGGTTATGCAAGAAAGTATCTCATGTCCGTAATAAAGTTATCTCCATTCCACGATGAGCGAGTTTCGCGAGGTGGAAGGATTTCTTGCAGTTCCACGTGGGTGTCCGCAACAATTCAAAGGAGAGACTCGACTGCAGTCATTAGTGGTCGCAGCGCTAACAGCGCAAATCATTACAGTACGAAGCGGTTACGTTACCTACGCATAATCATCTAGGTGACATTAACAAATATGATGGATTGCTATTAAGCTTATTACAATTTTTCTTTGCAATCTAGTTTTGTTATGTGTTCGAGCTGTGCGTGTGTGTTATATGAATGAGAGCATATCTTTTATTTTTCGATCAATGCTTACTAGACATAGTAAGATGAATTGGGTGCTCTTCTATTTTGTATATACGTTAATGACTTAGGTACCTCAAACAACCGAAAACAAAACAATTTTATTTGCTGACGACACCTTGGTAATAGTAAGCTGCAATTATTACTGACTGACTGGGTGTTTATTGAACTTTCCTTGTACATTATTTTATTTAAAATGTTTTAACTAGACTCATTACAAACTCATATATCTTTATTCCTCATTTTTATGGTGGGCGCACACGTACTCGAAGAAAATTTGCGTTTTACGTTGAAACAATTTGAAATTTAAATGAGACTAGCGGCAACGGAAGAAATTTCGTTTGGTAATTAGAGTGCATGTGTAGTATATGCGCTGAATTTACACTAAGTATGTAAAGCAAATTAACCCGCACGGGGGTTTCAGTAATGTGCATTAAATTAAATGGGTTTAGCCGACGGTAACGCGATCGTATCGCAAAGATAGTACTTCGGTACTATTACTGGAACTGCAGGGAGCAATTAGCTGATTGGAATCTTCAATATTTGCTTGTATTTATTCTATAAGGTCGCGGCTTTGAAAAGTTACCTCCTAAGTACCCTTAAGCTTTAAAACATTGACTCCTGTACAGCGTTTGTAAAATTTTACAGCAGTGGGTAAAAATAATTTTACCATTTGCGTCTACAAATAAAAAAAAAAATTCTATTAACGGGGTTTAAGCTTTCGAATTCGGTTTAATTTGTTAATCAGTTTACCGGTACCTACAGAATAATGTGTGAAAGCTAACAATTCTGCTAATTTGAAAGTAAAGCAAGTAGCAATCATATTAAATAAACAACATTATAATTACAACACATTAAAATTTATGAAATGACATGCGATCTACATCCACGATATTATGTTGAATACTTGTGTTACGGTGCAAAGTTCAAATAAGAAAATTAGATCATGCCTTAGAAGTCACCAAGGAAGGAATAAAGCAAGATACCAATTCCCGAAACAATTGTTCCGAAAGACTCAAATAATTTGGGTGGTGTGGATTATGCCGACACCTTAGTGTTTGGAACTCTTTTCTATAGTTTTGTGCCTTACCAGGAATAATCAAAACAATGGTTATCGCCCCACTCCACATTGTTATAATGTGTTCTTCGCAATTGACGTTTGTTATCTTGGTTTTTTTGTCATTGCAACCAGTGCTAATGATTGCGTGGTACTGTTGTTTAGGAGTGTTACCCTTAATACATTACAGAATAGAGCTAACAGAACAGAGATGGTATGTGCCAATTTATAAATCGGTCAAGAATTAGATTATTAGATTAGAATTTCTTACTAAGTTTTTGAAGGTAGGATAATCTACGGTATTATATCATGTACTCTTCAACGACCTCGGGAGTAACAAATAACGTTTACGAATGATGAAATAGTGACGGAAGGGAAACTATGATGTACACTTTATGCTGGCGCGCCATGTAAAAAACCTTGCGCTCTTTCATATGACGAAACTGGATTCGAACTTGAACTTTAAATTATATTTGAATACTACTAACACAGGAAGTTACTTTTAAAATGCAACACAACTAAAAACATCTTCTCTCAAACACTACTTGAGCTAAAAAGCCTCGATTGTCTTGACGCCCCATCGCCCATCTGTTATCAACAGCTTCGTTATTTCTTAATTACGACCAATTGAGACACATTTCTCATTTCTAGTAATACTGTACTGTCTAGTGAACCGATATTAATGAGTAATGGCAACCGTAAAATATGCATAACAAGTGTATACAACTGTCACTTTCGAAGCAGTGTTTGGATTTTTGTAAGCGAAATCAGCAATAATTCTTGTATTGAATCGTCACTGTTGACAAAACCTGGATTCACTACTATACGCGTAAGGCGAAGTGATACTTAAAACAACGGAGTTTTCACAGCAAATCTGCTCTAATCTATCCAATCGGCCGGAAAGGTCATGGCTACAATTTTTTGGGATTTGAGGTGAATAATCTTCATTGCCCTTTTGGAGAAAGAACACACGATCACCGAGCATTGCTACAGTGAATGGTTGATTCGATTCGTCGAGAATTTGAAGAAGAAACGCTCCCATTCTCCAATGAACAAATTTCTGGGTCAAATTGTGTGAATTGCGCTATAAATTATTATCCCGTCCACCTTGGTCGCCCGACCTGACTCCCTGCGACTTCCTTCTGTTCCCCAATATGCAAATGTAACTCTCGGGGAAGAAAATTCTGCTCAAACGAAGAGGTCATTGAGGTAGAAACTTATTTTGAGGATTTCGAAAGAATGTAATCTTTGAAGGGGTTAGAAAAATAGCAGGAACGTTGGAAAAGCGTGTCTAACTAAAATGAGATTATCTAAAAAAATAAATCCGATTTTTTTTTAAATTGTGAGGTCATTGGCTTCTATAAATAAAATGTCATTGGTTTTCTGCTGGTCAAGCAAACTAAATGTTAAAATTAATATTTTCATTTCCTTGATGATTGTTTCTCTCTGTTGAAGCAGGAGTAGTTTGAAAGAGAGTTGTGGTGTTACAATAATAATTCTTTTTGCGGAAGTGTAGTACTTAATTTGATGTGCCGTGAACTATTTTTGGAACATTTCACTTTGATTAAGGTTACATAGGTTTAAATGTGGCATTTTGCAGTATTTACTTCATTTCATCCTTCTGTGAAGTTCACGCATGGACGACCTCTCGTAACTAAACCATTATCCAATTGACTAGGTGTTCTTGAAAGTAAAGAACAATTACAATATACAATGAATTAGTTAATAAATTCCTCAGAAGAGCTGGGTGCATAAACTACACTTTATTGAATTTAATGATGCGTAACACTTGATACAAATTTCTTTATTGGTCAATTTCATTGGATTCATGCTCACAGTAAATATTGGGAAATCTCAATAAACACCGGGAATTTATTGTGAACCATATCATATATAAACATGCTCGAATACTGCCAGCGCAATAGCAACATGTACGCAAGTACTTACTGTGTGCCTTCAATAGTGGTAAAACAAAGAAACCATTAAGTTGTTAACCGTTTTGCTACATGCATGCACATACACTCATATACACTTATTCAGTGAGAGTGAGCAAACGACTGAACTCTACAGTCATGATTATATTTTAAATTGGTGTAAATTTGCATGTACATAAAACGTTATGTTTTATTGTGCAATTAATTGCGGTCTTAATAATACCAATAATGGTATAAATTCGACGTTCGAGAATTGCAACCGTACTATATTTATTTTGTCGTGCACAGTTTTAATGAGAAAAGCGAAATTTGTAGTGCTAATTTAGTTTTCATTTTTAATGATCTCATAAATTTTGCAAGTCTACCGTAGCTACGCTTGCAATACAATTGATCGCATTTTACTTGAAATCCGATAGTTTATAATTATTTACAATTTTTTAACTATAAAATGCGCGCATTGACAATATGACAAATTTGGAGTCAAATATTAGTAGTCGTCTGTATAAAATTATCAAGCTCTTACAGAAATTAAAACATCTTCAGCATAATTTTGTTAAGATCGAAGATGGCTGGTAATTTAAGTTTTTATGAATGTAGGTACACAGCATGACAACTCCTCTTTTGAGTGACTTAAAGACAAAGTTTCCAAACGAAATATATTCGAAGATTAGCGCTGCATAACTTAAAATTGTACTCAAGTATACAGGCTCAGGATAGTTTCACCCCGTACAATACAAACTTGTTTTTTTTTTTATGAAACAGCCGGTATATTGTTGGAGGTTTAGATCACCCTCTTCAACTCATGTCAACTTTCATCAGTGTTTCTTATACCTACCTATCTTAGCTTTTGGAGTAACTGACATAATTTGAGATTTTTGTAAAATGCCATATTCTCTTTACGTTGATTAAATCTCACTTACACAGGATCAACAAAAAATCCTTACCATAACTCTCCCGACTTCTTCACCTCCTTTAGTAAACATTCACCTGAAAAAATTTTTTGTGAAGGATGTTTAGCACACGTTCAAGTGAGATGTTTACGGCCACGGTTAAATTCATTAAAGTACCTTACGGTAGTCATTGAGGGTGATGGTGCTTAAACATTGCATCCAACTTCTCTATGATTTCTGCATACGTTATCACATTCGAAAAAAGAAATCGAATTACTGACCGATATTGCTCCTTTTTTGTGATTCCATAAGTACATAAACTTGCTAACTTTCAACAGCTGTCAGGTTAATAGTATTCAATGAATCTCTTCGAAATTTTGTCAGAAGTCTTCAAACCCGGTACTTTTCATAGCATCCTCGTACATACAAGTAATGCAATATGCACTGAATTTCTTCCCATATCTGTTGAAATATTCTATATAAGTTTAACGTGCATCGCGTAGAATTTCACACAAAATCATCTCTGATATTTTGATAAGACCAATTAAAATCATAATTAAATTAATTACAGCATACAAGGTACGTCTCGTCTAGTATGTACACACATACTCGCATGTTAATTATTAATTATTCATGAAGCATTAATGGAGCAATTATAAGTATTAAGAACTGCTACCTGCGTTACTTTGCTCGCAAAAAGACGCACAAAGTGAGCTCCGAGGCGGAAATACGTCTCCGCCGTTTTGTAATTGGAAACTGGTGCGAAACGCGTGCGGATGTGATAGAGATAGTAACTATATGTTATATTAATAGATCAAGACAAGCAAATTAACCAGGCGTAGCGGGGCAGATATTGTTTCTCATATCACAGTCGACTGTTTATGTTTGTATGCCGTGATAGCATTTGCTTTCGAATGTTTTGATTTCTAAGTATGTCTAAACATTTTGCGACATAGAGGCAATCATAATTCTTCAAAAGAAGGAAAAGGAAATAATGTAGCAATCTATGCAAATAAGTAGCTGATGAAGTAAATGAATGACGAGCTTTACATCTAATAGCAATTGAGCTAAATAATTCGAGCAGTGCTCATTTTTGGCGGTGGATTGTTTTGCTTCTGATGCGCCGTTACATATTCAAATCAGGTCTCTCGCCTTGTTTGCTGAGTGCATCAACTGTGTTGTAGAACATATATGATGAAAACTCAATTTGCATGCAATCCATGAAATCAACCTAAATGAACGAAAAGAGGTGTCTAGCTCGTTGTTTCGAATGTTGTGGTATTATCTGACGCAAGCAGTGATACAAGGTGGAGTAAAAACGCTCTCGGAACCACGTTGATGACGCTGGGCGGGCAGGGGCATGTCTCGTGGGTAGTGTTTTTTCTCTCCTTGCATTGAGTTTGCTGTAAATTATTCCATCACTATCATCATGAAAGCTGTTGTAGTATTATTTTAGTATTACTTTTTTTATTTTTTCAGGTATTTGTTTTCTTGTAAAATATTTAGACTCATTTCAGTTTTCTAGTTCCTAACTTGTACACTACGCTAGATATCGCGACCCCCGTAACCATGAAAATTGTGTAAAACGCAATTAGTTTAAATAGAGCGTTGACTAAGGTAGTGAAAACGAATTTTGTGGAACATTTCCATAGTACCAAAGGAAAAACTGTTTGCACAAAAGTTTACAAATTTTGATAATGGCGAAGATATTAATTTTATCTTGTCAAAACGATCCAGAATTTGTGAATTACATGCGTCTGTTTGTGCAACATCTCTCTTCTTTTTTTCATACAAGGTGAGGTGCTGGAAGTGTAGACGTCTCCTCTGTTGATGGACCAAATTGTAACAAAAGTATGAATTTGGAAAAATTACATGTGTTCTATCTTCAAGAGTTTGTACACTGTGTATGTATTATCAAATCCCTTTTGCTGTCCCATTAAATTCACTGATGTTTCCTTCGGTCTTTGAGTATTCATGTCTTCAATTCTATATTTTATTTTCGAAATTACTTTAACATTGTTTCATTATTTACTGGATTTTAAATATCCTTGTTGTTGTTAATTTTTGAAATTATTTTTTTCGAAATGTTATTTTGCTGACAAATGTTCAAATAGATTTTCCGTGTGTTTGTTTATTCGTTTCCCTAGAATTACCTATCTAAGGGCTTCCGCCTTTAAATGTTTGATCTTTTGATAACTTGATTCATGATGGGTTGAAACGTTATTGCGTGTTTCTTAACAGAGATTGTTATTACAAAGAAAATTCTTGAAAATAGTTGGTAGCTTGCTCTAACTGTTCTCAAAGGAATCACGTACTCGAATACTGTGGCACTGGAACACTGAAACACTTCGCTATTACTCCTAACCACAAACACTTCACTGAAGCTGTACGCACGTTTTGATAGCTAAACTATCGTCTTCAGCAGCAAAGGGTAATAGTGAAATGTTTCAGTGTTCTCAAACAACTCAACAACTTTAGATTCCACGATAATTTTGTTTAACTAGCTGCATAAGTACCATTAGGCATCCGTAAGAATATTAGATTAACAAACAAAAATTAAATTATGTAGAATAAGTGAATTACGTAGAAATTATTTTAATCGTGAATGACATCTGAACGCTTATACACACCTGCACCAAAGGAAATACCGTATTTCCGTAGGTGCTCTACATCTGGGTGTGTCTTAAGATGAAAAATATCCAGCAACTGCTCTTGTACTACTATTACAGACAAAATATCGTCCTAAGGCGTTCACGAGTTGCTATCTTACAGAAGTGTATAGAGTTGTAAAACTGAGAATACGCCACGAAATAATAAACTAAGCAATATGAAATTAACGTTGCAAGCATTGCTTTAAAACTTGCTTGCATCCATTTGAAATTCATATATGCTTACCTCTCGAGGTTTATACGTCAGATTACGGGCAGAACTCAACTAATTATTTCTTATTATTCGGATATACGATATGAAATTCACTGGAACCCTCCCTATTAAAAATTACAATTCGCTAATTAACGAACAAGATAAGTTCAGGGGCTTGCTATAGGTGCAGGTTCATTTCCAATCTGATGCGTCATTATGATTGTAAAACTAAATTTATAAGGCAATATTCGACAATAATAAGCCGAAGAGAGCTTTTCCAATATCCTCGTGTAATTTCGAAATATCGGTCTGTGTTATTGTGATTCGGTCATAAAATCATATATGCTCCGTTGTTTTAAATCCGGAATTACTGTGTAATGCAGCAGATTCGGTTACCGCAAACCTGTTCTGCAATCACGTGCAGCCAATTTTATTGTTGAATCAAAGTCATAGATGAATTGCAATAGAATGTACCTGTTTTAGGCCGAAAAAATAGTTTGGAATGAAGATTGTTAGATTTTCAGAACGCAAGGGGTAAATACGAAAAGGCAATTCCAAATTACTATGTCATAATCTCTTTTCCCTTTAGTTCAAAATCTTATTGAGATAAATTAGTCCAAACATGGTTGAACAGAATCCATTCTTTAGAAAACTCATACTAGTATAAGAAATAATGTTAACCAATGAAAATATTGCAATAGCAAACAAACGAATGGCAACATTTCTCAGATGTATTCCCGGCCTTAGGCGTGAGGATAAGACCCACCTTTGTTGAAAAAGAGGAGTATAGTAAATAAGTAAACAACATTTAATGCACAAAACAAAATTCACAGCCAGAAAATTTAGTTATCTTTCTTAATTTCAACATAGCGCACAACATTATCACTCGAAAGGCTACAGCAAATTAATTCACCTGGCCGAATTAATGAATTGTTAAAGTCATATTTGATCTAACTCCAAGTAAATGATTCTTATACTAAAATCACCACCATACTCTCTGTATACTAGCGTAGAATAGATTACACCGAATAACAAATTCAAAGCCTTTAATTTTTTTTTACAAAACCTGTACGCAAAGTGTTAATCTGCATTTTGACTCCTGCAGATCATGTTTTCTAATAAACCTTTTGTTCACTGGAGATGTCACTAAACAAGTTCCAACAATATTCCTCTAACGTAATTGTTTCGCACTTGTCTTGGTAGTATTTTTCCATTAACGCAATGTCCTAGTGAATCGCTAACACTTCGTAGATTTTCAGCGAAGAAACGCAAAAAATCTATTTTTAAAGGCACATTGTGCCCTAGATTTATATAAGCCTGCAGCGGATTAATTAAATGTTGATAAATTTGTAGAACTAAAAGCTAGATGTAGTAAAAGGCTCTGTTCTCAAACATCTTATTTTTCTATAGTTCCGTATGTAATTTATTATGAATTTTGTTAGTCACAACCTACTCTTCTTTTCTTAACTGTGGGTGTTAGATAGAATCTAATTACGGGTCTCTATTTTGCATGGAAATGTGCATGGGTTGCACCAAGTTTTCTAGAAAAAAGTTTGTTAACCTAAGTTTGTTGTTAAGTATTATGATCGTTGCTAAAATTTAGAACTGAAGGTGAGTTGCGTTCTCATATTTCTTGCTTCTGATGTTACATCTATTGTTTGTAACCATGCACCTTACCAACTACCTCATGCAGTGAATCACCTTGATCACCAGAAGCAACGGATAACAACTTCAAAAATCGGTAAGACTCTTTTAAGATCATATATAGTCCCATTATAAGACGTTACAGTATTTGCTTTGAATTGTCGATATGCATTCTTATATTCAATACAAAATTTCGGTAATATAAATGTATTTCAAAGGTTCATTTGAAAGGAATAAGCCACGTTTAACTTTATATGTTATACTTACTTGACTTAAGAATGTCATAAGCTTCTCTTATATTTAGGAATACGCTATACTTTTGCTACTACCACTTAGCGCTTACATTCTATAAAAATATATCTTTGCTCATACAAGGACTTACTGTGTACTAGAAGTAATGCTAATAATCTTAAAGTTTATATTTGAACTTCGTTCTACACTAAAGTCAATAAGAGAAGTAAAAAGTCTTTCACTTAGATTTTTCGAAGACGCAAACCTTTAGTTAAAGAAATTAAATCTTTTATGTTAACCAATCCATTTTAGCCATATGCACGAAATTTAGATTGTACGGGACGATCGAATTAAAATAGAATTTAAAAAATCAATTCAATTGAACCTCTTAAAAACATTTTAAAATTTCTTGTATTATTCCATTAAATTTGTAAATGATTCCACGCAAATAGAAAAATGATTATGACTACACAATTACTGTACAATTGATGCAAACCCGAAGAAGCGAATTATAAAATCACCATTGAAAATTGTCGTCGAAACACTTGATTACGGGGAATTGCTACCTTTTAATTTCTGCGAAAGTGTGGTGCTAATAACTTATGCAAGCTGATTAACATTCGCGTCTTACTTCTGTTGCTGATCAAGTGAGACAAATTCATACCTACCGCACACTATAATCTATTAAACGGGTTCCGAGCACAGTCGCATACAAGCTCAATATGTTTCACACTATCAGGAACTCTGATCTCGGATAATGGCCACCTTCGGAATTCGCATATGCATCGAATGAGATGAAGATACGATAAGATGAGGGTAAATGTACGTCAAGCTAAACAATGGTAGGTGTAATTTTGATTATACATGCGGTTTTACATGTGCCTTTCTTAACTCAGATGTTTACTATTTGCTTGCTGTTATAAGATTTAGATGTTTATTGATATTTCTATAGCACTGATTCTTTGTTGCCTGTGGCAATATATATTGAATTAGGATTGAATTCTGAACGCATGTTAATTTATTAACAATACCACTCAGTATCGTTTTGTTACTGTGTAGGTGGATGTGCTAAGTTTATCAGTTATTCGTTTGCGTCAACTTAATTACTAACTTTGTTGGATACCATGGGCTAGTGTACGCCTTTTTGTAATAAGGCTACATAAGTGTTACATTTCCTTCACCGTTTCTGGACTAGCGCAAAGCATAAAATTAGTACGTACAAAGCACGTATACTAACATATAACAGCTATTCCAAGGCAACTGTAGAAGTGGTCACGCTTTATATTCCGAGCAGTTGATGAGCAATTTTGTGACTGTTGCCAATCAATTTTGTTGCTTCTGCTGTGGCTATGCTAGCTTCTTAATATTAAGCAGGCTAAATTTAGGACAACATATTAAATGTTTTAATATACCGCCCGGTCGAAAGCAACCCGAATGCTACTGCAAATCCGTAAATCAATTTTTTATAATAAACAAATGCAAGCTATCATCACAATGAGGCAACGTTACGCATAGTAATGACGTATTAAGCTATCAACATTATGGAAGTGCAATATTTGTAACATATGATGCTCGTAAACAAATTGCATTTATTCGCTTTAAATGTCTAAATGCGAATATGATTTCATTGCCTATTGTACTCGTTTTAGTCTAGGCTTCGCGAGAGAATCAAACGAAACGTAAATTACAATTAATGCATCATTGAAAAAATGATAATGTTATTAGATATTGTTTGTGGGAATACCATATTTATCAATATAGTAATACGTGGTTGTTTAATGGGAAATAGTCCTCAAGAACCAGTATTACATAATAAATATAATAATTTAATGAAAATTCGTGTTAAATTTATCGATATCTGTTCCGCCGTTGCTCGCCTGACTCGAAATTAATGGCGTATTGTTTGTACAATATAAATCTTGTATTAACGGACTCTAATTGCACATACTACTTTAACACCGTAATAACAGTTTGTACTTTTTAATTAAAATGGACGTCAGATTTAATCAGCGCAGCTTTAAGATATCTATTTAGCGCAAAAATTCTTTATTTATTGTTTGGATGTAGCCATATAAAGTTCTAAAATATATAATGCTAATTTTGGTGGACATGAATTAAACTTAACGACTACTTTTTAATGGCTATAAACTGCCTACATCTTATTTAATAAAACGTCTTCACTTATAAGGAATGTGTATAAATCGTTATGGTGAATACCAAGAGTTAATGCTTCTTAAGCCTTTCGATTGTACTTACAAACCTTATATCTTACAATTAGCTAAAAGTGCAAATTTAAACGGTCTTTTTATATTTTCTAAGCAAACCAGCACTAATAGATACATTGTGACAGATTCGAACCACTGCGCCCTGTGATCAATACTAAGTGGCCACGATTAGTTTCTTAATTAATATACTGGCAAATTTTCCATTGAATAGAAAAATGTAGAGCCAATAAAGAACTTAAATGTAACTATTTATAATGGTTACTCTTCTACAGATGTTGATCCCATTCTTAAGTGAGCCCAACATAGGCATTAGAAGAGAAATTCTACGACTTTAATTCCGGTAGATAAGAAATTTGTGAAACTTCCCTTTCACAGAATGTCGAAATCTATAAGTAAAGCTTTTATGGAGCAAAATATGGACATGCGAGAAACACTGAAAAAACACAAAACCAGTTCCATAAATGTGAGAACCAAACTTGCCATCTCTGGGACATGCATTATATCTTACAACTGAAACACTTCACTGACACTGAATGTACATTTCGATAGCTAAGCTATCATCTTCAGCAGCAATACTGAACTAACTAAATCTTACAAGAGTGATTTGTAGAAGTTCCAAAACAAGACTCCTAGAATAATCACAACGTCACTTGGTACGTGCGGAACCAGCGCCCTGGCAGTTCCAACTTTTGCCAGACATCTGCGGAAATTAATAACTGGAACACGAGAACGGGCAGGAGTCTTCGACAATGCCCTGTTGAAACATGTCACAACACCGACAGTCTTCTAAGTAATCTGGAAGATATATCGAATACGAAAAAAAAAATAGGAAATTTATAAAATTGTATGTGGAGACTGGGATAAAACCTATACATATTTGACAAAGAGACGGACAGTATACTAAGCTCAAACAGCACATAGCTCATTGCCGCTTTGGAAGAATCGAATCACCAAGCGTAGCAACACATAAACGAAACCGGGCATAATATGAAGTTCAAATTAATTAATATATATGTATATCACAAGAATTAGACGTTTATGAAATTATTTATACAAAAAATCTGTTAAAGCGAGAAAGCCTTTCGTCACTCGATGTCGATGGATTTATTAGGGTAAAAGGAATACATGGTTTATGTTTTATGTGTTACAGGCCAACTAGTTCCAAGTATCTCGCATATCTAAGCTTTAGAACACATAGGTGGGAAAAGGAGGTACATACTTATAAATATATTTTAGAGTGGAGAACGAGGCACGTTGGAATTAAAATATTTTTCACACGACATTCAGTCGTACTGTTGGCAATGACACATGTTCCAAATTAACTAAATATTTGTGTGGTGTGGAGTATAGCGATACCTCATCGTTTGCCATTGTATCCCACAGTTCTTGTTATAATTTGTTAGTATTTTTATCTTTAGCCTCGGTTTACGTCAGATTCGTCTATTCTTTTCTGCCATCTTTTGATCTCAATAGGGAAAGTGATGTTGTTTGCTCTCCCGTCAACAGCTGTGTTAGCACCTTTTGCAATTTTCTTGAATACAATACTTTTTTTTTGCTGCTTTTAAAACATGGCCTTCCACCTGAAAAATACTAGCCAAAAAAATACCTTTGCATTATCAAATTATGTCAAACAAAAAGACAGGTACGTTCTACATTAAAAGTTTTTTTCGCTTCTTATCGCATATTACGTAGATACCGGCTATCTGAATCAATCCTTTCGAGGTTCAAAATCATTTCAATAATTTTCAATGTCAATGTAATGTGACAGCGATTTAACGTTTATTTGCGAGTTTTTAAACGCGTAGTGTGGTATGGTCCATAGTTATTTAATTGACCCTTTCATTTCAAAGAATCGCCTCACAGGACAGCACTACTTAATTTTTCTACAAAATGAATTAGGACATTTCGCTCAAGCAACGTTTGGACGATAGGTTTCCACGGCTTTGGATTGGTCCAAACCTCATGCCACTAGACTATTGTTTATGAGGCAAGTTAACGAATTAAAAATACTGCAGCCGATATTAAAGGTAGACATGGAGCAATCAAGGGACATTTATTAAAACAACGCTATGATTGAAAAAAAATGTTAAAGTATGAGAACCTTGGTTATTTGTAACTTAGAAACAAGTGAGAATCAGATAAGATAACATACCAGTTATATTAAACAGAACTTTGAGACCTTTTCTTTCTCCTCATATTTGCGCATTTTAGGTAAGCAACGATGCGCTTATTCTACAAGAACAAATTGATACTGGTTCACTGTATTCCTTTTGGAACTTCCTTCTTCCAGAGAAACTATGCATAATACTGGAAGCGAGAGCAACTTGCTTACAAATCAACTATACATGGACATGAGTGAAAAAAATGGATTGTTGTAGTGATCTTACAATCTAAGGTAATACCAACAGGTACCTCGCAACAATTTTTACTCTTCTTAAATTTTGAAGCCGGTAATATACTGACACGGACAGAAGCATTTTCCGAACAATTTATTACCACCTAAAGTATCCAGACTACCTCTTAAAGGAAAACATTCCTTCTCCTTTTATCTGCGAGCGCGTACTTACGCGCAAAAGCAAACGCGATCACCTTCACAATAAGCGAATGCTAATTTGTATAATAAAAGTGTATAAAGGCGAAAACTGGCGCCGGCCCGAAAATATTCCTTTAAAAATTCCTCGTTACTTGAAAAGAAATAACTTGCAAATCAATAAGGTAAAGGATAAGGCTAAACATTCCATAATTAAATCCCATAAAAATTTCTTATCTGAATTTATCACTTTCAATTTGAGTGCCATTATGCGGTGGCATGATAAATAGCCGAGTGAGTTTGTATTCGCACATTCGCTTCGGTCTTTGTCGTCGGACTGCAGCAACGAGTCCCCTCTTCGATGTGCGTTGTATAACCGCATATCGTGCATTGTACAAAAACGATCGCATCTACCGCTTCTGGACATAAAGCATTTTATGCTCTTATTATGTGGTAATATACCGTTCTGCGGCGGATTTATACACGTATAATCTTTATACGTTACGTTATACCAGTAGGATATATGCCGCCAATCAAGTCCTCTACAGTTTCAATAAAAATATCGCTATGCTAATAAAATCGAATTCGCATTTGCATATATATTGTTTGCCTCTTAAGTGCCCCTGTAAACGCGCGTAAATGATTTTTATTTGTTTTTCTTCTTGTTGTAGGAGCGTTCTCTTGCAATAAGGCAAAACCGCGCGCTAATTCTATATGCCCGTCACCACAGTAGTCTGATCTTGATGGGTATTTATTAGTTATTTGACGGGTTACATAAATCACCTTCAAACAGTCTTAATGAATTTCACCGTAAAATAAAAAACGGGGTATAATACGTAGTCCGTAAAGAAGATGGTATAGGCGACGGAGATGGAAACAAAACTCATTCTTGAAACTGTAACATTACCAAAATCAGAAAACTAATTTTTTGATTATCTTAAAGTGACTTGGTTATATTTTCAACGATTAATTTCACCTATTTAATGACAATGTGTAGATACTTTAGTATTAACGTACTGTAATGCTTTTCTTATTAACGATTTACTTATTATTTACACTTTGTTGCTTACAGTTGGAAGATTATGAAACTAAGCAGTGTTCATGGCCCTTCCCCCAAAATTTGTTTACTTAATAGGTGTGTTTAGTATTTATGTATGTGCTTCTACTAACACGCATTTGGAATAAACGGAACCACTGCATGTATCTCCCTTGCGAGAGAGAGAATTGCTCTATATTTAGATGTATGTAATGCTTGTATATTTGCTGGCTTACTCAGTTGCTTTCTAAATTAAACACAAGACCTAGGAATGAAAAATAAATTTATTAAATAAACAGTCCTCTTTGCAGCATAAACGTTATTTGATATATGTATTTGACACACCACCTCTAGGATCTACTTATTGCTCCATGTTACTATACCCTACACAAGTGACAAAAATGGAAACCAAATGCTGCAATGTTAAAACATTGTTTTACGCATCGGCGAAGGAGCGACGGACGGTAATCGTTGTATTATATCTTCTCTCTTAACGGCAGTTCTTTACCGCACTTAAATCCCGGATTCTCAATACATGCGTTAGCAGTACTTAAAACATTCAGACTATTAAAGTAATGTTTTCTCGATTTACGCATTGCAGATTTTTGAATATTTGTGTATGTTATAAGAAACTAAATCTATTTTTACAATATATGCGTACACGTTAAAGTTTCAAAGAGTTAATGTGAAATACCTGTATTAATTTATTTAATATAAGACAAACCATTTCGTGGACGCACGTCAAAATCATTATTTTTTCAGTAGAGCCATTTTAGAATTTTCCATTAGATTATTTATGAGTTTATGATTACATACTTTATTGTTATAATGTCATATAATTTTCTCATATATATTCCAAATATATTGTTTGGTTCTACTTGACCAGTTGTTTCAAAATAGTAGTCTTTGACTTGTGTCAGTTTTTGAACGTATATAAAATGTTGAAATTATGGAATAAGGCAAAAATAAAACGTTAAATTTACAAAATAAAAGTAAAATGTTAAGTGTCGTTAAACAAACTGCATTACTGTAAATACGCAGTGCCTTTGGAGTACGAATTAGGAATTATAGAAGTTACCTTATATTTGAATTTTAAGTGGACATTGGAGAAAAACAGACGAAATAGACCAATTAGAAGTTCTTGATTGAAAGGAAACTATCAAGACTTATTTATGTATTTATAGTTTGAAAACTTCATTCAAAAAAAGCATGTAAGTGTGTAATTCTAGAAAACTCGATTGATTTGTAACTTCAAAATTTGGAAAATTATAAACTACGAAGCCATGTTGTTAAACTGGAGAAGCAGGAATAACCTACGAAGAAATAAAGGACGCTATTAGAAAGTTGAATAACGGGAAGACACTAGGACAAGATAAGGTAACTTCCGAAATGATTAAAAGCATGGGGGAAAATGGCACGTATAACTCCTAACAGAAATATGTCATGAAGCCTGGAGGGAGGAAAGGATACCGTGGCATTAAAAAATAGGTCAAATAGTACGCATTTTTATGAAGGGAAACAATAAGGATTGCAGTAACTACAGAGGGATTACACTAATAATCACAGTGATGAAAATATACGAACAAGCAATGGAAAGAAAATTGAGATGTGTGATTGAGCCATCCTTAGCAGGCAAGTAGATTGGCTTCCGAAAGGGTAAGAGTACACAGAATCACATATCCTCACAAAGAAAATTATTACTAAGACAATAATCAAAGGGAAGAGTATATATTATGCTTTTATGGACATCGAAAAATCTTATGTAGTTTATGCAGTCTTAGTATGCTTTGCAATAATAATAAGTACATATGTACATGGTATATTAATATGACAAAAGGTTTGCACCTTATACTTCAGTTAAGGCGAGCCAACCTCTGTGACATTGTGATGTTATATTTCGAGTAAAATTCTGAAATGCATCAAATTTTAATTCTTGAAGAACACGTTTCAGCAATAATGATTCTTCTTCTTCTATATCCAAGTTTTGGAACTTTAATTAAGGTTTGAAGGAAAGAAACGTTTGGAATTAAATTGGAAGCTTCATCGAGGCACACTTCCATAAAGGGGTATGTGGGGGATAGAAATAGGCACTTGTAAACGATATTTTTTCTCTGAAGTAGGGATGGTACATGCATGTTAGTTTTAGAAGTTTCTCACATCATTCGGTTACCGGTTGATGATGAGGACCATTCGCGTCCGAGTCATTCATGCCGAGGTTGCCGATACTTATATGTTGTTTACCATGCTACGCCACAGTCCTTGCTATCATTATTATATACTTTTCAAAATAATTTAAAAATCTCATTAGGCATTTTCCATTCTAACGGTGTATTTATTTAACAAAGCACAAAATTGCACCTTAGACTAAGTTGCTAAATTGTATAAACTGAATTTTGACCTAATTATTAATGTTCTGCAAGAGCAAGATTTAAAAAATAAAGGAGAATGTGCAACACCTAATACATTCTATATACACCTACCTGTTTATGGACTTTCGTGTTCATTTATTAAACACTTTATGTTCAACGAAATGTAACACACAGATAACGACAAACCCAATTAATTGAAATGAATTCAACTATTTCAGAAAAAGACTTTTCTTCTTTACTCTTATGAATTTTCTACTGTTCCTTATCAAATAATTAAACGCGTTTGGACTCACCCATTTCATATTAATTTATTTCATTTATCGATAGCTGAAAGTAGCGTTGATAAGTACTGCTGATAGATATGTCAGGACTTAGAATTTTACTAGAATCCAATTATTACGGAATGTAAGAGAGATAGACGGTTATGAAAAATAATATCACGTGCGCTTTGTGCAATTACAATTACCAGCTCACCGGTTTTGTGGCCGCCACATACGCATCTGAAAGCTTATGCGCCGCAGGCGGTGTAGATTTATTAAGGTATCCGCGTTCAAATGCTGCTCGTCAGAATATGTATACAGATATAAGGGAAACTTGTTTTGGTTTAGGTTCTATATTTTAAATCTCAAAAGCAACTTAAAATACTTGCTATACTGTTACCTTTGAAACTGCTACGAATGCATTCTGAACTTAGAATTTTTCAAGAAAGAAATATTTGAGGATAATTTTTTAGAAACGTAATTTTTCTCTCATATTTTTCGATACACCTATTCTTCCTAGGTATCAATGCTGCAAACCGACAGTACCAAACCGTGCTTACTTGTTTTGTGATTTGGTGGACGAAGCGGAATCTGGTGTACACGGTGTACCAGCGGAGGAGGAATTAATTTCTATCAATTTCAGGTGTACTTCACTTTACCAATTCATGCTTTTAATTTATTGAGCTGCACTACTTTCACCCTTGAAGCTTGTCGATTCTACAGGCTCAAGTTTCGTCCACTGTGACAATGTCTATTTCTAAAACGATGTGTTTAGTGTGTTTGATCCCAGTGGACTAAACATCTTGGAAGGTGGCGAACTTCGGACAGGACAGAAAGAGATTACACTTAATCTGAAAAGCGGTAATCCGCAGTTTTCTAAACTTAAAGAACACAACATTTTAATAAGCAGAAAGTTTTTTTAATCCTGCATATATATGCGCGTAGCTCTAGCGACATTCATTGGTTCCCAATTTAAAAGGGTACGTTTCAACTTCAAAATTATTTCGTTTAAATTTTTGTAACAGAAAACTAACTTTAGGCACGTGGCTTAGAATATGGACGTCAATAATTGAAACCTTTTTTAGTAGAAGAAGAGTTTTTGCTGTGAAAACATGTACCTACTGCCATTGCAATTCTTCTAGGGAACCTCAGCTATGCTATAGATATAATATAGTTTTTCAAAACAATCCAATTCCCTTTCCCAGATGATCGTTCAATATTTTCCCACCTTTCGAGTTGGAGAGGGCGGTACGCTTGTTATTTGCCTAGGCTGGCATAATATCTCGGGCCAATCTTGCCTAACTCATTAATGATTATTCACTAATCACTCATGTATACGCAGTTACTTCTGTGATCCCTGCTGTTTCTGACACGGCCGCTTTTTCATCAACTGAAACATACCTGTTACATGTTTACCTAAAGATCGCAGTTCAGAAAGGAATAATCTTAACACATAAGGGCCTCATGTTGTTTTCTAAATCATCGCAAATCAACTTGTCACATTCTCTTGTCACAGAGACAAAGTTTGGCTACGCATTTTTAATTTAGGTCGCTATGAATCTGTGCGATACACGTTTAAGGTGAAAAAATTGCTGTACACGATTTTTTGTAGTATTAGTGATAGATTCGGTATTACCAAATGCTATGTGTACAGCATGAGCATTACCTCCTACCTACTCGCCATACTACCACCATTTTTCAGAAAAGCCTTGTGTAAAATTTTGAATAAATTACCACAGAAGATTATAGTAATTTATACTTATAATAGTTTTAGGTGCAAGGTAAAAAAATATTACTGAATTATAGTTGCTACAACTTGATGATTGGGTCACTGAGATTTTGTTTCGGTTGACTTGTTTTGTTTCACGTTTTGCACTTTTCTTCTGTATTCTTTTTTGTTTCTAAATAATGATTATTATTATTATCGAATACATGTAAACGTTTATGGAAGAGAGTGTATAATTAAAGATACCTGAATCATATTATTTCTTGACTTCTTTGCAAACATCTCCACGATTGCGACCATAATTCCCGGTGCCAATGATCTGCGAGGGTTGCGAAGATGGACAAGCATCTTAATTAGCTTGAGAAATTAGTGAAAGTTATACTACCGCCTAACCACTATGTGTAGACGCGTTTCACCGTATTACGACTCACCAGTGCACGTTTGTGTGTTGACTAATTTGTCGTATATGCACTGAATACGTGTAAACATTTAGGGATGAGAGTATCTAATTAAAGATACTCAAATCACATGATTTGTCGAAATTTGTGTGTTTATTTACAATTTTGTTGCTATTATTACTCCTACCGCCGCTGCGTTCTTGGTTACTACATATTAGAGCGTGACCTGATCATCCGACAGAAGAGACATCTGCAACCAGTGAATAACTATTAGCAACAGCAAATAATCTTCAAATTAAATGCTGGAAATCAAATGCTGTTTGCAGAAGTTTAACATCACACTATAGGTTTTTCTGCTACCTTTGAGAAATACTACGTACAGCCCAGGAAAACAAATTGTTTCTTTGCATCTTTTATTTTTTGTTATAGATTACAAACAACAGGTAGTTCAAACCAAAAGCTAGTATTTAAAATAAATATAATTAATAAATAATATAAAAGAGGCAACGCAATTTCAAACACATTAATATATACAATGGACTTTCTCGTACAGGAACATACTTACATTTATACAATTTATTCAAGACAATTCAGAGATGAAACACAATTACCTACAATATTTACAAAAAAAAAATTACTTTGATGATATATCGAGAAAGGAGAGCTTACTGTATCAATACATTCGTATATACATAAAAGGGCTTCTTCTCTGGATACACTTGCGCCTAATATAATTAATGTTTCGATACTTTACGGAAAAAAAATATTTTTTCCTATATTCAATGTGACAAGATCCATATATAGCAATTGAAATGCGGCTTATTACTTCGCTTGACTAACTGCTCTTATTTTTCTACTTAACAATATTTTCCAACTGCGATCTCTATACGCCGCGCCGTAGTCAAGAATTTATTTGATTTATGTGTAGGTAATTTAAGATTGTATCAAATTCCCGGATGTTATATGGTTGTAACTGAGGTGAGTATACCATGGTAACAGTATTTCGTGAAAAAATCCAGTTATCGGAAATGTAGGTGGTCGCCTCTAATGAAACATCTTAATATTTGAATCATAAATAATTTTTAACTTAATGGCTCTAAATGCCCTTGGGACATAATAAATTTGTCGCTTGCTGTAACTTGTAACTTACAATTTGGTCGTATATAGGCGTTACATAATTGGATGAAATTTATTGAAATCCCAAAATAGTCATGTAAAGTACGAGCTCATAGCATTAATTTTGATAAATGTGGGCCATCGACGTTGTAAGATAGAACGGAATAGATCATTGATTTGGCGTGTTTTGAAAACATGCGTCACACACTTGACTCTAAGCCTATCTCAATAGAAAAGAAGTATAAATATAATCTATAACAAAGGACTATTCCAAAGCATCCTTTTCTTCTCTTCTTTTATTTCCCATTCATAAGCTTGCATTTTTTTGTGCAAAATAACGTCAAATTATATTTTAGAACCCATTCCGCTTTTATTCAGCGTTAAAATCTACGGAGGTAGTTTGAAAAGTTTCCTATCTAACAAAGAAACAAGTATTTAGTTTTTATGAAATTCAGCCTTATTTCGCAGCATGGCCTCCTTGTGTGGCGCGGTGCATTTTTTTGGTGGGACTGCAATTTCTCCCTTTAATTTGTCACGCAATGAACCGCAGTATGCCCACGTTATTGTTTTTCCTTTCAACATAGTCGAATTAACAACTCAATCCCAAAAGACGGTTGCGATCACTTTCCCGGCCAATGGAACAGTCTTTGTCCTTTTTGAACCGATTCAGCATTCACAGTCCATTATTTCGAGTGCACCTTGACTTCAGGAGTGTACCCGTGTACCCAATTCTCATCCGCAGCTATAAACTGACGCCAAATCCCCGATTTATCGCTCCAACAGTGTTCATTCAAATGCGTGTTTGGTCCTGCGTGAGCAAGCGGCGGTTAGGTTTCTCATGTCCAAATTTTTAGTTAACATAAAACAAACACGTTCTTTTGAGTGACATCTGCTGTTGTTGTAACCTTAATTGGACCGTTATTGAACATCATCTGATGAACTTTTCTGTTGTTATCGGTAGTGGTGGCAATTCATGGCTGTCCTAAATGTTCGTCGCCAACCAACAACCACGTTTTAATTAAGTTGATCAAAATTTCATGTGGCAAATGACGGTGCAGAATATTTTTGATGAGTAAGGCCAGCTTGCTTTCTTCGTATGTGTGATAGAACGTAACAAAAGGAGCATTAACATATCAAAGGAAAAGGTAAGAAAAAGAGGCACAATCATACTGCATTCAAACTACAGGCATACATCGCCAAAAGTAATCACATTATAGAGTTTATGAATACACCACACTTTGATATACGTTCTAGATTCTATAATTTGCTGATTTGTTTTCGTAAAGGTCTAACTTGCTGTGACAAAGTAACCACATTTTTCAATTAGCACATTTGTTACTTTT
Source organism: Oryctes borbonicus (assembly GCA_902654985.2). Lineage (NCBI taxonomy): Eukaryota > Metazoa > Arthropoda > Insecta > Coleoptera > Scarabaeidae > Oryctes > Oryctes borbonicus. Next base: position 2,307,020 of record LR736859.1, on the reverse strand, counting down.
TCAGTGTATAGGGCCTTATTTACCATTACCTTGCGTACCAAATGTTTGTTAAACATTATACACAAAGCTATAAAAATTAATGGTTTGTTGTAGATATTCTAGTTGATCATACCAAGAGGTTCGATAGCATTGACGATAATATATGAATTTAAAGCTTAGTACCCACGGCAACTGTAAGAAACACCTTAGACTTTCAAGTCAGCGTATATTGAAGTATGAAATGTAATTTTCTGTACGATAATAGATAGATCCGACTAGCCCTCAGCCCTCACTATATAAAGGCGCCCAATGAACTCGATTTTCTTTGTTTGGCTATAAATATACGCACGAAATAAAGACGCGCTTTCAGAAAACATATTTTAGCTCTCTCATTTTTATTAGATCACGATGAATTAAAAGATTTATTATCGATAGCCTGCGTATTCATTGCGACTAAACTATTTAATTGCTTTAAGGTCGCTCCTTCATTCATTTCGACTAAACTACCGATCGCCGGAAGAGTCTGCGGAAAAATCTACAATGGTTCTAAAAGCTGGTTGATATTGAACATTTCGAATCATGATGTAAAGAATCTGGAGGAAACATTGGACAGTGCGGCTTATCATCTGGTGTACATTCCTGAGGTATTTTCTACTGTGTTAAGTACATATGTAACTAAAAGAATCACGTTTGGTTGTCAACCGGTACAGCTTCTCATGTTTTCCAAATGGTAGTAACACATTACATGCATCAACCTAAACTGTTATAAAAACCCTTTACCGATTACCAACTTCAAGACTGCAAGAAGCTATATCTACTACTATCATAATTTCGCAGATAGTTATGTGATTATATGCAAATTTTTGTTGTGTAATAGCAAAAATTACCGCCACTAACGTGATTAGTTTCTCAAAATTTTCTTGAAAATGTACAGAATGCAGTTGAATGCACTATTAATTAATCTAGAAGGTTATGTAATAAACAAAGATTACAACATGAAATACATAAGAAAAGCTATTATTTAGAATTATATTCAAAAAGTCGTATATTACAGGTTGTTTTTAGCGTTCTACTTGTAAATATATGCTAATGATACGAGTTGCATGCATCTAATACAGAAACTGCTACATAATATTTCAGAACAAAGTTGATTCCAGTGGGTAAGTGTACTTGCATACTATATTGAGGCACATCTATCAATACGGTCTGGTTATGATATCTGTTAATTAAAAACCAACCGGATTATTAATTTATAATTATTTTTAAAACTAGCAATTACTGTGTAGAACAAAAAACGAAATTAGTTTAAGTGAGATAGGATCAATAGGAATAAATAACCAAAGAATACACGCTGCTTCATTCCCAACTGACGGTACAAAAGTATACCGCCAGAATAAACGTATTAACAAATACCGTTTTTTATGAGCACGGTTCCGATTTGCAATAAAGCAAAAGCAGCTTATTAATATCCAAATACTGATCAAATTTAATTATAGGTTGTGTGTAGTGTTATTGATACCAATAATTTACTTTGGAATATTCAAAAATCTCCCAATGCTCCATTGTCAGATACGAATGCACAAAAATATTCTCAGGGTTAGAAGAATAGCAAATAATCAAAACAACCGTTATTTAAGGATGGCTATGCCGCATTGTAGTAGGCTTTAATAACAAAAAATTATGATAATGGATGCGTACTCCGCATTTCGAATTAAATTAAAAAGGATTTCTCTCATTACATTTAATCACCGACTATATTGAATACACGAAAATATCAAGTTGAGAATGAATCGGAACTGCTTATATAATAATATGCTAGATTGGGATATGTACTTAAGCAGGGCAAACAAATAGTAGAACGAACTTTTGTTAGATCGTTATTTTGTTATGTCGTTTCTTATACCGTTTATAATTAATTGGAATAATCAGCTACTGTATAAAACAAAAGATGCTTACTCATTAAGCTTTCTACTCCAAGAGAAACCTACTTAACAAATCTCATGTTTCATTACGATGTACTACATTCGTTGATTATGAGATTTGCTGCTATATACATCTACGCACACCACCGCAAGTTAAAGGAGTTACCTAAAATGCTGGATTGAAAAACTGTAAATATCCATAAATACACAATACAAAAATTTCCAACGCGAGATAATTGGAGACAATAAAATGTTTAGTAGAACCTAGCTATAAGCAATGAACATGCAGGTTAGAAAACCCGGGATTATTTTCATTTTGCGAATACTCAGCAGGGATGGAAAGTGCTTCGGCGATAAAACCTTCATTCTTACCTTGCTCCTCAGCAGTGTCTAAAATTATAAATTGTTAGTTCTAAAGTAACTAAAATGTACAATTTGTAATTGAAAAGTTATTATTAAGTCTCCTGGAAAGAAAGGAAGCGGCATCGAGACTAGAGGATCGGAGTTAATTAGTTCCAAAAAACATTCAGTAATCGAAAATTTCGTAACTGGAATAATATTTTCTTGTAAAAATCAAACGAGATAGAAATAATGTGTTGCCGTAACCACAAAATAATAATATAGACAATAAAGTTATATGGAGAAACCAATAAGAACCTATGCAATTGAAATTAGAAACAAATAACTTCATTTACATATAGTATCTTTAATAAGAACTCTTTTTGGCATATGAAAGACGGGAAGGGTGCAGTAGAATAATGGGCGGTTAATCAGACCAATAGTCGGGTATCGTTACGGCAGGCATTCTACCGAATCTGTGAAAGTTGTAACCCACTTTTAGTTTCAGAATCAAAAACATTTTATAACATTTCTACGAAGTGGCCATCCCACCAGAATGAAACGTCGCTTAACGGAAGCAGCTTCAAGGGGACCGATATCCGTTCAGAAACTTAGCTTAACCACTGCCCCTAAAACGCTCAAGTGGGGTAAATATGATGAAGATTGAAACGAGGTCAGCGTCCCACTTCTCCGGATTACCATTTGCCCCTGACCAATTTATCATGATTCAACATTTATCTAATTCTGTTCCATTTCCCCATGCATCTTATTCCACTGGTTGTACAAGGTAAACCAAATGTGAGTAGATATATTGTGTCTGTCAGAACACATCAGAAAATGCCTAGAAACAATAACCAAAAAATAATGCTAAAATGATCCGCAGGGTATTGATGGAATTATTCACGGCAAACGCAATACAGGGAGAGAAAAAAATACACTAGCCACGGACATGTTTCTACCTACCTGGCGTCATCAGCGTGGTTCCGAGAGTATTTTTAACTCTACCCTGTTTCGATGTTGCCTCACAGTTAATGCCATAACATTTCAAAACGACAAACTAGACATTTCTTGGCGCCCTTTAGTATCAAGAAATGCCAAGAAACGCATACCTTCCATGAGGAAGCTATTTCAGCATCATTTTTTGGTTATGTTATGTCTGTAGCTGTCAACTACATACATCAAACTATGCAAAATACTAATATAATCATCGGCATTCCCCTTGTCGAATAAAGCAGATTTATCGTCATGATGTTGCTCTAGATTGTTTTCTTACAATTATTAGCTCTACATCTAAGACATGCACTTCGTAATTGTTACAGCAAATATTAGTACTAGTTACCATCTAAGATGCCTAAAGCTTGTCTTGTTTGTAATACATACTCTAAATAAAACGATTACCTCTTAGCGAACAACTAGGCAAAGACCTTTATCTACAAGCTTTTACTTCAGGCCACCCTTTTTTGTGATGCGTTACGATATTACTTCCATTTACTGTTTTTTAAGTAGCTACAAGTTTACATACAGCCTTGGTTATATGTTTTAGGCGCGTACATATTAATATTTTGTGACCTCACCATGTCTTTACTGCGACTGGGCATTGTCAAAGTAAGTTTTTAAAAGGTATTACCTGTTATAGCATCGCGAAACAAACGCAATTCCTCTTTGGAAAAATAGCAAGGCGCGTTGTTTTGTTGAAGTTAAGAATCAGAGTTCTCATTTTCAAATTTTCACTTAGCATGGTTGTATAGCGAATGACATTTATACGACCCCCGCTTAAATAAACTTTTCCGATAGAACCTTCACACTTTCACCGCCGTGTTCGATTGCATATACGACACGACAGGGATAACATGGTTTTCCGTTCTTGCACTCCATTTCCTGCGTACCAGATCGCCCGGAAAGTTGCATTTAACAATAAAGAAACCCGTCTACCTTGTTGTTTCTTCTCAGAAATGTCGAATAACGTAAATGCTATTGTCAAGTGAAACGAGACTGTGTTTAAACTTGCCCCTGTATTAGATCTATAGCCTTTGACCAACATTCAATACGCCAAACTTTTTGCTCATTCAAACCGCTCCTTCCTATGGTTTTGCGTCAGGCCGCCAACAAGCTATATGGCTACTTAAATACCCTCAAACCTCAGAAGATAAACCTTTTGCTGACATTCTTCGATTCCGCAAAGACGTTTTTTCCAAATGCATATCTGTTGCTGTAGTAATACGTTCGCATCCATTCTTCTTTCACACATATGGTCTCAAAAATATTTTCCTCCTCGGATGTTAAAGACACACAGATGGGAAAGCACAGTTTCCCTTCTAATCTCATAACTATGTAAATTATTCCAATATTATGTATTTGAGCGTAGCTGAGTTTGTATACTCAAATACAGTTTTAATCCGTATGGGTACCTAGAAATTTATTTGATTCTAAGATCTTTGAATTTCCCAAGGAAGGCTAAGATACATGGCCACGGCTGTATATGGAATGTAAAATAGGTCTATCCTGTTACGAGCCTCCTGTAGCAATAATGAACATTAATGTTCCATGCGCTGAAGCCTTGCGTTTCCTACTAATTGAAGCACACTTAAGAGTAGATTTGACAAAATACTGCTACGCTTCATTGGTCGTGGTTAATACAATCTGATACCGTGACAATTGGTAATATCTTGCCATTCTTTAAGTGCGAGAAGTGAAAAGGAGGTGACAAGTTTTCGTCTTCAATCAAATTACTTTCAGCTAATGCGGTTACCTAAAATTAGAAACTTGGATTATTTAACACATACTTACATTAAGAAGCCCATGTAGTTTGAAAGTTTCCTACTTAACTATCGATGCTGGAAGATATAACAATGTATTATAATGCTATAAAGTTTCTCTAATTTATACAATGGGTGCTTTTAAGCACGATATATTTCAAGTAATCTAGCCAACACGGCTGTTCTTGACGAGGGATTTCTCTAAGCGAAATGGATTTTATTGGGTTTCTTATGGATTGGTTCCACTTCATTTCGTTTACTAACTGTTAAGCGAAAAGTGTGTCCCATTGCTAAACAAAATTTTGTGATAAAACAACGAGTCAGTTTCCAACTGTTCATGAATTCAATCGGCGAAAGAACGATGCAGGTGGTAGTCTCGTGGCTTTGATTCATGTATCAAGTTCTTATAGGGATGTAAGCCAAGATCTTGGTGCAAAATTTTTTACGAAGTATATGAATAGAGCCTCTTCCAGAGTTTCGTTTACAATAACGATATTCTCTTCAGTAGGCACATTTTTTCGATGTGCTGAGAGTCTGGCATCGTGTAAAGAGTATGTGATGGGAAATTTACCCACTGTTCGACGGATGATTTACTCAATAGAACTATTATGAGGTCATAAAAATCACGAAGTCGCCTATAAGTGGGGCGAATCGATAAATCTGAATAATTTAGTAGCGTTGTTCAATCGTGAATCTATTCATGGTACCCTGTTCATAAATGCCAAAAGGTGAACCCTGTATGACAGCTCGTTTAACAGTTAATTTTTCGTAATTTCTGTCTAAGCAAAGAATAGTCCACAGATCCGGATACGAAAATAAACTGATGGAATAACAAAAGCTAATCTCAAAATTTGACGTTTACTCTGATAACGCGGCACGTAACAAAACTCAGCGTTCATTTGAATGACCAAATTTACATTAATCTTGTACTTGAAGTCACTTCACCTCAAATGACTTTTAGAATTAAGGACTTGGTAAAATGTGTCTTCTCTCAAAGGCAACCCGACTTAATCAGGGTAGATTGTTTCAGCGTCTCTTCGGTCCCTTGTTGACAATAACATTTGTCAATTATAAATCACGACTGATTACGATACACATTTTAAGTAGACAATAGATTCTTGCAATTAAATTTTCAATCAACCAAAACTTCTTTTCTTTGAAAATACGATATTACAGCTTGTAATATGCTATACGAGTTCGCGATCTAACATCTGATACCTCCCACCAGACTTGACGACTTGTTGCTAGCAACTATTTAATTTACGAAGCATTCGATAGACTCGATAGAATTTTTTACGTGTTTATAGAATGAATGGGCCTTAAGGACCCGCGGAAGATAGAACGAAAGGCCATTAGTATTGCCGTTTTCGCTGGATTATTTTCGACTAGAGATAGATTTGCTTAATAAAACGCCCGAGACAAGGACAGCGGGCGAGAGTTGCTGCCGAACACTACTCGACATGGCGCTAACGATAGCGACATTCATATGTAATTTTTAGTACGGTAGCACACGAAACCACTTTACTTATTTTGTCATTTTCAAACTTTGCCTTATTGTTAATATTATTATGACTTTGCAAAGGTCACTTCATTCTGCAAATACTGATATTATTAATCGTTGTATCAATAAATCACCCTAAAATTATCTCTATAATTTACGCTTTCACATTGTGTAAATAACAGTAACGGAAATCTAGTCCGGAATTAATCCTTCATTTTAATTGATATTAAAGAAGGTTTTGTACTTCTTCTTCTTTTATGTTGCACTGTAATTAATTTGTAAAACATCTAGGGGGCAATAAAGCGGTTGCTATAAAAATAATAAATACTTGATATGGGAAAGTAGAGACTTCATCATTCGTACCACTTCGTCGAAAGATATTGAACGGTCAATTTCTAAAATTTAACATCTCTCTCTTTTCTTCGACGCAATTAAAAATACACCCTGAAGTCACTGTAAAACGATAGTTATCCAGATAAGGAACAAAACCACAAAGAACGCGTAAGAAAAAAAAATACGAAAAAAAATAATATTGAGGAAAAAATGAAACAAAGAAACGAAGATCAGATAGCATGTCCCATACATCTTCGGTAGCTCGTCGTTCGAGGAGTCGCTCCAGCTTTTTCGTTATAAAACCTTGTTCTCAATACATTAATGAGGCTTGTGCATGTCGTTAATTATTTTGTGAATCGAGAGCTATAAATTTTGCGTTACGTCATTATTTAGTTTATTTGTAGTAAGTAAATGGTCCATAAAATTTCACTCGGTGTTCTTTTATCAGTTGAGTTGCAAAATTTATACGTATTGTTGGGATCATCAATCTTTGAGAATCTTCTTCCTTCTCTTCTACTTCTTCCTTATATAATCATGTGCCGTTTTTTTCGAAGTTAATTATGTCCTGTAATTCGCTTGTTTTTTTAATGTTTAAATAAAGACAATTTCGTTTATGCCAAAATTATACCGCCAACATTCAACAGCGAGTGTTAATAATTATTAATTGCGGAAATTGTTATAGCTGCGAGGAGATTCTATACTGGGTTGTATTGTATACTGGCGTGTTAAATTGACCTCATGTGGGCGGTATTAATTTGAGTACGCTGACTACATATTTTTGATTACTGTGACGTAATATTAAGGAAAAAAAGGAACAGGCTAATACTACCGTGATATTATTGGAGGTGTGTATAAAGTCAGTGATTTAAATGAGACTACAAATCCAATTACGCCAGGAAAATTTTACTTTAAGAGGTATGTGTGTATTTAAGGGATAATAAACTAAATCTGTACAGTATAAGTTGAAATGTAAAAGTTGAAAATGCACCTATGGAGTATGGAGTTTTGTTTGGAATGATATATAAGAAAGGAGAATGTAAACGGGGGAGGAAGAGAGAAAAGTTGTTACAAAGTTAAAAACGGAAGGAAGTAATTATTAAATCTATTCACAAATTCGCCGGAGGGTTTTTGACCAAGATTTTTCCATTTGTGGTTTGCGCTATTGACATGTTTGTCGCCTCTAAATCAGTAAATCACCATTGTATGTACGTACATACACTAAACACTTCACGCAATATCCGATATATTTGAAGTCCGTATGTTTCGAAATAAGTTTTCGAACATTCACCAAGTAATAATATCTCTTCACTCATATTTGCTATCAACGCAGTAGCAAAGTAATGTCGACTGAAGCAAACACATGGCAGACTGATATTCTTTGAGGGGAGAAGATGGTAATCTTCTCCCCTCTTAGATATGTACGTAATAGAGTAGGCAAATTCGGGTGAGCACCATCCGTGTAGCTAACGAATGAACTCTTGCATGCGATGGAAGTCAGTATGCAGAGATATGTATATTATCGGAAACGGTGCCGTTCCGGTGCTGGATACAAAAGAGTTTTAAGATTTCTGATTTTTGTAGATTATGAACCGATCTCGATAAATTATCTCTATGTTACTGAATGAACAGGGGAAATTGCCATCCCTAGTCATTTGTATAAAAAATAAAATCGAGAGTGTATGTAATTCGATGATTAACAAAAAACTTACCGTCTTAAGCGACTTCCGTGATTTGAAAAACTGGAGAAGCGAGATTAAGTATTCTTAATATAAGGTGCGTTTCCAAAGTTATTTCTGCAAAACGCGTCTGCCGTGAGAAAAATATGTTCTTGTATAAAGAAAACGATCGCTCTACATATATATATCTATATATATATATTAAAAATAACTGCAGGTTTTCACGGTCAGTGCCTAAATTTGTCCTGCTAGGCCCTGGTTTTCGTCGTCACGCCAGACACTGCAGCTGGCAGTTTCAGGATGATGTTAACCCTTCAATAGTTGTCGACGAGTGGTGCTCAAACTACAGTTACATATTGTGAACGTTTCTAATGTGTGCGCCACTCGTCAAAGTTACATAAATGTTAGTCGCTGCCGGTTCCTGCGTTACATAAAACGAAAGAGTACACTTTTGTCTATTAGTGTAGCTAAAAACAACAAGGTGATTGCATTCAATTGTATGTAACACAATTCATGGAGGGGAACACAATTCATGGAGCAAATCCCTGTTTGAAGTTGATTATGCAAGTGCAAAATGTTGGCGTTCAAATTCCAATGGCGTTGCTGAAGCTGTTACGTAATCCCTTTTCTCCATAGTCCCGTCAGAAGTGTCGTGCCATGAGGAGGTTGAATTCTTCCAGGAGGACCATCCTTCATGTACAATCGTCCTCCTGAAAGTATCTTCCGAAAGCACGAAGCGTTGTACAATTTATCATTAACATCATATTTATGTTTTATATTCCTGAGCACAAGGAACAAGAAATCTACGTGTCAAATAGGGCATCAATATTGATACCGAATATACGCCGTAAATACTAATAAACATGAAAATTAAACTGATTTTTCAGAATTTCCGAGCTGCAAACTGATCACCAGACTGTTGCGCTATTCTTCCACTGGCAAAAAATTTATCACAATTACTATTCCTTTAAGAATAATGCAGGTAATCCTGTGAAAGGGAAATGTCAACACATGAACTAGAACCCCTATTTCCAATTAGAACCAAGAATAAAACAAATTTCAGCAATATTTGTAACAAATATTTAGCCTAGAGTGATCTTGCCATGATACTAATCATTATCGTATGAGTTATTCGATAAGTTTGAAGCATATATAATAATAGTAATATAGCTCTCCAATTTAGATACAAAATGTTCGCTTTTTACATTCGGCAAAGACCCATTAAATATACAATCGATGTATTTCCAACATAGGGCCAATATTGGCCCAATATTTATATTCCATATACTTGTATATCTTCGGCAGACACCTCAAGTGCATTGATTAACCATGCGATACGTTAATAATAATGAGCTAACTGTTCCTCACACACTTCTTGAGTATAATCACGCGTCTTCACTTCCCGTAAGATAAAAAAAGTCCCCATACAGACGTTGCACACAAAATTGCTGCGATATGACCTAAATGGAGCATAGCACGAGAGACGACGATCATCTTGCTAGCGGCCTGCTAGCTTCTATAATACATTAGATGAAGAACACGTGTCTGTGCCGTTCTTAAACGGACGAACCGCGAACTGAAGATGATTTATAAAAAAAGTTAATCTCTCGTGCTGTGTCATTATCGGCGCGAGAAACGTATAAAAGAAAAGGATGGAGTTAAGAGAAGAGGCACCACACGGAGAATAGAAAAACTCGCGTTATATATCTCGACTTTACCGGGCCATTGAACATCCTGCAGGCAAACACGAGCTATTATACACTTCTCTGCTATGTACAAAATTAATACGTTTGAGTAGAGCTAGTTGATTTAAAAAAATCGCCGTTGGAAGAGCGGCATCCGGCTGCGCGACGGAAATTATTAAGTGCATTTCTCGAAACAGGTTGCGAAAAGTTGTAAAATATTGTAAATGGAAGCGGTCAACGCTTTTATGTTAGCTAAGGAAGACGCATGTGTACAGTAGCGCCATCCTCATGTATTGTTACATAATGAACGTACGTCCATTGCTTTTTTAGGTTCCTGCTTAGCGGGAATAAAATTCTATGATGATGCGATGAAGTGGTACTGCGTTTATAAGTTAATGAAATGAAGTGTAAACTCCATTTAATATGTCTCAAGAGAGAAATGATTTCCTTGAGCGTATTTTGTTTCTGGTAAGCTTCTAAAAGGTGCGAATATAGAGAGTATGTAATCTCCGCAGGTTCAAAAGGTTGCGCCTTTGCAGAAAAGATTTATTGCAACGGTTTTTCTGCTTGTTACAAGGTTTGATTGTGGGTATGTTTTAAATTGTATTGGAGCCTAGAGACTGTATTATAAGATCGTGGCTACCCGTAGTATGTAATAGAAGACTAATCCATGTTATGATGAAGTTCGAATAGGTAAACTAATTTCACTGTATTACATTGTTCTTAGACCATTAAATGTCGCCGTATTCAACAACTGTTCCAACTACTGACTTGTTTCTATCATGGTACACTGACAAAATAAATATTGACAGTAGTTCAATTTAAAAAATCACTAGAACAAGAAAATAGTTGATTTTAAGCCATTAACATGTTTATACTTTTTGTTTAGAATTTTGCCAAAAATACGCAATATTACGCGCATCCTATTGGGAATTCAGAATCACATAAGCTCGTGTTTATTAGGCTCCTTTATGCCCAATCTGGCTAACAAAAATCACTTCTATCGAATGCGCACTTCTGGAAAGCTAACGATTTCCTTAGATGTCGACTTCTTTTTCCGAAAACCGGAAATTTCGAAACTGTTAGTTTTAGAACAATAGTACCTTGTTACATTTTACCTCAGTGTGTGTTAGTGAGGGTTCCAAATATTGTACAATATATTAAAGCATGTTTGGTTTGAAGAAATAAAGCTTTGCGTAACTTCAAACTTACGAAACAGTGCGTAGATTTCTATATAATTTTAAAACATATCTACAATCAGACCTCATAGCCAAAAAATGGCTAGTTTGGAAAATCTCCATTCCCTTTGCGTATTCCTTTATCCATCATTTTCGATCGATTATGAACACTCTACACCAAAGAAATTGTGAAATCGAGAACTTTATTGAAGTCCAGTCTTGTCTTTGTCATGATTTTGAGTTGTGCGCGTGTAGATTTCTACACGCGCATTCTACACGCGCATTCTATGCAGATTCTATGGCCAATGTCAGAGAGAAAAGCAAAGCAAATGAGGCTGTTACGAATTATTACTATCGCTTGCAATATTATTACTAATCATTTTGAATCGATTAGACTACGTTCTAAATTGATAATTAGCACACTGTTGTTAGTTTCAAGGAGCTAAATATTTTAAAAGGACTGTATTTTTTAGGTGAAATTGATGAAATCATGCGGTTATATTCGTTATATCTGAATTTGAATTTTGGTAAAAGGAAGAATACAAAGTAGGTTTAATTAGATGAACTGAAGATTATACGCTATGGAGGTTAGTTTCCTAAGAAAATGTGTGGAAACATTCACAATACGCGTTTGTCTTCGTAAATAATTTTTCCGGATAATACCGCGGGTGCTAGCCATCAACTATCTTGAAGAATTTTACTACAGGTTATTACAAATGACTTATTATAGGTGGTCGAACGACTGGTGTGCTTCTCTTGCGATTCAAACAATGCGGGTTCTACGGTACAAAACAGGTACAAAACTTTGGCATAGAAGGAATATAAAAATTCCTTTGGGGGGGGGGGGGGGGGGGGGGCAGGGACACGCACCCATTACGATTCCCTGCAGGAAAGGCGTAGTTTGCAATCACTCAAACGCCGTCATGATGTTCCAGGAGCGAAGCTTATCTGAAAGGTCGTGCATGGATATGTTGATTTCCCTAACTTCTACTTCTCTCAATTAATATCCTTGTATCTCACATTTCCTCCCGTTCTCTTTTATATGTACAGTAATGCAGTTTTATTTTATAATGACATTTTTTTTATTCAATTAACAATTTAGTTTGCCTTTTTTTCTTGTTTTCTTTCATTTCCTTTGATTTAGCGTACGTAAACTTAATTGTCCTGTAATTGGGTACACTGTTGGGCAATAAATGGTATTATTATTATTATTGAATGATTACACAAGTAGAGATGTATATTATAATTACAACATTCAAGTACGCTTTTGAAGTAGTGTAAATGCAAAACAAGCCATTTCAGAGTGTGGGTTTCTGCTTACAGTAGCTTCAACGTACCGAATGTACAAATAAATTGTTGTGTATAATAATGACATCAAATTGTGTACAAATAACGTTGGAGTGAATAAGTAAATAGAAAAAATAGAGAACTCTTCTTGAATAAATCAATAACAACTCCCTGTTTGAACCGGTCTCCTAAAAAGCAGGTTCTAAAGACGATAAGTAAATAGTATTTGATTTGAATATAATAGCGGAAAAGATTTCCGAATAAATTTTCACAAACAATATCGTCGCGCTGGTTGTTCTCGGGCTGTGTTCACAAGCACCTGAAATACAAATCAACGGAGATTGCATTACTTGAAATCTTAATTATCACCTGCGGCGCAAATTAATAGGTTTGAGAAGTTTGGTTCGTTTGAATGTTAAACTAACTCTCCGATTAAGTAACACAGAACTATTCGAAATTAATTAAGATAAAAAGCGTTCAATTGAAATGGGTAACTACACAAGGAAAAGATAACGAATTTCACAAACATTCGACGCTTTAACGTTAGGCAAGCAGGGAAACTAGGAGCATTTGGCATAAACATCGCTATGAAGATACTCCGGAATATTTATGTAATTCACTGTTTACATAAGTACGCAATGGGATCAGGGAATTTTAGGGAGCATCACAATTAAGAGTTGTTAGGGCACTGTCTGTGTTATCAAAATTATATAATATTCGAGCACATCATGGTGCGTTATAGAGTATCGAGATAGAATTCTCTTTAAGAGAAAAGGTACAACCAGCAATAATAGGCAATTCAGTTAAAACATGTGGTTTTTGTATTTGCTTTAGAAGAATAGTTATGTATACTAAAGGAGAATTATCTTACAGTTACAATAATAAATTTGCAAATGCAGATTTACAGCGTCGAGAGAACGTTTCACTGAGAATTTACAGTCCAGAAAGCTGTTAAATATCTTCCTTGAAGAAGCAACTGTTGAAAAACTTTTTGGGTAGAATTATTTGCGACTACATATGTAGATAAATGGTGCTGTACTCAGAGAAACCAATTCTAGAACAAAAATGTCAAGAGCTCTAAGAACCTATTTTTATTAATAGTTGTATGTTTCTGTACACATTTCTAATTCTTTCTATTATAGATGTGATTAAGTCCAGAGGTAGGTTTGCGAAATGGGAAACAACGTGTAAGGAAACCAGGACAAATCCAAATGAAAGTTCGAAAACCCCAACTCACTCAACAGGAGGAGACTCTATGAAAGAAACAATTGGTCGTAGGGGACAATCTTGTTTGGGTACTTTTGGCAAGCCATAATAGCGTGAACAAGTGCCATTATTACAGATAAGAGAACGATAAGTTGATGACTCAATTGATCCCTCTTCATTAAGTTGTTTCAAATGTTTATTACAACGTTTTTGAATAGATATAGTGGGGTCGTCACATCTTGTAAATGGTATCATCCGCCAAAAGATTGCTGGATTTTTTATATTGAGATTGAGACGTCACTACTGAAGCCTAACCTTTATCAGCATACATGACAAGTAAAAGATATTGTTTATTATGTAGCTTTTAAGAAATAATTAGTGCTCATTAGCACATTGATTGTATTACCACGTAACATATTTCAGCGTGTAGCAAGAGCTGCTTGAATTATTTGCTCCAAGTCCGATAGCACTTTCTCTATACGAGCATCTGATCTATATCTCCTGGGTATCTCCAAGGCCCTTAGCTATATCAACCATCTACTGCTACTAAAACAAATTGGTAACATTTGGCTTCGGTTAAGTAATCGGATACACAATATAATGGTTACAAATCACAACTGTTTCTGGCAATATCTGGGATACCTCAAAGTTTGAATTTAGGCTGCTTGATGTTTCCGCCATTCATAAATGATACAGTAAGCAAAATTGACTAGTAATTGTCTTTGCTGACATAATAACGTAGGCTTCCACGGCCAGAGTCAGTTAAAACTAAACGTGTTCCGGGTTCGGACCGTGTCATGGCATGGTACAATTTTGATAGAGCCCTCACATTTTCTGTACATAGAGATAATATCATATCTTCAGCTACTAAAATGTTTTTTAATCAGAAACTTAGCAGTTCCGTAGCAGTACAATCATACTACTCTACTGGTTCCCAGATCTGTTGACAGGCAGACTCCCACGTTTTATGCACTATATGCTCATCTAAAGGTATCACAAAATTTTTCAATTGCTTTTATGTATCGCGCATTTAACACAATATCATCAGATTGTAATATTAATTTTACTCCGCTTAGACAAATACTTGCATTAGCATTTACGTGATGTTTTGCTAAGAAACAATTTTTTTTTTTACTATTATATTATATGTATTATTTTATAATGTTTTGCATCCTTGTTCTCCTGTACTTTATGTTTTCTGTTGTACATTACATAGAATGGTTCTATTGGACAATAAATGTTTATTACTATTATTACCTATTCGTAGGAATACCAAACTTCCCGCGCACATAAATCAAGTTCAATACATCTGATGGAAGTGATATAGCAGTGAAATTAGTCACCCACGTATTATTATCTTAATAGAGTGAATTAAAATCTATGTGTGAACGTAAATTATTAAATTTACGGCAAAGCAAAGGAGAGAAAAAAATTAATGCTCAATATGGTTCTGTCATCTAGTTAAGTATATATTTCCACTGTCTCTCACGCACTGTATGTATTCTCTAAATTTTCTTCTTTTGAGAGGGAAATATTTTTACTGATTGCTAGTTAGTAGCTAAGTTAGTTATGACCTAAACGTGCTGCAGCTTTCTATCCAGACTCCCAGAGAGGTGATGGTCAGGCATATTCACACAATGTTAAACTCTTTTTTATACATGCGTCCATGGACTGATTCGTTTCCTGTGTTTTGTGATAAGTGGTATGACTTGATTAACAGTTTTGTACTGTCAAAAAACTCCTTTTGTGTTCCTTAAACAGAAACTACATTTTACGATTCGATGATATATTCTTGTCTGTCTTCTTTAAAAAAAATGTTTTTTTTTCTTTTTCTTATATCATTACAAAAATCAGTTGTTAAATTATTTTAATTGTAATTAAGAAGTTGCCTTATACCAATTTCAGTTCTTTAAATTATTACATTGTCGAATAGTACGATATGCGCTTTCAAAGTTTTAATTAAAGAAAAAATAAGAAATTAATTTAGTATAATGTAGTCACTCTTGAAAAAATGTGTTACTGTTGTTCAAAGATTCCACTTTGTAAGTAATTTTAAAATGTTTATAGAGCAACTACAATTATGGTTCCAGATTGTTTACCATTTAATTTTAAAGAAATGAAAGAAGTAGAACAATTTTTTAAGAAGATATATTTGTCGGTGAGTTCATTTTGCCTAATCCAATAAAGAGCTGCTAAACTTAAAATTGTGTATAAAGTACACCTATACAATGTTAACTTAATACTAATCCTTTGCAGGTAATTTTCGTTGAAAAGTTGAATGAAGAGGTATCGTAAGCAGCTCTGTGACTTGGCAAAAACCATCAAATATTCAATTCATGGGCAAGCATAAATTCTCTAGAGGAACAGCACAATTTGCAGTGGATATATATGAATATAAATTAATATGTCATATATCCTTATTTTCAGTTCCATGTGTTCCAAACAACTCGTAACGTACGCAAGACGTGTAAGCCTAAAATTGATAACAAACATAATTCTAACGATTAACGTAAAGCTTGCCTCTTTCTACTAATCCATTGCACTGGTTTCGAATAATAAGCTATTTAAATGATAGCGTTCATGTAAAACGCTTTTATGCAATAACTCAAAGCAGCAGCGAAACTTAACTCGACTTTAAGAACGCATGCTGGATGGGAGGAGAAGGAAGTTAAGATAGTGAGGTGCTTTGGCAGTCGCCGCTAAGTAGAAAATGTACAACAATTATCCGAATATGCTGAATTATTGCAGCCATGAATTTGTCATTGTTCGTACGCGCTGCTACATAAACCAGAAATATTATCTTCCTCGAAAGCTTATTTGCATTAATTGGTTTTAGAATATAGCAAGCGTTTTGTCTCGATGCTCGCTCAAAAACTACATTCTAACAGTTTACGCAGTAAGGAAATGGGAGTTTAGAGAAAAATATTCCAACTACATACCACGATTTGCGACTAATAGCGCAATTTATTAGCTTCCTCACGAGCTGGCGCTTTTTATTAGCAGCTCGAATATTTAACAGCGCTATTAAAATCTAACGTTAATATCAATTTGCAAGTCCGTGTCGCGAGTTTTTCTCTTTCTTTACACACATGATAATCGCTTCTAACGATTAAGAAGATAGATCATCCATCTACATACGTGCAAGTGTCGCGGTTTTACGCTTGGCGGAAATATACTCTTTTTCAACATAAATGATGATCAGCGATTTGTCAATAATCGCCCATCCAGGTAAATGTAAAATGAGGCGTGTAATGTATCGAATTATTTCCTGCTGCAGAATTCTATCTCACAGGTGTCAATCAGTCGGCCTGTAAAGTGTTAAAACACTGGAGATATTATTTTAGAATAGAGAAGAAGAAGAATGAGACGTTTTCAAGGTCGACAAGTTAGCCAGTAAACAACGGCTAAACGACGAGCCTGCTCCCAGCAACAATGGAGATCCCTGTAAACGGAAACTAATTACTACTCTTTCATTACAGGAGTAACTCTAAATTTTGTGTAATTAATCTTAATTGCATTTTATCATGATTTAACGGAAGAATGATCAATTTCGATACTCGTATTGTATTTGTTGCACACCACTTTCTACGCAAAGCGGATAGATATTTGTAGGAGTGGAAGATAAACTATGTTAATTAAAATTCCAAATATATTATCTTCACCTTCATGTCTTATTTGAAGATATAATTACTCTCTTTGAAAAAGAAGTGGATAAGGTATGTATTACTTTCTGTAACTTTATCTTCTATAGATATTCCGTTTAAACTGAAGTCGCCATGTGTTCTACTAGAATATATTTAAAGGCGTAAATCGTTTTCGTTAAAATTATCGATAAAATAACAAGACAAACGCTTTTTCAATAGTTGGTAATAATTAAATGAAACTAACCGAACGGTTTACAAAGGCCAGCGAATTATCTGTTAGAAATTAGAAATAAAATATACCGAAGTGATTATGTTATTTGTCGTAAAGATGTTCTATTTTTCTTTCGGCATTTTTAAGACACAAGATAAGCTCTATACTTACGCTGTTATTCAGGACAATTTACTGCAACTATAATACTAATAGGATGCTTTACGTGTTATGGAATCAGTACACATAGAGAAAAATGTGTTAAATCAAGGGCTATCTAAGATTAAATAGAGTCAAACAAAAGTTTTCATCAAAACAGCAAAGTACGATAATTGGTTTAGGTTGAATTAAAAATATTTTCTATATTAACAAGTTTATTATTTATTAAAATTAAAAATATTATTTTCTATATATTAGATTGTCAAAGCTGCAACTTTATTTTTGTTAAAAAAAGTAAATGAAGAGCTTGCCACAACATTTTTTTTTTCATGAGTATAACTAGTTTTGTTTATTAGCTTTCGCCATTTACTGAAGAGAGCGCGCCTGCGAGAATTGCGAGCTCACAGCTTGAACTCAGGACTCCAAGACCTATAGTTGGGCACACTAGACATTAAGCTACCAACCAAGTGTTGACTGTATAAATAGATCTTTAGCAACCAGAGAATTAGATTATCATTGCAACCAATTTTTATTAAATATCAAAAAGTATATTCAAGCATATTCTTTTGCTCTTTCTTTTTCTTACTTACTATTTAAGTATCGGGAGTCCGGTACCTTTTGCAAATTTTCAAGCATATTTTATTGCAACATAATTGCTACAATATCTTAATTATTCCTTAACAACTACACAACTTCCTCAAATTACAAAAGCATTCCTACTATGTTGCAATTATCTTGCAAGGCTTCTGTGCATACTTTATGCATGTAAATTAACTAGTTTTAAAAGTACAAATAAAAAGTAGCGGTTACAATTCCAAATGTTACTAAGCGAACCTTTCTTTTGAAGCTATATGTTCGTCAGGTTGCAATAAAAACTTCAAAGAATTGCTTTTTGGCAGATTAGTGCATGATATCATTGGGACGTAATAGTACTATACAGCTTTCACTAATAATCATGGTTTATTTAAAATACTATTGCGATTTTCACTACGATTAATAAAACTTTCTGTTAAGAGCCCTGCAAATACACCATATATTGTCAAATTAACAAAATGTTGTCAAACAATTCTTGCACTTACTGCTATCAAATATTTCCTTTTCCTTAACTAAGGATTCTGTTAGCACAACAACTTTTTATTAAAAAATGGCTTTTGTTGTTAAATTAATGCATTTTCTCTGGGTGTAGCGTTTCGTTTCCTCTACTTTGTTTATCTGCAAAAATTTTTATCCTTTGTTCAAGTTCTAAGCAACCAATCATGGTGACCCGATCCTCTGAAAAGCACTGAAACGTCCCGAGGATGATACCGTACAATTTTGAGATACGTTACTGTTGATTGAAATTCTAGTATCAAAAAGAAAACGCAGCAATCAGTTGATTAAGTGTATTAGCACGTAGACATTTAAAGCTATCGAGTAGTGTGTTGATAAACCTTTGGCATTATGACCACCTCTATTCTTGTCAGCTTGTGAACAACTTGAATCTAGAGCACGCAGTCCATCCATTATTGTCATAATGCCTTAAGAATCAAAATATACCTTATGAAATTCTGAACATATGCAATGTACACAAAGATGGAGTGACTGCCAGGCTAACTAACGAGCTTCTACCCAACATTCCCCAAGAAAATTTAACGTAGCACATGACGCAAGCGATCAAGTGCTATCGTGTTGAATTATTTCTCGAAGCACTCTCTGAGTAAAAAAAGTATTACAGAGCGCAAAACTCTTCCAGTGCAGCTCAGTCAATTCATTTGACGTGAATGGCTTCCCACCAAGTCATTTCTTCATGTTTGAAAAAAGAAAGGAATCACAGAGGGTCAATTCTGACGATTCTGGTGCCTGGGGCATCAATTTGTACAGTAATTGGACTAGTTTCGCTGTCGCAATTGCTGATGAGTGGGCGGGGGCGTTATTACGATGGTAGAGATTTTTTTTCTTCACTGGTTGGTTTTTTCTTCTTTCTAGATCTGTCCCGTCATAGTACTTTCCTTCTCCAAACCAAAAATTAAGATTATGCTCTGAAAATCTCAAAAAATTATGGCCATAACTTTATCGGCTGATGGAATTGTCTTCACCTTCTTTGGTGTACGTACGTTGGAAGACCCGTTTTGCCGACTGACGTTTGGTTTCTGGCCTGTAATGATATATCTGTCCTATCGGCAGTCACATAACGCCGCAGTAGCTCACTCGTATTGCGCTTAAACATGTCCAAACATTGCTTTGAAGTTATCATTCGATTCCGTTTTTGGTCAATCGACAGCAGATATCTATCTCATACTCAATTTTTCATAAAGGATGTTTTGCACACGTTCATTTCTTCGCCTGGCGGCGTGCTAATAAAATGTTATAAGCCTTGTTGATCGTATCGTCCTTTTTGAAGCATTTTGAAGAAAATAAATTGGGAATTTCAATTAAGTTTGTAATTAAAACATCAAAAAATATATGGATAAAATTTCTGAAGATAATGCTTTAAACGTTAACATAATGTATCAGCAACATTCTTCATAGTAACCAACCTAGGTTGTAATAAAAACATTCAGTGACAGCTACAAGAAACGATGCATAGGTTAGTATATATAAGAAGAGATTTCTGATAGTAGATATGGAATAAAATTGTGTGGACGCATAAAGTTAAACCTCTGTAACGCAACGCTAGTTACAACTTAATAGATCTCAAAGCTGATACAGAAACGATATTATGTATTTAGCTGTATTGGTGGGCAAGAGACGTGGTTTAAATTTATGCGGTTCTACAGCCTCCTATAACACATAATAGAAGTGCCGTTTTGGATATATTAAATTAAGATAATACAATAATTTATGCGTCATAATAAGGGGGTAAAATATTCATTCTTGGATGGTTTTTCGAAGTAAATCCAATTTAGGTGCCGATTTTTCGGAGAATCACCGATTCATCAATAGTCGGTGTAAATATAAATTCCCAATTTTCCAGGGTCAACTGCCCATCTCGATATTTAAATTACGATCGAAAGATTTATCGCGAATTTCATATCCGTTGCCACGTAGGTACATTAAGCATTTAAGATTTCTCGGAGCGTTTTATCTTTTGCGTAATTTCTTTATAGGCGGCGTAATTTAAAATTAAACGTATATATTTTCTTTACCGCCACACATTCCGATGTCAGACTTCCATGTATGAAGAGTCTGCTATTTTGACAGCCTAATTTAAACTCCCCATTCGGCTCCTGTGTAAATCCGAGCGGAAGAAATGAACCAGTTGAAATTTTGCATCTACCTAACGAGGCGAAAGTATACAAAAAGCACGTATTATTGCGGGAAGTTGATCAATTTGAAAAACTTACCGAACGGTGATCCTGTTTCATTTCTTGTGACATTTCTTAAAATTTCGTCTGTCCGCTGTCATTTGTTGATCCGTAAATAAGAAATTGATTGACGTATAAGGCTCTGTTATTCCAATTAAGGTATATTCCGCAGCGACAGTACTAACAGCATGTAAATGTTCAAGAAATTGGCATATTCCTTACGTAATACAATAATGATATTTTTTCTTATTATTGACGAAATTATGTGTAATATTATTAAAATTCCTCATAATAAACAGTTACTTAATCGAATACCAAGATGTATGTTTATGTCTATTTTTAAAGAAAGAATCAGTGAACTTGTGACCTGTCGACAAAAGGACTGTTATATGATCAATGCAACAAAGTAATGTTTGTGTAAACTAGAAACTGTAGGTATAAAGGTAAAATGTAAAACAGTAGAACTTAGAATTCTTAAAAAAAGTGACAATCTGGGATTGATAACATTTACAATTCTCCAGCTATCACGCAACCCATTGCAGTAGAGATTCCAACATTTCTTGCCTCATAGACTGCTTGCCTGCAGAATATTGAGTTTTCCTAAACCTATAACGTCAAATGTGCTCCTGTGCTACACACGTCGAGAGGACGGACAATTGCAGAAGAAACATATAATTTTTATTCAGATCTCTATTGAAAAGGCACAAAGTCTAAAAAGCATATCAGAACCTACTAAAATTCTTACATAAAATTCAAAACATAGGTAATATGTTGATGGGAAGGAATAACTTGATAGTTTGATATTGCAATTGTTTAATAATTGGCTTCAAATTAATGAAATATAGTCTGAGGTCTTTGTGATCCTTGATCGCAATCGATTTCTTTTTTGTAAGAAGATTAGTTACCATTCCGTCCCTCTCCACGCGGTATGAAGGTAGAACCTACTGTGGCGTAACGTTTAGCTGGCTTAGATATCCTGGACATTCATTCTAAGGTGGTCAAGTCTTCATTGCGTTCTAACGACATTGTAGGTATAGGTCCGTTCAGGCTGGAACACAAGGTGCGATATTTTCAAAGTTACATTAAAAA
Source organism: Oryctes borbonicus (assembly GCA_902654985.2). Lineage (NCBI taxonomy): Eukaryota > Metazoa > Arthropoda > Insecta > Coleoptera > Scarabaeidae > Oryctes > Oryctes borbonicus. Next base: position 2,284,774 of record LR736859.1, on the reverse strand, counting down.
TTTTACTTATGATTGCATCAAATTTCTATTGACCATCTTTACTATAACCATCAAAAGTTACCTTTTCGCCAGCATTAAATATTTTATGTTTAACTTTGTTACCATACTATTTTCATTTTGTTTAGATAGTTTGTGAGATAAGGAACCATAAGATCTAATCTCATTCTGAAATTTCATTTAAACATACGCGTTGCAGGACTCTCACTCGTGGTTGGGTTTAGAGCTTCACGATAATGCAATAGACGTTATTAAGTTAAAAATTTGACTTAACAGGATCATTAAAAGAACGTAACGCTTTTTTAATAGTCTGAACGTACCGCTCGGCTTATTCGTTGGGGGAAAGAAAATATGGTGCTTAATTCCGTTAGATTTCATAAATAATTCAAATTCGTGAGAAACGAGCTGAGTGCCATTATCGGAAACTAATATTACAGCCAATCCACAACACGCAAAACAATCGCCTAAATTCCCTGTTGTCATTCTCGTGGAAACGCAGGCTTCGACTATAATCAGGAAATAAATATTAGCAACGTCTATATCTAACCTTCCCCACTAGTAGACTGGACAGGAATGTATAAGCACATTAGTTGTTCGGTTGGCATGCTGATCACACCGATTACAATCTTTTGCCAAACTTTCAATTCCTGAATCTATATTTTGGTTAATAAACATGCTAACCCTTTCGTTTTCACGATACCTAAATGACCCTGGTGAACTTTAGTAGTCGCAGAATCACACAAACTCCTAGATATGAATACAGTAGTAAGATACAAGCCTGCTCTATAGAACATTCACCAGTTTTACTTGTATCGGGATCTATTGTGCCTAAAATTGACCGGAAAAGTAAAATTAATTCAGGATCTCTCATTCTCAAATTCAATTCGATATTGGGAACCTTCTAAATATATAGTCAAGTCCCAATTAAAGAAAATGTACTTTTATTGGCAGCCAAAATAGACTCCAAGTGTTCATAATGTGAAAATTTTACCAAACAAACAACTGAAAAATTTCTTTCTTCTTCAGTATATAGAGAGTGCTTCTTTATCAAAAAGAACTTTTAATTGTAGAACCTGACTTTTTGTTTTACATGGGTAGACAATGCTAGAACATATATTTCTTAAGACATACTGACTTGAAAACAAAGTAAAATTTGGATCATTTATAATAACACTGGTTAAAATATTTTAATTACGTTAAAATTTGAAAACTGAAAGAACCTATATGTTTTTTACATTATTTTTACGTGTACAGTACACTCCTGGAGTTCGGTCCGTTTCTCCCGACTAACCCCGTATATCAAAAACTCTTTATTAGCAATTAATCAACGGCGGTGAGTAATGACGTAACGGAGGGCCGCTCACGACGATTCGACTTCCTTGTGTATTTTCCTCGCATATTACTATGCAACGGAAATACACGAGGAAGTCGAATTGTCCTGCGCAGCCCTCGGTTACGTCATCATGCACCGCCGCCTGCAATTAATGCAAACATATATTAATTCTCGGAAAGTTACATGCTTGAATGATGTAATGCAATTAAAGATAGTAGACACATTTTATGACATATGGCATGCTCGTAATTGATGATACACGCGTATGATTTCTCGTTTATATATTTTATGAACCGACGCTAAATCGGAACACTTTGTGCATCACGATCGCCATAAAATTTTCGTAAAAGTCATTTATTATTTTCTCTGATAATAACTCTTGCTTAAAACCCGTTTTTGAGGATCACCTGATTTACGACGGCGTACGTTAATCTTCTACGAAGTTCGATTTCGTCAGAGTTGTTTATAAAATTATGCAAGTTTATTGAAGTATGAAGTTAATGAGATCGGCTAAATTGTCTCCGTGTTCTTGTGCTGGAGTTTACGAATATTTCAACTTACGCATGTATTTAAAATCTGGAGTAATATGTACATATCATTAATTTGCAGCTATTTATAAACAGGTACAAAGCAGTGGAAAAGACCGTTGCAACATCTGGCTATTGGATAATTTCTTTTTCAACGCAGCAATTAGTAACTCATAATAAAACAAAGATCTTTTACTCTATTTCTCGGACTCGAATGATTAGTGCCTTAGTGTAGTAGTAACTTAAACAGTAAACCTCAGAATAGTGATGCCATATAGTTTTGGCTGTTTTGGCTGTTTTGGCTGTTAGAAAAGTTAGGACAAAAATGGTGACAAAAGATTGTTATAAAACAACATAATATAAATTTACATCACAAAAATCTATGCGCACTAACAAAGCAATCATATCGACAGCGGTTGTAAATTACTCATAAAACTTAATGTAATGTATGTACATACATGCACGTATGAATACGCGTGAATTTCCCCAGATGCCGTGCAGCTTACTGCAATTTTAAATAATTTAAGATGTTTCTTAATAAAACATAATCTTTAACATTTGCAAAGTTGTACATGTGTAAATTTATAAAATGCATTGCACACTGTGCTAGGCAAACAGTCTTTTATAAATATTTATTACTTTATTATTATTCGGCTTTCATCTTTGTACATGTCTAACCCGCAAAGATAATGCGTGACTAAATCGTGCTCTTGTGTCGTTAGTGCCAAATTATTTCTTTGTTAACTTTTGCAAATATTTTGTGTCAATTCTAACAGAAAAAATGTTTCACTGTAATGTATGTGGTCAGAAATTTTGACGAATTCAAGAATATGGGTTGCGCCACTACTTTCATAGCGAAAAATCGTTTCACGTCAAGCGTACCTGCCCAGAAATTAGTATGTACATGGCATATGGGAATATATCTGTCGTTCCTACAAACTTTATGGTGTCGTTGATTAGCGCGTCTGTCGGGAAAACTGGAGCCATAGCTTTGAATCCTACGTTGGAGAAACCCTGGAAAAACGATTTTTTAGTTTACAAGACAATTTGCAAATGATTACAATGTTTATGGATTTGTTCTGTTTTTAAGAAGGGTAATACAGCCAACGTTAGAAACTATTGCTAACCTATTGCTATCTTATTTAACTGCCCGAAGATCTTTGAACAAGCACTGCCAGGAAAGTTCAGTACCTTCGGATTTTCAGCACATTTCATGGTTTCTTTCCGGAGTTACCTGCAGCAAGAGTAAATTTGGTATTTTACAATCGTAACCGCTCTACCAATCACATTGCCACAAGGATCCAATTTGTACCTGACTGTTTTTAATATCTTCATAAACGATCTAATTGTGAAGCTTCAATCATTGGCGCCATTTATTCGGTTCTTTATATGTACGGAGAGAATCAATGACAGCGTTATTCCTAAAGAGACTGATTGGAATCTGCGATTATCGGCTAGACAAGATAACACTTTTTGGATTCCCGCAACTCGAACTAATTTTATGCCCCTCGTTAATTCATACTGCTATTAACATAAACGCGAACTTTGTGGATATTTTCTTCGATTATTAAATGATGCATTTATTCTTGCTTTATGCAATACCTTACAGTAGCATTTTCAGATCCGCAGCATTTTATAATAGAAAAACAAAGTATATCCAAAATCAGAACGTCTGTCGACGGTAACAAATAACCATTGATTGTCGATGTATATAAACATTATTAATTGTATTCTGGCTAGCAGCATCAAAAATAGTAAGAAATCTATATTCAGGAGGACCGCGCTTATGTGAAATAAACGAAAAGCACATGTTGCAACCGTTGAAAACTGTTTAGTAAAAAAAAAATAGGTGAGAAGATGTAGGAGGATTATTGTCAGGGTAACTAATATTTATTGAGGATTGAGCAAGGCAACAATATTTTAAGTCACCATCAGATTTGCTGTAATTTATGCTTATGAAACTTAGGCTCCCTAAATAAAGATTTATAAATGAAGTTGGAAACATGAGAATACAAAAATTTGGGACCTGTAGGACCGATGGAAATGTATAGCAGGTTCCAAGGAGAGAAGATATTGCTATGGTAACGAGAAAGTGCCGTTAGTATTCTACATAAAATAAGCTTTAATTCAACGTGCCGGGGTAAATTTGCCACTGGATAGAAATGCAGCACGTACTCATTCACGTTTTCCAAACACAATATTTTTAATGCCAAAGGAAGGCTTCCAGTTAAACTCACTAGTAGGACAATAAATAAGCTTTCCCCAATTAAATAAAAAATACATTAATTATTTCAATTTTTGGCCTAATAATATGGTAACAAAGTCCACAATAATTGCTACGTTGAAATTTACTATTTTAACCAACATCAAATTACATACCTACTTATTTAACTTAACCCAATTCTGACAAGAATTTGTTCCAATTGAAATTGTCACGATTCACAATTGCGAACTAATTGTTTATTTAGCGTATATTACAGCGCCAATAAGAGGGCAAAGTAATGAATCGCCTAAGGTTTATCTGGCTTCTATCCAATTAACTGTACGTAGTATATAATTGTGACACCAATTTCTATCAAAACATCCTCAAAGCAATCGTCAGACAGATCGCTTCAAGCAACATATGTACATGCAACGATCTCTCACATCGGTATTTAGGTGCTAAAATTTTGCCTCGCTCAAAATAGGCAGCCGCTAAGCTAAGTTCAAATGAAATTCTAAAAGTTGTTTAGGTAATCAAATTAAATTAAGGATTTAATAAGTCAGAGCCTTTCAGAGCTTTCGTCTTTCATCAAATTAATTCACAATGACGCGCTGAAAGGTAGTTCCAACGGAATTCTACAACAGAGCCGCATATGTTCCTCATAGAGGTAATAATCCAGTTAATTTATTCAGGATATCAATTTAATCCATCCGGTCAATCTGTAATCAATTTTCTTTGTGTATACTTCCTACACACCTTAAACACCTGTTACGTACAACAATATCCCGTACGCTCTTTATTATTTTTTTCCGACATTCGATGATTTACGAGCTTCGAGGTCACTAGATCTGTTACAATGCTTTTTTCTTGTAATTAAGAAGTTTATACGGTGAATTTTAATTAAAAATTATTTTAAACGTACATTTTATAACTTTTTGTACACCAAAGGGGTCCGCTTTGTAATCAATAACTAAACTTCTTCTTATTAAAATATTGGTAGGCAGTTATTGGTATGTAGCGTTGTTGGTATATATTAAGTATCACGAGAAAGCCCTATATACATTTATTAATTAATATTACCGTTGATTTTAGAAGCCGTATATTGATATGATAAAGTTTCAATTTTCAATTGAATTTTTCTCCTCAATGATGCTTCCAATTCGCACACAAGGATGTACAGAATAAATTCTATTTTATCTTTATCCCAATATTACAAATTGTATGTAAAACGGTAATAATCCACCACGTCTGGCAGTAAGGCCCATACTTTACAGTTGTCGGTACTAGTTAGTGTGGAAACAAAAGTAGCCTGTTTAGTTCGAATCGGGACGTATTTAGTTATGTGTTTTTCAAGTAAATTCGTGCACGCGGAGCTTCTCCTACATAACGTGTATCAGAAAGCGCGGTTGTACAGTGCTATAACTGCAATACTTATTTGTAATAGGCTAGCGACTAACATTTAGACATTTTCAATGCTACACTTATTTTTGTAACTTTATTTCTCCTTTTCCGCTTTGTTACAATGTTTTCTTCAGCGGTAGTCATACAAGTTCGGAGATTCTGGATAAGGATACTGTGCGTACATATGTCTCATTACTAGCAAATACTGAAATGAGTAATTTCAGTAATTCATAAGAAGGTGCAAAGCTCTCAGTGATGGAATTACAAAACTGTTAAGCACTGGTCTCTGCTAGTTGCGGCAATTACTACAAATGTAGTGGCATTACCGGATTTCACACGTATTACACATTCCTGCATACTTGCTAAGGATTAAGTAAATTGCAACCGTTAAAAAACCTTGTTTCGTAAATCATCAAGAATGTCAAACGCAGCACGTCAATTTACAAAGGATTTCTACATTGTTGCTAATAAATCTAATTGGCCCATACGCGTTTCCAGCTTTTGCTAAAGCAAAATGTGTACAGTGTGCTAAAGAGGAAATCAAATGGACGAGTTACCAATTTTGATTTGTGTGTATCGAAAGGAACGGATATTACAAACGTATGACGGCTCCGTTAAGAAAGGGACCCACTTGAGTGGGATATGTAGGGAAGAGGCATTCCTGATTAATAAAATCAGTGTATTAGAACTATTTGTTTTTCATAAAAGCAGTGGAGGAATTGGCCCTAGGCTCCTTTTCTGGAACTCAAACGTATGTACTGATTTAACTCGATCTTTGAAATAACATATCGTTGTCAATCATCATAACTACACACTAAATGAGAGATGCAATCCATGAAACTCTCATCTAAGGAATAAAGACAATTTTAATTATGTTGAATCGAGGACAGGCTTGCATATACCGTCTGCCAACAGACACTATACGCCACCCTTACGAGCAATCCGACGACGGAACCGAGAACAAGTAATCCAAAATTTAGAATGGTCTAGTTCAGTAGCTTGCAAGATCAACACATTTTATTTGCAACTGTTGAAGTTAGGGAAAATACATCGAATTGAAGTAGCTTTAGATGAAGATCCAAAAGAAAAACATACATTTCTTATTGATTGCATCGGTTGCTTTGAAGAAAAACCATTATAATTTCGAGACAATAAACTATCTAAATAATCATGTTTAGATATACCATACCAGTGCTAAATGTATTACTTGAATGTTGTCTTCTTCAACTCATATGGAACGCTTATTTTCTTTTGTTCAAATAATAAGTGGACTTACACTACAATTAAAAAAAAATGTTTACTTAAAAGCGACAAACTGTTGTTAGTTTGTATTTTCTTTTTTTTTGTGTCCTTCTCAGATCCGGATCTCATTTATAATGTTAGGTTATAGTAGTACTTGTAGTTACATATTATATGGTGTTACACTTTTCAAATATACTTGTGATATATTAAGATGATTTGCTGATTACAGATCACTAAGAATAATTTGTTGTCACATAAATTATGTCGATATCATATTTTTAGTTCATGTTGATATCCATAACAAACTTTCAGTTACCTAAAGATGTGACCAATAATTATTCTTTCCTGAAACTGAGTTATACAACTACAGAGCTATATACTGGTATTCCTTTCATTGATATTGCAGCAATTTTCGGATCGTCTAAATCAAACAAAAAATTATACAAACTCGCTACATTTTAAATAAAACCAAAACGGAAAGTTTTTACTGGTCAATTCGTAATTTACGTTTTACTCTATTTTAAAGCTACCTAAACATATTTAATTTAATTACTTAAAATAATTTAACAGTACCTGGAATATTTTAATTTCTGTAAGTTAAAACACTCAAATTTTTATTTGAAATGAATTGCTAATTACTTCCAGTATTTTTTAAAAGTACTCCCACTTCCTTATTTCTTGGAACAAAAATAGTTTCTAGACTACTTGTACCGCTTACTGGAAGTACACATTTTCTTAGTACTTGCAACAGCTCTGCTATACGGAGCTTGAATTGGGAATACCCTCCTAATTTCCTGAAGATTTGTAAAATAAATGAACAATACATTTTGTGAACTCACTGTTCCCGGAATGTTACACGTCTGTCATTCATTTTGAGTTTCCTTGTTTCGTTTATTACTTTTTACTAACTGTTTCAGTAGATTCCCTTCAGTACTAATGTTTGGCTGTATCTTTGTAAGAGTTAGAAAACAAGCGCCACATACAGTTTACTATCCGTGTTTATTATATATGTATATGAATTAAAAGCATGGGCACTAAAATTTACTGTATTACTTTATATTATTGAAATTACGCTCAGTATAATGCAAGAAACGTGGGAACTTAAGCGTCAGATAATGGACATACCACGCTAAGTAATCGGAAAGTATCCTAACGCCATTGTTTCTTGTGTATTACTGTTAACAGCTCTATCCATTGTAATACAATTTCTGCACTTGCACCACGTATAGACCGACGGCTATTCATATTTGAGGTACTAAGCAATTTTACTACATCTACATTCTTTAATAAGCGGTCTGTATTATATCACCACTTGCTTACCCCTTTGGCCACGCATAAGTTCAACATATCGGTACATTTATATCTCGAAAAGGATTAATCACAAAGACGCTGCGCTGCATCAATATTATGTTAACGACGACAGGCAGTACCAAATTATTCGACGTATTACTGCCTTTTGGCGCTTATTATCAGTGCAGTTGTTCGGCAATAATGTGAATGACCTTTTGTGGAGATGGCGATGGTAGTAACAAGAGAAGCAACATCCTGGAGAGAAGATACATGTTTATTAGCTTATGGCGTACATCTTTTTGCAACTTCTCCAGAGGAGATCACTAATTACAGCATATAAAATTTTATAACATTGAGGTAGGTATTACCTGATTTTGGAGATACATATATTCATTTTGCTAGAAAGCGTCAATGTAAGTCAATCTTCCGTTGTTTTTAATACCTAATAAATCGTTTGAACTAGCGCTCGAATTGAGTAATAGGGATTCATAATTACTTTATTCTTATTTCGACGAAACTAACTATATACGCATTTATTAGATTATCGTTGCTTTATTATATTGATGAAGTATTAATGCATTAGACGAAGAACTTAATTGCTTTCATTATGATACCGACGCGTGATGGGAACTCGGCGTTTCGCAAAAATCATGACTAATGTTTCAGTAATGCCCAGGCTATTGATTAATAGCTTATGACTGCTAATAGACAGCGGAGTTGATTGTAATCTGTTAAATAATATATTCATTTTGTATAGTCGAAGTGATGCCACAAAAGGCAATAAAGGAAACCTAGAAGACTGAATGCTACCTTTGCATATTTTATGGTGATGTAGAATATGTGTATGATTATTGTAGTAGCACAATAGTAATAAATTCCTCTTATTAGATTTATTCGATACTTAGCCAATACCTCATACTTTGCTTTGCCGTTGTCTCACAAGCGTAACAAAGGATTACCCTTTCTGAATTTTAGTGAACGATTTATGTCCTGTATTACCAAATTTAGAGAAGAAATATTAAAATATCTTGAATAATGATTTACTACCGTTAAACATCTCGATAGTTCCGTGGTAGGGAGCAGAGTTAGGTGCTGTGAGTTCGATTTTGACCGAGGTTAGCAAGCTTTGACAGCGAGTGGGTGACAGCAACAAAGCCATGGAACGCTTACACGATAAGAAGCTCCTGAGAGTATGACAAACTTTAAGCTTATGTACCCTATTGGCGCGTTACTGCACGTAAAACAAAACCCTTATCTATACAGTTTGTGTTTGCTCTTTGTAACCCAAAGCAGTGCTTTTTAAGTGGAAATAATAGTCGGCTGTGACGTCACAGTAAAGTCTTTTCTTATTATGGTGGTAGGCTACTTGATAGAGAAGGCAGGTGAAATTATTACTTTTTTTGCAGCGACTTGACAAAGTCGTGTTTTGTCAACTTTCAGGGAAACCAGTAAGCAACACGAACCCTTTCGCTGCAAAAAAGTAATAATTTCACCTGCCTTGGTCATCTCTATTGATAAGGTTACTATCACCGAAACTTAAGTTCTTCAAAGAGGAACTGTTATTGGCCGCGACGGAATAATGAAACCGATTTAGAAGCGCTATTCATACAGAAGTAAGTGGCCAGCTAAAATGCTTTCCAAAAACAAGAATTATTATTGCTAATAATGTTCATAAATAATTAATACTTGCAACAAAAGGACTCATATCACGTAGGACGTTAGAAATAGAATTTGAGTATAATGCTTGGTATGGTGGGATTAACTCCATCATTCTAAATTCATCATGTTTTGTGGAACGCACACAAGATCTCACTCTCGACCCATAGAACATTCCGGCCAGCTTTGATGTGGATTCTCTGTTTATAAAAGTTCCCATTCCTGACACCGTCCAAATTACCACCGGTATTTTATCAGCCCACGACAAACCTACCGACATAGCCGAATTGCTAAACGCATGTCTAATCTCAACCTATTTCAAAATCCGTAATAAGTTTTATGAAAAAGTTTCTGATGCTGCCATGGGCTCCCCTTTCCCCAGTCGTCGTCAACTTTTTCATGGAAGCGTTCGAACATCGAGTCTTATCATCCTACCTTTTAAAACCGAAATGTTGTTTCAGACGCCTTCGTTATCTGGCCGCGTGGACGGAAATCCCTACCCGAATTTCTAACCTTCCTAAACACCCAGCATCCGGACATACATATAACCACGGAGGTTGAATCAGATGGGCATCTTGGAATGCAAGTCGTTCAAAAATGTCCTCGTATCTTGCTTCCCCAACGTCAAACTACGACACACTGTATATCGGAAGCCGACCCACACGGGCCACTATTAGCTTACCGCTTCCGGACAAGATCTGGCGATTAGCAAGGCTTTTCTAGCCTACATTGAAGGTGTTACCAGTATAGGCAGACTTCTCTGGACACCTAATATCAAAACAATTCTAAAATCCCTGTCAAAAATCTCCGATTTATTAGCGTCAGCCTTTTGACCCACACCTAGGGCGTTTATCGAATCCGTTGTTCTTATGGTAGTGTATACGTCGGAGAAACAACGCAGTCGGTCAGCAGCACACGTGTGACAGAACCCGAGCATTGCACCGATTACTGCGCATATCCGATTCTGCATTGGTTGAAGTTGGAAACCGGCCACCAGATTTCATTTAGTGATACCAAACTTTATTTCCACGAACTATACTATTACTCTAGAAAAGCCCGAGAAATTACCGTAATTCACAACATCCCAACAATCTCAATAGGAACGGTGATTACATGGTACATTTTCTCTGAAAATCTCTGCTACCCGAATCTTCCGGTCAGGACGCGTCTCAGTGCCCGTTGTCTCATACAATATTTATGGAATAACAGCCAAAGTCTTTTTACAACACTACCAATTGAATTGTGTATAATGAACCTATCCCCGTGACCGATCAGTTGCGGTAAAAATGTATCGAAATAATAGGCGAACAGAAATAAATGGTCTGCATTAATAATACTGAAAACTTTTATACATACAAAACTGTGAAGGTGTGGTTCATATACTCTTGTAGCATTTTTTTTCTACTACGTGTTCAGAATTTAATTACATTTTAGTGATCTCCACAAGTTATATATTATAAGATATATAAAAAAAACTTTACCCAGAAAATATAATTCGGTTTCTAAATTTCCAATCTATACAAAGAATAAAATTACTTTTTTATAAAATAAATAACTAGTGCTGACCTTGTCTAATCCTTTTTTTCCACCGCATGTACTTATCGTATCTGCTGGTAATATCCAGCAAATTAGTACCTGATATCTAGTGCAGCCAAGTTGAAAATAAACACTGTTATAACGTATTAAAGCGTAATAGAAAAATCTTCGGTAATATAGATAATAGCATCCGGATATCGCAACATCAAACAGCATATCCTAGCTACGCAGCCAATAATTATTTTTTTCATTAAATCCTCGGCGGATGCCCCAAAAATTATAACTGTCTAGTATTTAACACACGGAAGGATGCCTTCAATTACCCATGTAAATTAATCAACCTAACAGTTGGAAACGGAGAACTACGTGGAATTTCGTTAAATGATCGAATGCCTATTGATTAGCAATGTGTGAAGATCTATTAATATAACCAAATATAGGATAAAAGCGAGATATTCTCGTAGCAGTCGATCATTGAAACACTGAATTGTTTTAAAAGTTACCTATTCAGTTTATTTTAATTTAAGATACATACAATATTCCCTTGGTTTTGCTACTTTCGATGATTATGTAGCTTTCACTATTTGAGCTACTTGGTTCATTAGTAGCTTATACCAACGGTTTTTCTTTGGTTTACAAATAATAATAATAGTACCTTTAAACATCTTTTTCATATGTATTCAATACACCTAATGTAATTTTTAGCTAATTGAAATATTTTCGGATATAAAGGTGAAACACCTTGGTGGAAAGTTGTGGCTTTGTCTGATTGGGAACATAGTTTGAAATATACAGCGTGCTTTACAAGATATCTGGATTGCTCCCCTTAATTTGCGACAAGGTATGATATGTATAGGATGGCATATCTGCAGTATAGTTTACGGATAAAATATAGTTGTATGTTTCAAACTATATAGCTAAATGCTAAGTTTATTTCTATCTTTCTACCTAAAAACACCCTTATATGTTTACTCCCCAGACTAGCGTATTCGCACTAACAATAAGTACGTATAACAGACACCCTACAATGTAGGTTTTACACCCAATACATCAGTATTAAGAATATCGCTCAGTGTTTTAGAAAATTTGACATGCTTGAGAAATACTTTTTGCTATATTTTACACGTGAAAATGTGCGGAAAAGCTACACTTGTGCGTATTGACCTGTATGTAACACTTTTGTGTGTTAGTTTCGACACTCGATTTGTTACTGTGTAGTAATGCATTGTTGGCGTGAATTATTTTCATTAAAAATATATTGTTTTATGTGACCCTTTCGTCTGTTGTTTTAGTTTTGAATTTTGCAAAAATTCTACACAAATATTACTAATGTGCTACAGCGGTCTAAAATCAACAACTTCCTCGTTATAGGCTTTTGAAGCTAAACAGCCGTCAAGACCTATTTTGTTCGCCATGATAATAGATACCTGTGCACGATGAGATTTAATAGTAACTGTGTTCAACCTCTTGCTTTAACTTTTTTTTTTACTAATGTAACTATTATTAAATCTCATCATATTGAATACAGCAGCGTTGTAGGAACGATTTCGTATTGAACATTCACGTAATTTTAAAAGCTGCATCAATGGAGTAATTTACAGTAAAATATACTTTAAACCTAACGAAAAGCCACAAAAAGTAGCATCAAATGTTCCTAATACTTGAGTAAAAGAATATGTTGTTTTGATATTTAATAATGATAATAATAACGTATCTGACGAAAATTAAGAATTTTTCTATTCCATATTATAGCAATTCAAACAACTGTAGAAGGGCCAAACATGTGAATTATCTTCCCCGCATTGCTGCTTTATAGTTTATAAAAATGTGTGAAACACTAACAAAAAAACCGGGAACGAAGTTGCTTCATTGTACTCTGTGTCTGTACGATTCCATATTGGGCAAATCATTACCTCCAAAACTTAAGGTTTTTATAGTATTGCCTGGGCTTTTAAGTAAATCGTACGTTTTAATCCTACCTAAATTCATTCCTTCTTTAGAACTAGACTCAGACAGTACTGTCTAATCACCAACAACTGTCGCCGCGAAAAACAGCACCCTTTTCTAATAAAAGATCTGCTTATATACACAAATCGCTTTCATCGTTACTAGCGTAGGTGGCGTACCAGCTGGCTACTCTTTTTTGGAATAAGGACTTCCGCAATGTATCCGTGTAAATGGCGAAAGCTATGGGAGATGCGAAAACATTGATATTTCGATTGCTTGTTCTTTCAACCACGCAAATGTTGGAAGGCATGGAAGTTTACTTTATTTTACTGTTTCCTACAATATCGTTCCACTAATTGCTACAAATTATTCACGTCACAGCCGCTATAACTACTAGTAGTAGCTGTGAAGGGATTTACATATTTTTGCAAACTGTTGAAATAAATATTGACAGTAATTTGGTTTCAAAAATCGCTGTAACGAATAAATGGTTAATAGACCTCCGTGGTAGTAATTTTTTGTCTAGGATTTTGCCAAAAATTCATTTAATTTCGATTTAACAATAGTTTTCAAGGCATTATTTTAGAGCTTAAACTTTCAATGTTACTTTGAATACTCTATTTATCTGCCCACCAACCCTTCAATTCTGTGATTAACAGTGCGTGTACGACAACAAATGAAAGAAAGGACCTCTTTTGATCCTATTCGCAGTAATGCATTCTTTTGCATAATTCCACTGTAAATAACTAGGTAATTTTCATTTTGAAATCACGACCGTCCATAATCCGAATGACAACGCAAGTCTGATGACCATTGAATAACCGAATACCCGAGACGAATCCAATAGTAATTGCAATAACTTTGTATCCGCAAAAAAATAATTACGGAGTCGTGAAACGAAGCGGTTGCTTTAGGAAACGATACAAACACAATTGAGGAAGCACTAATTTTATATAATTATGTTAAACTACAGAGTGATCGATCGCTAGTAGTGTCATTAGATGTTGTGATACTAAATATGATTGCCGAAGATTATAGGTCCAGATGGGGGTAAAAGCATGTTTTTGTGAGAGAATGCTAACGAAACTAAGAACTACATTAAAATAACAATAGATGGTAGTAACGAAAAATAAGTTGGATAACTCAAGGGAACATATTAGGGAAATAGTACAAAACTAGAAAAGAAATTAGATGCATATTTTTTACAGAGGTGTAGCTATTTGAAATTATTAAATTCACAGTAGAACAAGAAGTGAATAATCGACTTCGGCTTCTGGATTGCTTAGTAATTAAAAATAACAATAAGCTGGAAATAGACATCTATAGAAAGGAAGCAGGCACCAATTGATACAATATGAACGATTCTAATCACTGTGAACCACACAGAATGGCCGCGATTAGTTTCTTAATTAATGCATTAGTTAAATTACTTTAAGTAGATGTAGGTACAACTAAGAACTTAAATTTATAAAAAACGTAGCTGTTTATAACAGTTACTCTTCTACATATGTCGATCGCATGCTTAAGAGGGTCCAACATAGGCATTACGTAAGGAATTCCACGACCTTAATCCCGGTAGAAACTAACGGTGAGAAATTCGTGAAACTCCCCTTTCACAGAATATCGAAAGGTGTTGATAAGGTTCTGAAGGGTCAAGATATGAACGTATGTTTCGGTTCGCGTAACACGCTTAAAAACCTTCTTGGCGATCCGAAAGATAAGCCGAAAATGGGAGAAAGATCGGGAATTTATAAAATTGCGTGCAGTGACTGTAATAAAGCCTATATTGGTTAAACGAAAAGAGAGATAGGCATCAGATTTAAGGAACATATCAGGTGTTTTCGCCTCGGCAGATTAGAGTCGTCAAGTGTAGCTCAACACATAAACAAAACCGGGCACAATATTAAATTAAAAAACTTGAAATTGATTAAGTATGTAACTTCGCCGCGGGAATTAGACGCGTACAAGGCGGTTTACATAAAAAGCAATAGAAATCTGATGAATAGAGAAAACGGACCGTTGTCGTATTCAGTTCTATTCGATTCATTGGGGTAAACCTTTGCGCATGTTTTATGTTTCGGGCTGTAATAACAACAGACCCTTCTCTCTGTTTGTCCGTATTCCGTATTTTTTCGCACATCTTAGTTTTAAGGCGCGTAGGCGGTAAAAGTAAATACTTGTAACTCGAAAGTAGGGATAGAACGAGCGTGTTAGCTTTAGATCATTCGGTCACCGGTTGAGAATGTTGAAAATCCTCAAAACAGGCGTCCCGGATTAATTAATTAATTAAACTCGTGTGGTGCGGAGGTATTGTTTACCATGCTACGCTACAGTCCTTGCGATCATTATTGCGTAATTTACTTTGGATTGAAAGAGTGTGTAGGAATTCTATCCCCAATACTGTGATTTGTGGCTAAAGATATTCTCCATATGCATTTCAAAAAGTGTGGTTTTTGTGATTTTGTGAAAAATAAATTTTATATTTATTTATTGCACTTGACGTTTAGGCTGACGATGGGTCATTGGATCAGGGCGAGCATTTTTCTTCAAATATTCGTTAAAAGATGATAAAGTTCACCCTGAGCTCGAGAACTCAAAAAAATTATACAAAACCAATTTCTTCAAACGGAACTTCATAACCCCACGAAAATAAGTCAGAGGCATGTGATCCGCTTCATCTCATTATGTGGTGCTTTTTAGAAATATTGCAGTTCTTACCACAAAACAGTCCACACAAAAAATAAATTTAGAATAAATAAAAATATAAATTAAATAGAAAAGAGCAAGAGAGAAAACAAAGTTGTTACATATACTGTATATCGGACATTCGATTAAGAGATTTGTATTTGAGGTATGTAGTACATTAAAATAGTTAAGATACCGTATTCTTATTTGGAACTTACAAATGCATCAAATGGCACTAAGAGGCAGTTCAAATTTTCAAAAAATTTACAATTCCTGTAAGTGAAACCATACATTAGTTATATTATTTATGTAGTCGAAAAGCATCAATTTCTCATCAGAGTTTTTTAATATTTTTCGCATTGATGACAAGTGTAACTACACTACCCACCAAATATAGAAAATTACGTAATTTTTTGTCTTTTTTGATTGGTGGAATTCATTGATGGAATTGGAATTTTTTTTTGGTTGACACAAACGTAAGTCTTCTAGTCGCATACGAATTCATCAAATAAAACTATTACCTCTAATATTCTGAGCCCCATTATATACTCGGTATGAACGGTTATTTTTATTATTTTCAATCTTATTTAAAAATAGACAAAGGTTAAGTCTAGAATCAGCTTTATTGAATTTTACCTTGAAATGCTAAAAATATTTTACTGTTATTTTACTTACCGCAACCGTTTTTAATTTTTTGTGTACATTTAGCATTATATTATAATTTACATAATTAAATTTGCATACTATTTATATAAAAAAAATACATGTTTATGAGTGCATACGAGTGTATTTAAGGAAGTTGAAGCTGAGTACTGCTATAAAAACTGAGAGTTGAGTTCCAAAGTTTGCTTAATTGAATTAATAGGAATTTAATGTTTCGTTCTGCACGTAAAGCTTAAACCCAACAATGAGCGTTTGAAAATGTTCTTTCACCTCACCGTTTAACAATATGTTAACTTCTACATACAGAGCAACGTTAATCCTGGAAATGTGATTATAATAAGTTCTAAATCTGTATACTGGTATCTTTCTCATAGTTGAAATGGAATTTAAACAGTGGAAGTTACATGGGGTGAATGTGGTTTGAGCCAAATATTTATTAGATACTGCGGTTGTCTGTGTTCTGAAGGTATTCTGACATACTCACTTATGATTCCTGGGTGATGTTCCGATTAATTGTAAATAAACTGGCTGTGAAGCTCTTTTGATGTAGGTGGTTGTTGATTTTCTTTCGAAAATTGGGCATTTCGTTAGCGGTCTCTGGGGAATTTACCTGAGAAAATAGAGTACTGATTGTTAAGGAAACCTTTGGAATGAGTGAAATTCTTCATCTTTAAAGAATCTTTTCTTAGAGCGTTTAGAAGAATCATTGTCGAAATAAAATGGAATATAACTCAAAATTTTCTGTCTTTCTGTGTAATATGAATTTTTCCTATTTTCATCCAAACTGTTTTCATTCCCTTCTGCTTTAAACTGAAATTCCAGTCTCTTGCTTCATTTTTCCCATACTTTCCATTTTTGCCAACTATTTTTTGTTTTAATGCACTTCGTCTATCATTCTTTACTTTACTTCTTCATACTTTTGGACTTTATCCTAGTTAATTTTATTGTCCTTTTTGTTGGAAGTCTCGGATTTCTACACCTATGTAGATTTAAC
The DNA here is from genome assembly GCA_902654985.2 of Oryctes borbonicus. Lineage (NCBI taxonomy): Eukaryota > Metazoa > Arthropoda > Insecta > Coleoptera > Scarabaeidae > Oryctes > Oryctes borbonicus. Next base: position 2,267,300 of record LR736859.1, on the reverse strand, counting down.
CACTTATATTATTGTTTCGGTAGTAATTTCTTGAAGTACGTATTTTTCCTCCGCAGTTATTTAGAAGTAATAAAAAAATAAGGAATATTTTGGTGCGGAAGCATAACCGTTCTTGAATTTTACTGGTTATTCTTCCTCTGTCTCTCATTATTCCAGAGCCATTCCATAAATTTGGCATTTTCTACAATATAGAACCTACATAAGTCACATATGAAACTAAAAATTTATTTGTTTGTTGCAGCTACCGCGATTACCTTATATTAGAAATCCATTTGAATTACTGTGCATATACTCCTCTAATGTTATCGTATGTTTCATAGGCACATTCCATTGCTATTTGAATATATCAGCCACATGTTTCCACACTTCGGCAGCACACTAATTGGTACAATCAACATATTCGCGTATTAAAAAAAAAAACAATTCAAAGAAACCACTAATTTTGTTAAACCGGAAAGAACTGTTAGCGCATTCAACCAGCGTGCCACTTCTTTAACATCATCTCGTACAAATTTTCTGCATTATGGGTGCTCTTGTAACGTTTTAACGCAAATAATGTATAGCGAGTGAAATAATTATAGCATGGAGAATTATTGCTGTGTTGAAATAGCTGCTTAAAATAATTGCAAACGCTTTTACCAGTTTAACGTTTGGGGAAATCCCAATTCTTCCATTGACCTGCTTTTTATAGATTCGACTGTGTTGTGTTACACTTAAGCGTATAAATTAAATAATAAATGAATAAGAAAAAACCGTCCACAGTAGATATTATAAGCACTACCGCCTCTCCTGACTGTTCGGTACGTTAATTCAAAAATATTACAATTCAAGTCTATCGTTTGAATGTAAATCCATTTCAATTAATTATTTTTTTTCTCAAAAAAGGACAGTAGCATTTAAGCAAATTAAAATTTTTACGGTGACTGCCGGGAGAAGATAGAATTACCGGAAATTCTATATTATTATTATTGTTACCCAAGTGTTCATTTCGATACCGTTAAGGTTGCAAATGTGCCTGATGAATATAATGGAATAAAGTTGGTTAACGTATGTTAATTTGTATAAATTGACGCTCCGGTTTATGTGTTTGCACCTATTTTCTTCGAGATTCGGAGATACAATGAAGTTAAACTTAAAGTCTTTCGACAAGCGTTAACGGTTTTTGTCCGCAATTAAGATTATTTAAACCGTGAACGATAGCATCAAGGATCTTTCGAAGTAGTTATAAAGGATAAAGTTCTTCTTATATTTACCACCTGTACGTTACAGTAGCATTTCATGATGAAGGAGAAGGCTTGCGAATGTAAATGCGATGAACATTATATTATACTATAGCAACTCCACATAAATTTTAATAAGTAGCTGTAATCTATACGAAATTGTAAACCTGAAGATTTCTTGTGTTGTAAACATTTCAAAATATGTGTCTAAATGACAAGATAAAATTAATCCTAATGAAAATGTAATTTATAATTAGTGAAATTGATACTGAATATAACCAGTAATCACCGTGTTTATACTATGCAACTATATGTTTCAGGTGAAAGGGCTATCTCTTAAGCAGGAGACAATCTTTATAACTTTACAAATGTAATTCTGAGATTGAATGATAAAATACGTTTAGATGTTACCAAAATGCACGATAAGAAGGAATTTATTTTATTCTATTTGGAGATGTTAATCAAAATGCAAGGTAGTCAAATTACCACAAAATTGTCGAATAATATAACATGTATAATGATAACCGGAAAATCAGTATACTGTCGTCATTTGTTAAAGGAAGCTGATGATACAGCGTGATACAGCAAAGTGTAAGATTAAAAACAAATAAAACAAGTCGGTGGTAACTTAGATTAGGAAATAAAATCTAAGAACAATAACAAAAGTTTGGGAGACGAAAGCAATGAAAATACATATAGACTGGCCAAAAAGCAGAGTTCGCTGAATCTGACTGGTTGCCTGTAGAAAGCAACATTTTGCAAGGTTTAACATTGGCTCCTGTTTATGCAGTGTATACATAAACCACATCACAAAGTTCTTATTCAGTGTATGCTTTGCTATTTACGTCGATGACATTTCAATTCTAATCATGCCTGAAAAAGACATATAGGTAAAACAGCAAGTTGACAGTTCACTATTGTATACATTGTAGAGCTGGAGAGCTTTCGTTGTAAGTTTAAGTTTGTTAGAGAGAACAAAATAATTTTCGCAAAAATTAATTCATAGGTTTTGTGAGGAGTTTATCTTTAAACGAAAAATAATGCATTTCCTCAATATTTTTTTCTTCTTTCGCTTTCGCAAACATTCCTATTCTTTATGACTAAAGCTTTCAAGTCATTATCAGAAACACACTTATGTTTTTATAAATAACTGGATCATCATCTACATTAAAGTAAAATCCGTTGCCTACGCTGTTCTAAGGAATTTTTAAAGCTTCTATAAAATCTCATCATAATGTGCGTATTTCCGAATATCACAATCAAAACAATTGTACTAATTTGTAACCAAACAAAACATGTAACATTGCAACAAGGAATACCTTGTCTCGGTGTCTCTTACTCTTGTATTATAATTTTAAAACTACCTCAAAGAAGTAAAACATCAACGTCAGATATATTGGAAACGCTGTGAACAAATTCTAACTGCATGTGGGACATCACAGCTAATCAATAATTTAAAATAAAGCTTTATTTTTATGAGCTTTAAGAAACTTCCTAAACAAAAAGTATAAAAATCTGTTGTTTTTTTTAGATTGACAGAATTTTTAATGTCTTTAGTAACGCTTTGTACACGAAATTCAACATATTCTGATAGGCTTTGCACATTAATACATACAAATCTATACAAATAAAATAAATACTATATCGTTACTAATGTTCGCCAGTTTCCGTGCGGTCATGAAATTAGCAGGGACCAAATAGACTCGTGTTTATTCGTCTCACGAGTATGGGTTCGTGTTGCCTACTGGTCTCCTGGAGAGTCGACAAAACACGAGTCTGTCTAGTATCTGCTAATTTCGTAAAGCGTACGGAAAGAGGCGAACTTTAGTCATTACTATCACTTCTAATTTTTGTATACAATAATAAGTTTCAAAAATATTGGTTTTCCTTTTCTTTTCTTTGGAAAGTGGACATTTTCCATTTCTACACAAAAGCTTGATGAAGTTGAATTATATTAGCCCTACTATAAGAAATTGGTTAAAATACCACAAAACTCAGAATGATAAATTTTGATTTTTATTCGATCTAGTGTCATAAGGTGGGAAGAAGAACTTTCAAATAAGAATTAGCGATGTACTGAGATAACTGACAATCGAAGACATCGACGGCAGCACGCTAACAGGTTTAAGGTTCTTTGGAACTTTAATTTCTGTCACCTTTGGTAAAGAGTGCATTACTATTTTCTACCATATATCCGACACACACTGCTCCAGAGTGCAAGAACTTAAAACGTGCTTAAGTACGGTAATATAAGTGGATAGCACATCTTTAGCATTTCTGAAGTAATACCATCATGAAACTATATCATTGTGAGGCACGTATTCAAAACAACTTGCATACAGTTAACCATGGATTACTTAAGCTTGAAATAAACCAATTTAAACATCTATCCCGACAGCGCAGCCATATTACAGCCAAGTTTTAGTCCAAAATACGCTTTACGTAACACTCTCCGTGTGACGCACAATTACTATATTATGGATGTGGTTTTGTTTACATCACAATTGCTGCACTAATTTTGTACTTTGTATTTGTGCCTTGTATTATGTTTCTTTTTTTTTGTTTTTTGATTATTAGAATTTAATTGCTGATTTTGTTTTGACTTATTATATAAACTGTAAGTGGCACGTAACTAGTAAGATATCATTTTTATTGTCTCGCCCAATATCCCAGTACAACATCTTTGTAATGGTATGTGATTATTAGATCAATTTTTAAAAACCTGATAGGTAAACATGGCTATCTGTCAGCGCAACTGTAAAATGGGAGCGAACTCATTTTATCAATGCACAGATAACAGGAATTGCCTTTATGCGATAGCGTGAATCGTGTGTATAATACAAGCTTCTCAGAAGTCAACAAGCTAATAAATTAATGCCTTAATTCGCGTTTGCATAACGGTACGCGACGCGGCAATTAAACAACACGTTTAGAATATTTTTTTACCGCACAATAGACCATAAATAATAGTTTCCGAGATTAGATCAGAAACAAAACACACAATTAACATTCACTAATATCTACAAACCGACTTAAATCAGTTGTAGATGATTACGTCAAAGTTTATACAGGTAATTATCTTTTAAAAGGTGGCATCCTAAGCTCTCTAGCGTAGCGAATTGGTGAGTTAAATGCGGTTGAACGACGAGGGCATTCGATAATCTTGTTTTGTGAATGGCACATCGAAAATACAGCCTGCGACACTATTTTATCGCTCGCTATTGCTAGGGTATCGCCTAACGTCCACTTAATATGTGCAACCGGAAATAGAGCGAAACAGGTGGTCAACTGTTGAACCGTGAATTTTAAAACCGTCGTGTAAGCTTATCTCGCGCGCTCAAATCACCGAAACCGAGATGGTGATGAATTGTGCACGATACCATTTCATTAGACAGATATTAATCTACACGGAGCAACGATGTGCTTTAATAACTTCTGATTTTTCGGATAGAAGTAAACACGTATCTGCGATGGTTTGCCGCACGTTTTAACAGGAACATACTGTATAAAGGAAACGAGTAATCTGAAAAGTTGCAAGGAAGAGAAATTAATCTCGATTTTTCTAATAATATTAATTCCTAGTTCCTAACCTGTTTAACATGTACAGGAAGCTGCTCAAGCTGTTCAGGGAGTTGAAGCTATTCAGAGAGCTATTTAGAGTACCTTTTAAGTAGCATACAGGGCCCTTTGGCAGCTGCAAATGCTGCGCCTGTAGAACATAACCTCACTCCTCATACCTGTGTCCTCACATCTGACGGCGCATACCTGCGGTATCACACCTGATATCTCGTCTCAAATTTCATTAGACTTTTCATTTCTGATCACGCTGGAAATAGAGAGAATTTAGGCCTCTGTAAGAAAATACGAAAGATTTTGAGCCAGAACTCCTGTAGCGTATCCACAGGACGTATCCAAGAACTTTTGGAATGCTTTAAAAGACAATGCGGGCAAGCACAAGGTCCCTTCACGTTATTTGTCGTAGTCCCGATTTTTAGTACAATGGAGTACTTAAATACTTTATAATGACTTTGGAACACAGTTCATTACGAGCTAAGTTTTCTGTAGTGCTAGACCATCCAGTCCATTCATCGGATTCATTTTAAACACATTTCCAAGGTGGTGGCAACCATATGCTGAAGGAAGTGCCCGAACGATAGCCGAAAACGTATTCTTTGAAGTGCTTAATATTCTTCTAAGCGTTTGCACTTTAGCAAATTGCAAGGATTTTCTGTACCTATAACATATTATCTTGTCCAACAAACTAAAGTAGTTCACTTGCTTTAGTTCGAGCTTTGTACCGTATTACGGCAGCGCCCGTGCAGTACCTTAATAATGATGACTCTCAACCTCTTCGTAGTGTCAGGAATACCAGGAAAGCCTCGCTTTGACGATGTTCGAAACCGGTACCTCAAGACTGATGGCCAAGGCTGCCAGGTACTCTGTTATTTGGCTCCCGGTGTTACTTAAAAGCACTGAGATTACAGGTTAACCTCTCTGTAAGTGCTTGATGCTGCATTCTGAGTTATATTTGAGATATATTTGCATGTTATTTCTTTAATTAAATCTGAGAACATCGCTTGTTAATTTAGTAAATTACGAAGTGCTCTTTGCAGATAATCTAACTCTCACACAATATAGAGTTATTGATCTCCAATAAGTTGCTGCTGTACTTTCTTTCCCTAAGCGAATACGCCACAATTACATACCGGTTCCTAACTATTTAGCACTGAATCTAGAATAATCCATCCATATATAGTGGTAAATGTTATAAGGTTTCGATAGCCTATAGCTAAAATCGCTGTTTGACTTTGCATGAAAGTTGAAATTATAAAGACACATCAGAATTCTTCGATTTGATTATTCTTTTTTATATTTGTATATATCTGAGTCGACATTGACTGCTCATTTTCTTGTTTGCTATTTAATAGATACATATGATTGAAACGTTATAAATTAATATTCTTTGCCTAGCGTGTTAAACAAATCGTGCATTGACTGATGTTTTCGAAATTTGGAACATTTTCAATAAATGTTTATTTGCAAGAACATAGTTTGCGAAAACAGGATAAAGCGTTTCTTGCAGTTACTTTCAGATAATTTTTTATTTATTTTAATTTTATTAAAACCACAAATTTCTAGTAAAGGACATAAAGTTACTGTATAGAATTTCTGAGGGCCAACAAAGGATAAATATACAAATGTAAATTCGCAAAGAGTAATAAGAAGTTCATTGTCTGCTGTAATTGTAATAAGTTTTACGCGATCGAAGAAAACATTTCTCTCTTCTACTTTCACAGATAAACGCACGTGACAACTTTACCTGCGATTTTATAGATTCACACTTTGATTTTTCTATTATTCTGCAGACTGATGTTTTTCGACCTTTACCATAGGGATTTCGCTTATTATTACAGATAGAGGATAGGTTTAAATTTGGAATTTGGTGGTGAAAATTTGAAGAAGTTGCTAAATTTTGTGTTTGTTATGAACCTATAGAAAAAATAGGCCTGTGACAAACGACGCTCGAGATTTAAAAAAAAAATGAAAGAGATGAATTTTCTTCTTTTATTTCTAGCACTTTTATTTGGCCTTGCTGAGAAAACCTAAACATAAATTCTCCATTGGCCATTTTCGATTTTCTGTCTAATGGCGCACCCGAAATTTTTATGTGATGTTTCGCTTCTGTCTGGCCATCATTAACTTTCTCTTTTCTTATCGGCGCCATATTGGATATTAATACCGTCAAAAAGGTTACTGATTTCAATCATATACAACGTGTCGACAAAAGTTTTCGATGTTATGCTTTAATTAATGAAACATACATTTTGACATTATATAAGATAGTCATATAACATTTACTCATCGAACCGAAATACAATAGTTAGTAAACGATATTTAAATTGAATCCAGAACGACAACATCCACGTTGTAGATTTTGATGGGAACTCGGTCTAGAAAAGATCGTTAAGCCGCATGGTGTTTGTGTTAAGAATTTGAATGATGGTCGACGGGATATTTTACAAATGATAAATTAAAAATGCGTTTTTGCAAGTTTATGTAAATCTTGTATTTCTAGATTTATAACAATCCATCCACATCTACCGTCAGAACTAAATTTGCCCCAAACTCGAGTACGAAGAGCCTTACCTCGAAATAAGATTAAACCATAAAAGATTCATGTTAGCCCCAGTTTACTACATGATAGTAATTTGAGACAGTTGGAGTATTGCGTGGAAAGACTAGAAGACAACAACCAATTTATAGAAAAAATCATCTGGTCAGATAAAGTAAATTTTACCAATTTTGGAAGCTTTAGCCTAAATAGGGAGCGCTCTTTGACGGTACAGAATCCTCGCAAAATAGGGCAAAGAGACTACAACATCGTTTTGGATTAAATGTTTGAATGGGTATTATGAAAAGTCGTCTCATAGGACCTGTTATGTAAGAAGAAATATAGAATGAGGAAAGGTACATAAGCCTTCTTCTGGCGTACTAACTTCTTACATAACGATATTCCATAAAACCAACTACATTATGTATAACGACAATAACGGTGCACCGATAATGCGGCAACTGCGAGGAAGTACTGAAATTAAGGATTTCCAAAACGTTGGATTGGATATACTGAATGACCAACGAGATCTCTTGACTTAAGTCCTCTGAATTGTCTCTTATGGGTAATTGTTAAAAATAATATTTATACAGTTCGTGTTTCACAAAACATTGAAAAACTTCGGTGCAGGCTCTAGAATACCTTCTGTGTAATCCATGGAAGGACTATACAAAGACCAATTCAACTTACCGGAATGCGTACACGCCATAGCCAATTATTTAAGGAGTTACTGCAATTTTTAGGAAAAACACCCTTAATTTACTATTTATAAAATATCGCCTTGGTATTTCTTCAAATTATTGTTAACATAAACTTTACGTAGCTTAGCAAACGATGCGTTCTTAATCAAGATCTAGAAAAATGGCTGTAATTATTATTGTATTCGCTTCGATGAATAAAAAATTGTTTAGCATATCTCATTTCTCTTCTTTGGCGGAAGATATTTTTCTCTAACTAATGAACGATAATTAAAATAAATTGAAATTGATAACTTCCTCTGAGTTCATAGTAATTAGGAAAACTATAATAAAAAGACTAAACTCACAAAATATCTTATTTAATATTAGCTACCGGTTTCGTACGTTTCCCTGTATACGAACATCCTCAAACTAAGGCATTATAATAATTGAAATGTTTGAAATCTCCTGGCTACCTTACTGAATTTCGAAATATATTCTTTATCAATTATACAATATTAAAATATTAAAACCTTTTATTACCAACGTGCTATACATGGTTGAAATCAGAAAAAGCACTATTTCTAGGGGTGATAAAATCTAATATAGTACCGATAAGAAATAGGTAAGATGATGGCCAGAAATTTGTAACATAAAGGTTTCGCCTACACCATTAGATAGAAGATCGAAAGTGGCCTTGAGAATGTGTTTTTGGTTTCTTGCTGCAAGGCTAAATAAAAGTGTAGGAAAAAAAGAGCTTTTTGTGTTGTTTTAATTCGATCGTCACTTTCTCTTCGGATTCATAATTAACAAATTTGCCAAATTTAAATGTACCCGCTATCTATATAATAATAAGCAAGAACTCAATGGCAATAGTCGAAAATGAATCAGCCTGTATAATACTATTTTTATGTTTTATCTACTACCCAAATCCTTTCACCAAATAATTTTCTTTATCATGCCTCCCCATACAACTGTTACAAATAAGAATACGAATAGAATTGATTAGTTCAGTAAACTCGGTGTTTAGTTCATGTGCTGCCTCAGAAAGACCTCTTATGTTGGAATAATTCAGATGACTCGATGTATATAAGTTTATATGTAAGCTAAATAAGTATATATGTGAGCTATAAACTGTAATTGAGTGCAATTGAAGATAATAAACAACTTCCAAATTTATGTTATCGTCATTCGCGTGCAATTCACTTTTTACAAACTTGGATTAGCTAGAGCTATAACTTATGCTACGGAACCACACCTTGGAAACATATTCGTTATTTAATTATAGTGAAAAATATTCTTAAACTGGCTAGCGCTAATTTCAGCTGGCATCATAAGATGAAGTATTTAAAAGGTCAACGTTGTAATATAAGCAAAGAAGTACACATCCTAGTACCACCTACTGTTTTATCGGTAATAATTTCCATCTCTCTGTCCTACAAATCTTCGTGCGGAATGATTGAAAAATCATTGAGAGATCCATTAAGTACGTGTAGTCTAATTACTACTTGTATTGCTGAACAGACTTCCTACATACCGCGTTTACAGGTAAGTGACAGAGGCGAAGCGTCGGGGGAGACTTTAAAGTTAAATCTGCAGTATTTTACGTTAATTACGGAACGTTATTATTACTAATTATGCCAATAACCCAAAGTAATCTACAATATGTGCTTATTACATTTAGATACACATAACTTTGCGCAAAATAGGCCCATCAGTGTTATTAGACCGTGATACTACAGAAGTGTCGGCGTGGTATAAGTCTCTTCGTCAAATGATATTGAGAATATCGGTTTAATATCATTCATTATACTATTTGTCGATCAAAACTGATTGTACGTATCCAAAATCAAAAGACCTCGTACTGGGAAAAATGTTGCACGATAAAAACAGGCGAAAGTATTCATATCAGGCTCGCCTAAGACAGCAAAAATATTGCTATCGTTCAGCAAAAGGGATCTTAGATTACTGCCAGGATTTCTGACAGGTCATGCAACCCTAAAATATCACCTACTCAATCTACGAAACGGTGAAGATCAAATATGTCGTCTATGTCTAGAAGATCTGGAGACGGCAGAACACATTTTATGTAAATGTGTTGCCATCAGTCGCACTCCACAATTCCCGTTCCGGGAACGGGAAGATCCTAGAGCAATACTAAGGTTTATTCAGAGCCTCCATCTTCTCTAGCACATATAAGGGCATTTTGTTACAATAGATATATTTAGGTCGCAGTGACTAAAGGCATCTGTGCCTCTGCCCAATAATACTAATACTAATACCAATACGTATCCAAGGTTGTTGTGGTGAAAGTGTTAGGTGTTACGTACCGATTACTATGTGACGTAGATGTATGAACTGTTGTCTTCTCTACTGTATACGTATTACATAAAATTTGGTTGACATCCATTGCTGATATACTAGTGGGGTTGGTCTTATTCTCAGTTCTTACTAACAAGTACTAACAATTTTTATGTAAACCAATTAAAAACTATGTGTCTGCTGAAATTGGATCCATATATGAAATTGATAAAGAAAGTGATATTTTATTACTAGAGCTGTGAGCAAAAAATTGCTTTAGGTTAGAGATCTCGTTATCGACGAAGGAAATGAAGAAAGCAAGCTCGATAATTAATTGAATCAATCTTAAATTTAAAATATAGAATACCATTGGTATACCATTAATTGATTATCTTTGCCTCTCTATCTTTTTTGTATCTTGCAGTTTTGACATAGCATTAGTTTCATTGTTTATTGCCAACATTCTATTTAGTGTTAGGTGGCGTTATTTTAAAAACGTTATTCACAGAAAAGGAATGGACAAAAGAAAACGATTTCACGTGTTATATACACCTAAATTGTAAGTTTTACTTGCATGCTTCGCCAACGGTAAGCGACCTTTCGTCTTATAATAATTTGTCATTCGAACGTTGTCGGCTTAAAGCGAAACGTTCCTGAAGTGATCTGTAAGACCACTCAACGCCAGTTCCGCTGCGAAAAATCCGGCGTATGACCTTAATGGACGGATGAATATTCCCGGTCGGATCGCAAACTTATTTCCCAAGACCTCGCGAGGTCAAGCAGCACTTTAATAGATGGGCAGTAATAAGTTTTAATTCAATTTATGCGAATTTTTTCCACGCTAGGTTCACTACTAGATACTTGCGGTTGCAATTAAAAGTTGATGCGATAAATTTCTGTATAATATATAATTATACATTCGTCTTGTCATCCGGAGTGTAATTAAGTTTAACACTTAAAAGTACAAATAAGCGTGAATGTGCTAATAGGTAATAAATAGACGTGAGCGCCTGAAGTGACTGAGATTCGAAGTAAAACTGTACTAATTATATTTTCTTTTATAGACATTTAGCACACCTCGTGGTTTTCCTCAAGGCCGTTATCTCCATGAAAAAATGATTTAGTGACCTCTTTGAAAAGTGATCTTCACTAATCTATTTATGTGTGTACATAAAGAATAAGCTAAACTGCCGCAAGACTTAAATCTGTGCTCAGTAAAAACCTTTTTATTCTATTTCAATTACGCGCATACTTATCACCAATGAATTTGCTAAACGTAGTATCGCGTGTATGTATTTGTGAATTGTGAATGTGTAAACAGAATTTTTTTCTGATGCCCTCCGTGAGACGTCAACTTTGTTGCAATATCAACTGTGAATTGCACATAGCACCTAACGTATGTATAACAATATGTTACCTCTCGTGGAGGAACAACGTCGCATCTAAAAATAGTTTGAATGGACTCTTAGCCGCAGCGCTTAGGTCCGGTACAAAGGTAGAACTTTGGTTGCCTTGCCTTGCTTTTTCTAAAAATGTAATCTTTGTTGTTATTTCGTGTCTTTTACACGACAATTACTTATCCTACTGCTTTGATCATTTGCTGATCCCACGTCAGCTACCTATTAATTTTGCACTTAATTAACTGTAACTTACTTTCAATGTTGACCTTCTATATAGAAAAGTATTAAATGTTAGAAAAGTTTAGAGAATTCTATTGACGTCTAGATAATGGTACCTTTCAGGAGAAGATACGAGGGACTTGAATCAAGGAGCACTCGCAAAATCTGATGTAAAGATAGTGTGAAACCGAAACGAATAGGAATTGGTATAATTTTCAATTGTTAAAGAAAGAACGTGCAGAACGTGTTTTTAATGTTTTTTTAATGAATTTAACCCACTGAAAGCGAAATACAAGGGTGCTTCTTTATCTTGAATATTACCCACGCAACAAAAATTACAGTAAAGGACATATTTAACTTGAAAGCGTTGATGTATAAACATACACATGCGTTAATTGTGATCGCGTACCTCACTGATTGTGGTTAATTGTTACCTAAACAGTTTGAATAAGTATGCGGGTCGAAATATTACACATTCCTTTGATTAGGTAAGTTGCTGTCTACGCGATTAGTTATATTATTAGTTATTAGGTATGCTCAAATAATGATATTACTATTTTATTTTATTTTTTGCTTTAGTTTCTTACCGTTTTAGTTTACAAGTTATCTATTATTTTCGTTATAAGTAAATGAATACTCAATTACATAGTTCATGCATATGTGAACTAGGTCAAGTAGGTTAATTTTGCTATTATATATATATAACCGTAAGTGTGTAAAATGTTCAACTCCTTTTTTGGTCTTTATTATCTTCTGCGAACTGTAAAATATGTTAAAGTTTCCATACTAATGATCATCAAAAGAATACAATTAGTTTTAAAAACCGTAGGAAGTATTCTGTCAAGTTAGCCACACTACGAGTTCATACTGAAAGAAGTGTAAAAGTTACAATTTTTGATTTAATCTTCCATTAACGGTGACAACGACAAAGACGACTAATTTATTTAGATGACACGAGAATTAAAACGAAAACGACCAAATGTTTTCATAAACTTGATTTAGAGATGTATTGTGTGAATCCACGGTCGACAAACAACGTGTAACTTTGAGAAAGAAGAACATTTAAAATGTTTCTAGCATTAAGTTCTGTGTTTTGGCGATTAAATCGAGTGCGGGCGTAATATGTCATAGCACGATAGGTTTTTACCCCACCAAATTAAAAAAAAATTACATCTAAATTAATTTATGACTTTCTACTACTACAACCGAAAATTGTTCTTATGAAGTTGTATTTAAATAACAGAAAAGGCACAGGGCCGTATGTGGATATGTTTGGACGCAAACATTTACAGAAGTTTTTAAACCTGTCCCACTTTACTAGAACTTAAGCGTCAATATTTGTAACTGTTTCAGGTTCAGGACAAAGAGGAACTTTAACGCACTATGAAACTTTCGCAGAGCAAATAATGAAACATTTATTACAACGATTTATTACTTGTTCAGAAGACATATAGGACAAAAAGCACTTAGTGGTGCATCAACGGCTGCAAAAAATACTGTGTCCTTTGTAGGAAATCCAGTGGGATATGAATAGTCTTATTATTGTGGGTTCTAGTTCTACGTTCATTGAATCAAACTGCACTACGAAAAAATTTGGTTGGTTGATTATAAAATCTAGTTTTCACGCAATAGTACTAAGCAAAATAAGACCGAAAAGACATAAGGTCAAAGTTGAAAACGCTTAGATGAAAATATGAAGAATATGAAAACTACAACAGAGCAAAATGTGCAATGTTTGTCAATGCTAATAGGAAAATAGGGCTAATACAACAATCACAGTTATAAACTACTTAACTGTTCTGTTTGAGGTTGCTCCATTATAACTGTTCCTTATTTAAATACATTGCAAAAGTCACTGAACAATAGTAATTTCACTTTACCTCTACCTGACGTTAGATGAAACCTATGAAAACACGTGTTAATGCGAAGCTCTTCAACAAAGTATGCACCTGGCAGTGTAGGCTTTTAAGTGAATTTCCACATCACTTAAAATCAAAGCGGTTTGCAACTGAAGTGAAGATATACTTCAGGTACGCAAGCAACATATGTATCTTTGTACCCCACTCTGCAAGTTATTGCTGATAAAGAATACTGACCTTTATAATTATGTTTTGTCACTAATCTGCTCCGTTTCCGTTGTGTTCAGCAAATTTGAAAATTCCTGTAAATGTAATGAGTTCCACTGCAATAGCGTCAAAACCCTCCTTAGTGCTGCGATAAATAAACAGGACATACAATAGATCACAAACAAAATGAATTGAACGCATTAACACCAACCAATCTTCCTCCAAAGATCTACTACCAACAGCTTACGCCGATAACTTTGCATATCTATGTCGTTATTAAGCTGGTTACGCAAACGATTCACAAAGGAACAACTTGTGATCCGAAGAAATGCTCAATGCACATTAGCTTTAAACTACTTTTAGAAGAAAACAAAAACCATTTTGTATTAAGGTTTTCTATACTTTTTTCTATCTTGTTAACTGTTTATACTCACTGCAGACAAATTTATGAAAGTTCAAGTTTTTATTTAAATAAAATAATCTATGTCTAAATGTAGCTTCATAAAACTACTAACTGTTAAACCTTCTGCTTTTCTTTATGCTCTCCACAGGAGAACTCCTGTTGTGATTGACAATGCCGCGCTTTCCGCTAACTACGTGCACCTTGATGCGAGAATACGATATGAAACCATCTTGTTTCCACGTACACAAAATTTTCAAATTCTAGATCCTGTGAAAGATGTAGGTATAATTTATATGGAATATTGAATCTTCCAACGGGATGTGTAAGACAATATATATATTGTAATGATACAAATCTTGTCTCAGAAGTTACCGGTCATCAACGCCACCCACACATCTCATCTAGTGCCTTCAGTGTATCCACCTATCCGGAATAAAGTTCCCTCTAGTGGCTGAGAATGCCAACGCGATTAAATAATAGCATTAAATGAGGCTAATCTCATAATTGAGTTTGAGCCTATGTCATCAAGGTAACTTGTGTTTGAATAACGGACAACTATCGTTATCACATTTTTGAGCTGGTTTTTAGGAGCTGTTCGGCTCACTGATGGGTGAGGCTTCTGGTCCGGACAAGAGACTTTTCGAATTCTTTGGGGTAATCTGAAAGAAACTCGACAAGAGTGTTTACATAAATGGTAATAATGGAGTAATTGATATTGCTTCCTCAACAACCTTTCTGCACATAAGCCACCGCGAGATGATTACCGAAAATTGTTGAAGTTAATGATGATTTTTCTTGGCGGCATTCGTGAAAAAGTCATGACAAGGCAACCTTCAAGTTATTTCTGTTTGAAGATTGCTTTCAGTTATTTCGTAGAAAGGAAAACTCTTTAAGAAGTATGTTTATTGTTGTATTGTGCTTTTTGTTGTATGTATTTTACATACTTTTCTTCTTCAAGCTTAGGTTCGAGTCTGATAGATCAGAAACCAGAATTAACCAAAGCACCATATTACGATTTCCCGGTCATGCATCAACTGATAAACTATCAGGATACTGATACAGAAGTCAGTGAGGCTGCTGCGAAAGAAGTATCCAATCATCTCTGGTACTTTCTTTAGTTTTTGAAAGTGTGGCTTTGTCCTTACTCCCCCCTTACCAACAGCGGTTAAGACAAATTTAGCTTAAATTGTGGTGGAAGCAAACAAGGTTGAAGATGAAGAAAAAGTAATGTTAAGTGAAATAATAACGTAGATTAGAATTAGTTAAAGCTAAACATGTTCCGGGTTTGGTGTCAGGTAACCGAAAACTCGACGTTTCGCCCACAATCATATGGGGATTTTAAACCACACTGGCGTGGTTTACACGTTAAGCTACCGTACTAACTGCAGCCTTCTTCTGAAAAAACCCACAGTTAATTTTTCGTTTCTGGCATAGTTCACATGCTAAGTTACCCTACTCAGTTAGTTATCTCTATTCTGGTTTACACATTGAGTTACCGTGCTCACTGCGTTCTGCCGTCTTTTGTACTCCTTAAGAAACCCCATACGATTGCAGGCAAGACGATCCAAACCCGGAACACGTTTAGTTTTAAGGTATATTCTGCACGAAAATGGTTTTTCTTCCTTTACAAACATCGAGGTTTTGTTTTTATAGTGTCTGCTACGGAAACTTTCTTCGCGTAATTTTGTATCAGTACAGATTTCGACTTTTCATTTTAATGTGGATGAAGGCTGAACATATGTTGTTTATGGTTGTTTATGTATATATTTTAACGTTTTTTTTTATTTCTTACTTCGATTATTCCTTTTCTGCGTATTTCTTTACAATAAAATGCGTTGGAAACCTAACCGTCTATCCGTTACCAACGGTCAGCGTCTGTGAGTTATGCAAATTTTTCTGTTAAAATTTATTACGAATATATGTTTATATAACGACTAGTAATTGTAAACATGCCTATCGTAGCAACAAACCAACATTTAAAATTTAAATATGGGCGTCTATTTACATAAAGCTTACGCTGCTACGTCAAAATAAATCCTTTTTGATTAATTTGCCAAGCGTACTTTGATCGGTCAAACGTAAAAAGCAAAATTAATTTCGAACCGGCCTTGCGGAAGTCGGTAGCGTGGAGCAGTGCATCAAGATTTGCAAGGCGGATGTTGGATTTTTACGTCGGCAAACGAATTGTTTTGAATATGCAAAGAGCTTAGTAGCCCGTGTTAATATATCGTCCTTTCATATTGACGCGAAGGATTTAATATAGTTGATCGATCAATAAAGTATAAAACGAGAAGTTTCCAGTATTAAGCGACGATATTTATGTACAATGTATGTGTGCATGTAGTCGTATACGTTCAGTACTCGTGTATTTGTGTTAGTTAACGATTTGTAGCCGTTTCTAGAGTTTTACACGACCGCGTTACAACGTCTTTCTCGTGTAATGCCCGGAGAAATTTGTGAACTGGCACGCGTCACTGGCTTTCAATAATACAATCTCATCCGATAACTTGTCCGATGAGGAGTGTCTTCTATCGCCGTGATTCCTTCTATAAATACCTCCTTTAGAATACCTATCGTTTGTTAAGAGATGTTAGTAAGAGATATTTAACTAGACAATTTTTATACAGTAACGACCTACAGTTTTTCTGAATTTCTAGAACAAAAGATGATCTCGAATCATAAACACCCACCAGTTACCATAAAATACAGACAGCTTTTTGTAGCGAATAATGAAATTTCTGAATTAGAACGACAGTTCGAAACTTTAAATGTAAAGATGTACGTTTTATTTTTTTTTGTATTACCATTATACATATAAGTGTAGAAAATGTCAAAAAGATAAAGATGTCAATAACACCAAACAATACATTAAAATACAATAGTTATATTGGTTACATTCATAAATCAATAGATACATTGAAGAAATCTTCGACATTGTACAGCACGCTCTCTATTAGATGCTTTTCCAAAGGATCTTTGAGGTAGGATTTCTATAGGTATATGATTGCAAATCTTAATACACTGATAAATCACGCAC
Source organism: Oryctes borbonicus (assembly GCA_902654985.2). Taxonomy (NCBI): domain Eukaryota; kingdom Metazoa; phylum Arthropoda; class Insecta; order Coleoptera; family Scarabaeidae; genus Oryctes; species Oryctes borbonicus. The sequence continues at coordinate 2,249,865 of LR736859.1, read as the reverse complement.
TTTGGTACTTTCACAAGATTCATAAGTAGCGGGGACAGAGCCGTATGGTGAGTAGCTCTTGCATTACGATCGTGCATTATTTCAAATTCCTTAAAAAAGTCTTTGCAATTTATTTTCTCTTAAATAGCTGAGTCTCATGGTATCTGCCACAACATGAAACGCATGTAGTAAACATATTACGTGAAGGAGCTGCGGAAAATCTGTTTTTAATAATGTGCCAACTTTAATCATAGTTGCGGCTCCATCAGTGCAGTCCAAAATATGCTTAATTGCCTTCGCTGTACACAAAATAAATTAATAGCATCTATTATCAATTGCACTATAGTTTCTGCTTTCGTATTTATAAGACGTTTGCTGCACAAAAGAAACCGTATCGACGGTCCATCAAAATTTAGAGTACTCACTATAACATATATTACATTGTCTTTGTTTGTTAGCGTTTGTAGTTTCGTCAACGTTTATCCATATTTTCTCATTTTTAATAATATCCTGTACGGCATTTCTGACTTGGATTACAAGTCGTAATATTTCGCACGTAATATTATTACGTGCGGAAAATTCCATCGCAGTTGGTTTCTGCTCGGTAGTTTCCAAGCAGGAACAAATTTTGTCTGTAACGAAAATCCGGTATGATATAATAATTTTTTACATTTTCCCTGTATTTCGCTGATTCCACGTATCGTTTGCACTGTTGTTCGTCGTAAAGCATAAGGATCACATTGCAAGCACCACATTTTACGGAACCGTTATGGTATTTTAAAAACGAATACCGATGTATGTACTTTTTGATCTCGTGTATTCCATGCAATCTGTGTTGTTTACGCACCATTTTTATAGTACACGGTTTGTTTCATCTGCAGGGTATAAGCGATGCGAGCAATACGTATACATCTAACATCGGTCGACCTTGTACGGTCTGCGCCGCTGCGTGCCAGCAAAAATCACCACCTCTAGTTATAACTATTGTAGTGTTGGAGTTAGCTGTCATTAGCGCCACGCACAATGAATTCAGTATGTGTACTCAAATCCCTCCGGCAGCTGTGAGCAGTTACAGCACTTTTTATCTAATATTATCTAGGTAGCGAGAGAGTTATTATGCCCAGTCAACGGCGACAGTGGTAGATTCAATATAACCTTTTCCTGCAATAATCTCCAGAATAGCTTTAGACGTTTCTGCGTAAATTCTTAAATTAATTATCGTTCGTCAGATAATCGTCTTATTTGTCGGTAAAATTTAATACTGAACAGTTGTTAATCGAGTCACATAATGACATAGAATCAGAGCTTCAGTTGTTTTCCTGCATCGTTTGAATTATGCTATTTCTAAAAGGATCGGTTGAGTTTCGTCATTAAAGTAATTTTCGAGAGGCAAAATTTCTAAAAAATTTTCTGCGGTTAAAACAATTGTTGTCGCGATTAAATGAAAGAGCGGAGAGACGCTAATTAAATTTCTGCCCTTGAGTTTAATAGTCATCCAGGTAATACGTATTCGACTGTGTTCGCATTTCATAGTATTTGTCGTATGAATTTTACTAGTAATTCGTAAAGTTCTGGAACATTTATAGTTGTTGGAATGTCGTAATATCAAGTTCGTTTCTCGTTTAAAATTTCTAGTACTCATTGAATTCATGTCTTGTTACTTATTTGAACCTCGAACTTGAATTGCCGAAATTCACAAATCTAAAATTTAATCGATTAATTTCGAAAAATCATCTATCTTCTGTTTTTTCCAATAGAATGGCCTAATATTTCTCTATCCTATACTTACCAACCTTTTATTTTCCAGAAACATAAGCCTTTATTAAGTAAATACGATTAGCATTACCAGCAGGTGCTAAACAAATTGAAAGAACGGATTAGTGTGGTTCTATGGGACCGTAAAGAAGTAAAATACGAACACTGATTACATAAGCAGGATACAATTAACAATATAGATGTCATAAAGGTATTTATGCAAGAGATTATAGGAAAATGCGTCTATTTCATGCAAATTCAAAAAAAGCGGTAACGACAAATTACACGTAAATTGGAAAGCGATAGTGTTTTATTTTGTCAATATATGATACCAAGGCATGCTAATCAATTCTAGTATTTAAACATACACGGCACCTGCTAATTTTATATGCTTTACTACTATACATAGGTGCTCTTAGTGGCTCAATAGATAATATAGTAGAATGCATAAATGAGCACATTTGTAGGCGCGCACCTTTTAATATCAAGCCCCAAGTATTCAATGATTTTAACCGCTCGAGCCTTTTGAATGGGATATTACATTATTCATAGTAATTTCTCGGAAATGGGTTCTAATTAATACGTTCGAAGCGTTTTGAACGATACAAGGTACTAACATTGTATTTAGTTGAAATTTTTTTTGCTACGAAAATTTGCAAAATATGAATATTTACACGCATCGTAAATTTCAACACCTGCTCGAAGACGTTTTAATAAGCATGCATCGTTCTGGTCTAAGGCGAATTATGATCTTTTTTGCGGTCATAAAACTGACGCTCGTACAATATAAACTATGTAAGCGTTAAACAGTTCGTCAAACTCAATTGGATAAAACCGCTGCAAAAGTAATTAATAACGCTACTAATTAATATTTTCTAAAGTCGTAAAGACTTAAGGAAAATAAAGTGAGTTAAAATGGAATCCTGTTCTGCGAATAGCAGACAGTGAAATTTATATCGTACACATAGCTATCACCAATTATTTCAACGGTAACATATCACACAGGAGAAAAAGGATCGTAAAATTAAGTGCAGCGCATTAACTCACAATAAAATCGCATCCGAGTATTCATCAATTAAACATCTATATGTAAAGCAATCCAATTAACGTTTGTATTATGGCTGTTCTTAATCGATCTTTATTCCATATATCGTCGTCGGGTGTGTAAATATCGTTATTTAGGTTCTCCGAAGCGTTTCGATCTCGTCAAAATTGTTCCATTAAATTTGAACTGGACTTGCGCGCCAATTTAGTCGAAATGTCTTATTTTTGGCATGTGACGTGAGTAGGTTCAATTGGCTTCACCAATTTCTTACGTTAATAAAGCCGTAATCGCTCGGCCTGTCAGAAAATACGGCGAGTCATCATGGACGCATTAAACTTATGGCGGAATGAGTTGAGAACCGCCCGAATTGCGTAAAATGTAATAAATTTCACACGTGTGTGAGAAAGAGGACCGTGTTTGCTCGAGATTGAGTTATGTGGTATATAAATTTCATGTTTCTCTTTTATTTTTTACTCTAGGTTTTTAATTAAACGTGAGAAATTAATGAAATTCATAAACGAGCTACGTGTGCATGGAAATTGAACCAAAAGTAATTAGATATTGGAGGCGGAGACATATGAAAGTCCAAATAGAATTTGTTCCTGAGCTTGTTCCGACGTCGACTAAATTTCCAATATTCTGTAACATCTAAAGGCGCTGCCTCGTATCCGCACTCTGAATGACTTTGATGGCTGATAAATCAATACTCATAAACCTTACTCCAAGAGAATATTCCAGTTAATGGGCTTGGCTTTATGGTACTATAAATAGTTGTGTATCCAGCATCATAAACAAGTCATAAGTAGCGATTGGCGTCACAAACATATAGGTGTCAGAGGTGAAGTATAGGCACTTGGCGTAATTCCACCCAAGATATTTACTGTCAGTAGAATGAAATATTAGCCGCAAGTTAGTGTGATATGAATAAGTTCAATTCAAATTACGTTTTTATTACTCTTCCTTTCTTGTTTATTTGCCTCCCTCGAGTATGAACATGAGTACACTTTCATAACGGCTCATAATGTCGAGAAGCACCCTCCTGTTTTGAAAAATTATATTTCGATTCATTTCGTAGCTATAAGCAAGTACCCAAAAGAAGTGAACTCTCTGCATTAATTATCTCTAGTTTGTCTAATCTGTAATTACTACAGCAATGATAGCAAACGTTGGGAGGTAGTATGGCAAGTACTAAAGTTTTTGAAGTATATATTTTGAAAAATAGTGGTTATCAAAATGACTTCGATAAGGGACTTCTTTAGTAAGTGGATACAACAGAGAATTCGAATGCCATAAGCGGCACTGTGCCTACAGAAGTGCCTGTATGACACATGGTGTTTCTTATGTTTTTTAAATTTAGTGGCAGGAGCAGGTGCCACAGGAACTGGCAACTGTAGCATCTCTTACTGTTAGTCAAATCCATGGATCAACTAAACGAAGCTCAGTTTTGTCAATCGCTTCTGATGGAGCGCATTGTGTTAAAATGTAATTTTCTAGGTCTTAGAAATTTTCTCTTGTACACAGTCTCGTGTTCACTTCAACCCCGCACCCAACCCCAACAACTTTCACGCAAAATAAGAGAAGTTGTTAGAACGTCTGCATAAATTCCGCGAAAATTTGCAAGTGGAGCTTGATCCCATCAATCGTTTGTAGGAAAATAAGTTCTTCAAATAAAGAAATCGATTGCGTGTACTAATAAAGTCTGGGAGTTTTCATCAAATGATCATAAATCACGACATGCACTCCGATATTCAATTAAAATTTAAATCGTCCGCGGTCGTGCTTTATGCCTCTCCGCTTTAATAAATTTAATGATGACACGTTAATTACAAACATGATACATCAATTACCACGAATGCGGTTCCTGTGTGACAAATAATCTTTTTCATGTTTGTTTTAGCAATGTGTCTATTAAATATGACTACGGGATACTGACATATAGATTGAAGCAGAATCAATCCTGTTGTAATAGGTACTCAATATGAGTAATTTTATCTAAGTCTTTTGCAATTAATGTGTTGTTGAAGTCTCTATCAAAAGTTGGCGGATTTTCGATTTTTTCAAAGTAACTGCAAGGTCGTAGGAAAAGTAAATGTCATTTAAGGATTTTTTTTTGAATACGTAATTTGGATATAGGGAATGGCCTTTCATTAGCCGTATATCTGAAATTAAACATATCAAAAATTTGTAAATTAACTTTTAGAAAATATTGTTTAAATTTAAATTGTGTTTACTATCGGTGTCGTTACTTTTGTTGCACAACAGTTTTAATATTAACAAATCTGGGGTGCGGCCAAAAATTGCATCTATTTTTTTTTACATACAAAAGCACAAAAATCACCAGAAATGTTCTTTACTTTGTTTATTATAACATCTAATGTTCCAATTCCATCTTTTAGTTGTATTGTTAGTGATTTAAGGTATTCTATTTTTTTGAAGTATATCACGAAAATGTTCGTTAATAACATGCAAATTAATATGTGAGTATGGATCCCGTAACAAACTTTTACATTTGCTTATGCTTTGTGGATCTTCATTTAAATTGTTTATTACATCAGCAACCTTCTCCAAATTGTCTGCGTAAAATAAAGAGGCTTCTAATCACGTCCTCCATCTTGTTACGACTGGAGACGGAGTTAAAGAAAGAACTGGCCATTTGTCTTTGTATAAAGCAATTCTTGCAGGTGCTTTCAAGAAAATATTTTTTTGGTGTTTCATTTTCTATGGAGGGCGTGGGCAATGCATGAAATATGCGGCATTTGAAGATGTCTTTAAGCAATTTTCCTGCTTTAAGCAGCGTCAATAACAAAAAGCAAAGTTTTCTCCCGTTTCCCCACATCCTCGAAAATGTATCAACACTGCTCCCATTATTGTATCAGCATTTACCCGTTCCATTATTTTTCTGGCTTTGCTGAACGGTCTGTATACAAAACACCAACAATGACGTGAACTATGCTTCCCCCTAATACATCCATAGTTTCGTCTACGCTCAACCAGGCTGTCTCCTACATAGGTTTTAACTTTGTTTACGACTTTTGTGTATATTTTTGGGAGATATTTTTTTGGCAACGTTGACTCGTTGGGAATATTTCTACTCGTATATCTTACCAGAAAATGTTTAAAGACTAGATTGTCTAGTTTTCGGGAGGGTATATTTGCAGCCACAACGACTTCGCAGAGGTTGCCATAAAAATTCTCATTCGAGACACCGGGATGGAGATGAACACTGGCTTTTAAATGGTTTGCAAATGGAGACTTTTTAGAACATTTTATAGCAACCGAACAAATCGTGTAATAAATCTTTGCGTTGCTGACAACTTCGAGACAATCACGATCCTTAATGTAGGTATTTGTGAGCTCTTGGCGGAGACGTTTTTTAGGCGACATAGTAAATATAAAACGAAAACCAAATTAATATATCTACACAAATTAAAAATAATAAAGTTGCAATAATAGGCGATAAAAGGAAATCAAATTTAATTAAAATAGAAAGGAATTGTGAAGATACTCAATTAAAAGGTATATAGTAAATGTAGTAGATTCGAATAAACCTGTAAACTAACGCTAATGATGATGATACATAGTAACAAACAAAAACAAAAAGAGATAACTGTGGGGGAAACTAAACAACCAACACTATACAGAATAGGTATCAAAAAGAAATCCTAACCTCAGAGAGAGAGTTAGAAATAAGTAATCCAAATACATATATGTCCTAATGCAACATATCGCTGAGTCTATTAGAAGTTGTAATACAGTGGTTCTCTGAAAACAAGCTGTCGCTTAGTTTAGAAAAAAACAAAGTATATTTCACACAAGACAGAGACAAGTTAATTTTGGAAACTTGGTAATGCATGCTACCCGACTGCAGCAGTCTTATGTATCTAAGTTTCTAGGTATTACATTTGAAGCCAACCTAGGCTGGACGAGGCATTGTCAAAAGATAGTTAATTATATATCGAGCAAATGCTATGTTTTTCGTTGTATATGATCACAGATTGCAATGATGATTGAAATTCAGTCACGACTTCAATATGAACTACTGCTATGGGGTTCTTCGGCAGCTGCGAAGGAAGTGAAGCCGGTAATTCGTAGTATGGTGGGTGCTCACTGCACTGATTCCTGTAAACCACTGTTTAAGCATTTTAACATTCTGCCGCTTCCATGCCTTTACATATTTGAAGTGTGTTGTCATATTTTCCAACATCAAGAGCAGTATATCAAAAATGCAGACATACACAATTACGCTACGCGAGCCGGAAATAATTTGCATGTTACTAATAGACTGCTGAGTATAACTGGATCGGGCGTAAACAGTATTGGCATAACTATATATAATAAGATTCCTTTGATTATTAGGGAAAGCGAGACAGTCTTTCATTTTAAAAGCAACCTGAAAAGATTTCTATTAGAGTCCTTATTTTATTCCATTAATGAATATTTGCGTACATAAGTTGGTTATATAGTTATAAATATTGATAACATTTCTTTTGTTTGTTTTCTTTGTCTTTGTTTTTCTTGACTTGTTATATATACATTTGTGTCAAGTAATGAAATAAACATTATTATTATTATTATTATTATTATTGCTCAAAGCAGTGTTGGTATAAAGTCATGCAAACGGAATCATGTAAGAGTCAGTACCAACTGCACACGCTAGGATAAGAATAAAGCCGAGCTTTATTCTTACAAAATATGGTGTGAAATTATTGCAATCGTAACATCTCAATGTGTATGTCGTTTGTGGTCAAATGTTCTGAATAAATAATGCCTGCTGTTGTTGAAGCCGAGATATTAAGTTTATATATCGAATGGAGTGGTTTGCGGGTAACCTCCATTGCATGTTGAAGATGGACACCGATAGAATTTTAATAAGTAAAGTCATAAAGAATAACGTATTAAGGCTATACTATTTACTAGTAAGTACTTTATACGCGCACGGGTTTGTATAGTTCGACAGAGATATGTTATTATATTCGTAGCAACAAAGAAAATGTAATCGACTATACTGTGTATCGTATAAGTTTAATGCCCTGTTAGAATTTGTAAAAAAATACTTCGACATCAATTTACTACGATGGTTAGTAGGTCTATTATGAAGTTAGGACAAGAACATGGAAAATAAATTAGTATATTAAGAGCTTGTGAAGCAATCGATAATTTTGAAAGTTCTTTTAAACTCGCTACTATGGAAAAGAAAGTTGATGAATGGTTGTATACATAAGATTAATGCCTAAGAATTAAGATAAGACATGATTCAGAAAATTAATGAAGCAAATCCACAGTGCAATACAAATTAAATGAACGATTTAAATGAACAATACGTCAGTTTATAGTCTTGGAGTACGGCAAGGTTCACATCTTAAACCCTGCCCTTAACAGTCTTTAGTCAATAACTTTCCTTATATACTTGATTTTGCTGACAATACTAAAATATTCACCAGTGCCTTTAACAATATCAAATCCTCCTTGTTTTCTAAAAGTAAAAGTTTTCTTATTAAAAAGCTTCATAAGTCATCTGTAACTTAGCTTATACAAACTACATCAAATTTCACATTACTTTGTAGACTGAATATTACGCGAAAGTTATCGTCTACCTCGCGTAAAGATTTGCAGATTTGTGGTTAACATTTACAATAAAGCAGTAAGAGTTAAATAGTAGCAAAGATTTTGCGTACAAATTTGAGAATATAATTTTTTTTGCGATGCAACAACCAAAATGTTGACATTTGCATTTGCTTCCTTACTCTGTAATTATGATTAGATCAGTAAGTCTCAATATATATTTAGTACATCAAGGTTTCCCAGAAATCGTTTCCAAGTATGTTGTAGGGCTTTTCTACTAACACAAAAAGCAGCACTTCAATACAATTAACTAGCAATAATACGTTAAATATGGTAATTCTTATAAACATTTCATTTACAAGAACAAGTTTTGAAACAATTACGCTCACTAGTAAAAAGTTATACTTCAACATAATCACATAGATGGCAGCAACTCCTAGGTTAGAACGTTCTGAATATATTTTACTAGCGTAGGCATTACGATCTTTGTGATCGTATTTTAAACATACACTGAATTAATTATCGGTAATAAGAATGCCGATGGCATTGAGTACCAGTTAGAGAAAGTATCCTACGTTCTGAATGCAAAAACAAATAAATTTAAAGAGATGGTAAGTTTAACATACCTCATCACATCTTTTTAAATATGAAATCAATTCAATGCAAAATATTTCTGTTCTTTTTTGTCGCTAGTTGTATTGAATAGTTTCTATCGAGGTTACTTAATTCTTTTTTTCTTTCTAGCTTTCAGATAAAATATAGTAAAGAAGTTCATGCAAGGTTGGTTGAGCACAGAGTGAGTTTATAATATATTTTTAATTAGTACTGCACTCAAAAATTTTAAATGTTATTTGTTTTGCCACCTCCGTGCTTAAGTCTAGGAAATTGCTCGTTAACCCCACCGCGTGCCTTCACGGATACCAAAAAACTGAAACAGGAGCTTTAAATGTACTGTATCCATTAAATACTTAATGTTTATCGTTTAAAATTGGTTGCCATGGTGCTAGCAGTTTGCAGCTAGTTTGAAAGCAATATCCTTTCAACAATTACCTGTTTCATCGAACAACACCGTTTTCCGGTTTCCAGCTGTCTAATGCCTCTTTGCCCGGTTTCTTCTGTTGATTGCAGACAACAACGGCTTAATTTTTTGTACAAACTTTCAATTACGTACCACTTAAGCGTGTACTAACCATTCTTGAAATCTGTGGACCACCTTCTGCACCAGCGTCTGCGGATAGCCGTAAAGGTTTCTTCCTATCTTGAAGAAGTCACCTACTGGCCGGTCCTGTATGGCCGTTGCTACTTTATGACGGTCGCTTCCTGGTTTGCTTTTGTAAGTCTTACACCTATTTATGGCTAGCTGAATAGCATAACATGTACACCTCCGAATAATTTTAGTTTCGAGATTTCTGTAGAACCCAAGATCACAATACGTGTCTCTTAATTTCATTTAACTATCACTTTTTTACTGTAATAAATGTTTTTCCATAAGTATTTACAATTATATGCGATATTAAGGCTTCACTTTTTTCAAGAGAGCTTTTAGAAAACATTTTTCCCACAAGGTAACGCTTACAGCGGCATAGCTCGGAAAACTAAAGAGGAACGAAAGGATCAAAGCACTCTCAAAAACACTACTTGGAGCCTAAATAGGTATATAAAAAACTCCGTGCTGGCGGAGGATTACCAAGAGTTATGCATAATGCCTAAAATAACGTACTTATGCAGTTATTAGAACAAAAACAAAGATTATATTTCAATAAAGCTTTAAGTTCTGTAAAGTTTAAGGAGGACAATTTTATTGGACGAGATTTCAGTTCGGGAATTTGTAGATTCCCATTTATCAGCTGTGTAGCCGAATAATATAACGAAAAGACTTCAATTCCATGCCTCGTTCCACTCCTACTCTACGAGTACATATTTTTACCGTTCACATACCCTAGAACTAGGGCATAGGTAATATTCAAAACTGTGTCAAAGTTCTACTCTGCGACATAAAAGTGAACATGCGTCCATTTTACCTCAATAAATTCATCAAAGCTGAGTAGCTATGTGGTCCTTTTTTTCTGTTTAACAAATTTCCATCCTTTTCCAGACAAATGATTTTGTAAGCGCAAAATTCTCGCAACGAAGTTACGTTTAATTTGAGGTTTTCAAATTTAATAGTTCATACTACCCTACAGCCTTTGCTATCTTTATTTATTATAAAATAAAACACTGACAAACATGGCTACATGCGTTAACGCCTTTTTGCTATAAATTCTTTGCGCGTATAAAAATAATTGCAAACGAGAAGTAAGTTAAAGTCAAATTAAGAGAATTCCTAGTTATTAGTGCCTCAGGTGTAAATAAATATGGTCTGAGTATTACAACTATGTTTCTCATATAACTGCTAACTATCCGTATATTATAGTAATTATCTATGGATTGATATAAACCAATTCGATGCTACAGGCAACTCGTAGTTAAAATACGCGAACGCCGAACATCGTGGAGCGCCATTTTTTGCAATGCCATTATATATTCCAGTAATTACGCAAACCTATCTGATTTTAAATACCACGATGTATCGGAGTATATGTCGTCTAACAGGAACAAATTTACGATAGATTTATTTCTACAACGCTCGTTACCTGAGAACAAAAAGCAAAAGATGTGTCCGCTTGTGGTCTGTTGAACTCAACGTTAATATGTATGCAACATACGAGGCTGGTAATAGTAGTGGCAGTTTGATTTCTCTTATTTTTCTGTTTTTTAAAGGCATGACAAATTGAACTAGCGCGAATAATGTAAAAGAAAGCAGTTGTATTAATCAATATAAAATAAACATATGACGAAACTATAAACAAAAGGAAAACGCATACGTATTGCCAAAGGAGTGGACTTCAGTGTAAATATCCGCCATCTCGGTATTTTAAAAAGCAGCAATCTTCTGGTTGATTTCGTTAAGTATTGTGGTCTTTGGATTCATTTATACTTCTTCTACATCCAATTCCTTTCACTTAACTTACAAATAGCACAGATTATTTAGATTCTGTTGGTTTAATTTTTATTATCGGCGCAACCATTTTTAAAAACCAGAAAGTTGTTAATGATTTAAAGATGGAATACCCTAAAATTGTTTTTGTATTGGAGATTAATTAAAATGATTGTAACCGCGCCCCCTTGCTCTACAGCAGTTTTAAAATGTACCTTCCTTTAGTGAATAAGCCTGCGCGTTAAACCTGCTGCTAGTATATTTAATAAAGTTTTGAGGTCTATCTAATTGGCCAGCCTTCGTTAGTATTTGCACGAATTCAATTACCGAAACATTATACATAATAGTGTTTCCTTCTGCATTTCGTTGAAGTCCATTCTCAAACATTCCTAAGGTGAATAGGTATAATCGGTTTTTTGTTTTTCTATAATATCGAGTTATTGTCCTCGAAAACAGAACGTTGAACCATTTAATGCGCTACAATTAAGAAACGTTACAATACGTGCAATGTTGTCATCACAAGTTAATTAATTGAAAAGTTGTCCGGGAGTGATCGTTATGTTGCGTAAGATGCCACAAAAGTCCAAAATAACTTGAGCTGTATTTGGTTTCCTTTCGGAGGAAAAATTCCCAATGTACAAAACGTTAAATACACTTTCATTTGAAGTATCTGACGCTTTTACTTTAATTAATAAAATTAGTGGTTACAGTACATATTCTACCTGTCGCTTACATGCACGTAATTTTGTGTGTATAATTTAAGACTTAAACAAAAGATTGGAGCTAGAATAGACGTATTAATCTGGGAAGAAGCCAAATTAGTTTACTTAAAGAAAACATTTCGAAGAGTGTGTAATGTTCTGAACGCAACTCGGAAGTGAGGTCGTAACAAATTAGCCACCTTGTACGAAAGGGGATCGATAAAAGGCGGGAAAATATTATGTTTATCAACATCAGTTTCAACCAAGTAAGTTAATCTTTCTGACTTCTTTTCTTGTATATTATTGAGAAGCTTCTCAATAATATTACAATCATGATGGTTCATAATAGCCGCCTGTTGACAAGTCTATGTAAAAACTTTCAGAATAAGAAAAGCTTCTAGTTCTGGGGGTGGTTGGATTACTTGTTAATGGCGACGCCATTGTGAGTAGGTTCTCTGTATATTCCAAACTTCATTAATTATAACTGTTTTAAGTTAATAATAGTAGTTAATACTTTATTTATTATTATAGTCGGGCCATGGCAGAGATCCCCCTGGTCACTGGGCCATTAGTAGATCTAACAGAATGCTCTTGTGCGTGTTAGAATAGATGGAGGTTTAATAAACCGCAGTACTAATCTAGGATCGCCTTCCCTCAATTCAGTTGATGCAAGGAATTGCCTACTGAAATATTGGTGTCGTGTGCGACTAGCGGAAACACATTTGCATAGAATAAGTTCTGCTCTCTCCAGACCTTCTTGGGATAGATAATAGATTTGATTTCAGCTTTCCAAAGCTTATATAAGTAACATTTTAGGGCTACATAACCTGTCAGAAATCTTGCCGGTAAGCTAAGGTACTCCTTGTTGAACGATGGCATTATTTTTGTAGTTTTGACAAGCCTTGTATAAGTAGTTTCGCTTGTTTTTCTTTTGCAACACTTTCTCAGTGCTTTTTGGCCAGCCTTTCCGTTTTTTCATTTCCTTCAATCTCTTGGTGGGTTGGAACCCACTGTAAAGTAAGGTGATTATTGTGTCCCAGTTGCCTTAGATTGTATTACACATTCGTGTATTAGACCAAATTCATATGTGTAGGCCTTAATAGCCTTAAATGCCTGACTGTCGTTGAATATATTTATAGTTGTGCCACGAGATTTCTTATGGCGCACAGGCTCAAAGTAGAAATCTCTGCTTGAAATATTTTGGTGTGGAGTCTTGTAGACATTTTTAAGTGGTGGTTAGGCCCGCTAACGCCTATATCCGACCCTTTCTATTCTCGAGTCGTCCCTGTATCACCAGGGTACTCTTTTTACGTTGAGTACGGCTTTCAATGATCACCTTGTAGGGCTGATCAAAATAGCTTATGTATATAGACATGTACATAAAAGAACTGAATCTAGAGTCGATGGAAACGGATATCCATCAACAGAACAAATACAGAGAATGAACTAACAGCGTCAAGACAAGAAAGTATACGTAATTGGGAAGGAGAATGGAAAGAAACAGATAGAAAAAGTGATAGAACATATAAGCATAAGATGGAATGAGGTATTCTGACTCACAAACAATTGAAGGAAATGGAAGAATACATGAAGGAGCTTAAACTCACCTTAACAACCCTACACCGAAAGGTAGATGGGATATCCGGATTGAATAGTAGTAGTAATGTAAGTATAAATGTATGTGCGTGGAACAAAACAGTTTCACTTCCAATAAAAGTTAATGTAAGCACCACAAAAGAAATAAAGGGTTATTTTATTAGAATTACAGCATTCAGCTTGTAACTAGCCAGTTAAGTATCAATTATACAAGCCGACGTAATTGAGATTTATCGAGAATAGGATTTAAATTATGCTGTCAATCGAAAAATCTATTCAGTACGTGGTGAACTCATCCACTTGGAATTAATTATGTGCCTCGTGCACACACACTAATACAGATAACGGTTAAATAATTAGTTACACAAATCAATGGCAATCTTTAGCAGTTAAGAGACACTTCTATGACGTAGTCACTTTGGCATAATATGGGTTTCTATTAGACATACAAGTTTTTTCTTGCTTTTTCTTGTTAACTAATTAGTAGTCTTGAATACTTTCGTAGGCTATGTGATTTCACTTAAGTAATATTAGTGACAAAGGCATTAGTCATAAATTCATTTTAAAAGGAGCATCCGTTTCAAACTGAAATCATACAATGAAATTACAAAAAATACTGGCAGCTTTGGAATATCGAATAAAACAATAATTTACTCAATAGAAAGTTAATATTCAAAAGAAAGGAAGTATCGTCTCCCATTGAAGAGCAGTTATATAATAATAATATGATGACTCTGATTATATGCCTATACAATCTGCTCCTTATAATAGCACGTTAAAAGAAAGTAATGCATTCGAGTGCTACCAGATCCGGATTTACACACTACAGGCACCTACGATTATTACGATAATTATTACAACCTGTACAGCCACTCACCACACATACTAATGCAAACCTCTAAACTAAAAGAAAAGAAAGGATATATAGTGCTAAGAGAGATCTTTTAAGAAAAATGATTCAATCGCAATTACTCTAATAGCACAGTTGGTTGGCTGACGTTTGTCCTTTGGTTGATACAACGTCGTAATAGCCGTGAAGGTTACTCACGGTCGATATAGTGTCAACAAGGTGTACAAAACCAGGGGTACTTTTCTAACGTCGAGTATCGATTGGCTCTAGGTCAGCAAAATCAGTTAAGCGTTGGTCGACAATCGAGAAATGACGCTTGGCAGTGAACCCCTGAGTGACATAAGCAAGTCGATGTTAAATCAATACAGTCGGTGTTGCATCGGTTGAAAATCAGTTGCCAAGCGTTGTAAACATGAGAAAAGTCGACAAGAACAGTGAGCCAATTTGCAGGGAATGTTCGTTAAAGGTCTGTGCATGACAGAAATAGATAGTTCGCCCAAAGATCTAAGATCAGGTAAGTATGAGAGAACGTTGCAAGCTAATGTTTTGCCAAAAGTATAAAATGTTCACATCTTCATGTAATACCGACATCGCTGCCAACGTCGAGCTAAGCTATCCGTGATCGGAAGCCAACGTTGCGCCAACCATCTATGTAGTTGTAAGCAACCATTGTCAAAGAGTGGAATGTATTCAATAAAATTTTTTCAAAGCAAACGTTGGTCTCCAGAAATTTTGTACTGTTTTAGTTAGCATCTATTCCACTGTTTACATATCTTGAAAGAAAAAATTATTCAGTGTTACTTAGAACAATAGTAAGAATCCTGCGTTTAGAGAGATAAGCAATAAATGATATATAGATTTAATTTAGATTTTAATACACTCACGTACTACGATAATTAATTGCATATATCCATTTGAAAAACTTGTAATACGTAGTAGCTTCTTAAATAAACTCCCAATAAATTCCAACATCAACTACCTATAATGTTTAAAAGAACAGAATCTTGTATTGCTTTAATTTACATTGACAACAAATTATTGGTTTCTTATAATTACATGTAACTAACTTGTACGCCACTGAATACTATCTCGTAAGATGAATCCAAGTACAAGATACAACGTGAAACATTGTATTTGTCATGGTCTATTTCCTATGATCTGCGCGCACATCATTAGTTTTATCTATTGAAACGCTGTTAGACATTTTTTGTCGGAATGGGGTTACGCACGGGCATGGTTCGTAGATACGGATTAGTTTTTAAAGGGTTACCGACCGCCATATATGTATATCTACTACGCGTTCTCGCCTTTCTAATTATTTCCTCCATGACAGCAGAAGAATATAATTTATCTCTTGATTTTGTTTCGGTTGATGTAAAATAATTTATACGAGTATGCAAAAGATTTGCTTCAATATATATTCGCATAGAAATGGCAAAAATACGCATATGGATAGGAGAAAGGTGCATTGCTCCAGGATAGAGAAACGCTTCACTTACAATGACATATTTTTTTTCCTCTTTTATGTTCATTGACTTGAAATTTATTACAGATATAGTTACAACTACCAGTGGGTTATTCCAAACATTTAAAGAACGTGTGAGATTTTACAAGTTAGGTGTATATAATTCCTCCTTTTAGATAATTACCTAAAATTCCTTATAAACCATCCTCACAATAACCTCCATTGATTTTAAGCTTTACGAGCAGAGTCTGTATATCAATATGCGTCTCCTGTCTGGTCTCCTGAATTGTAACTGTATGCCTTTTCTTCATTGGGTGTGTAGTGTAAGTATATTTAATTTGAAATTACTTGCCATGCGGAGAAACACAGAACCAAAAAGCAGGTAGTAAAGAGTAAATAAACAGATTTTGAAGCAAGCACGTGATTTGTACTTTGATTGTAGTACTTCTAGTTTCATTCAAGACGATTGTAAGTACAATTGAACCATGCTTGAAACAGAAACAAAATTAATTAGAAAACGTGGTATTATAAAACCGATGTTAACTAATTTTAAAATGTTGGCATCTTAAGCTATACATAGTCAATATATTATGGGGCTAAATGGGAGCTGGGATATTATCTTCCCGTTCAGTGATGTTGCTTGTTGTGTCGAACGCACCCTCCTCAATATTCTCTGGGCATTCGATTTAAATATCCCACGTTTAGAATTCTTTTAACAATTCATCAACTATTCCACTTTATTAAGAAGTAATTTTGGATTTAAATATTTATATAACAATGCTTGTAACATAACATTACTGAAGTTGAAAGTTTCATTAAACAAATAGAGGAATCCTTCATTAGCAGCAAATTTTGTTGTCTTGGGTCGGTAAATTTTGCTTCAAGTACTTAGCGGATATAACGTTTCTGAAATACTTTGATCAAGAACCAATTTAATTTCGATTGATTTAACTGCAGTAAGTTAGGCCTTCTTTAAGCAAACATTTTTGGAATAGATCTTGGTATGGGCCACATTTCCTCCTCTTCGGTTATTTCCTCTTCTCCAATCCTTACTTTTAATTCTTCTCACGTTCATTCTCCCAAATCTTCTTCTGTTAGTTCGCCTACATCATTATCCTCATCAGTATTATTATAGTGAATTGAAGAGCGTTCTTGTTTCTGTTGTATTGTTATTGCCTCTTCCATCTTTTGGCAATTAAACATACTCATCAAATAATAACAGAGGTGTTACGTCATTTAGCTTTTAGAAAATCAAGCAATAAGTTGTGATATCCTCATCTATGCAATATATTTGAACAATTCAGCAACAAAACAGAAACACTTCATTTTGTGATACATTTTTAATGTTTTTTTGGGATTTCTCAATATGTGTCTATAAAGATTTTGTTTGGACGAAGACCAGAGGCAAAATACAAGTACTATTTTTTCAACTACAGGAGGCTTATACTTAATGTCGATTACGTAATTACTCCAAGAAAAAACTACAATGGCACGTGGATAATATTTTGCAAACTAGTTAGACTAAAACTAGTTACCACGATTGCTTGCTTTTATTTTAAGCGCAAACTGCATGTATTTTTTGGAGGTTTCAATGTATTAGAAACTATTAGAAGAAATAACTTTTGTACAAATCACGCGAAATACAGTCGAATGAACAATGTTGATGCAAGTTTACATCTTTTCTGTTTTTACAAAGTAGTTCTTTTGTTGTCATACATAAGAACCAAAAAGCAAACTATTAGAACTGCTTTCATACTAAAAGCTTACGCTAATAAACCGTATGTGACTGATGTCAACACATTCAGATAGAATGTCATCTGTCGTCTGCAGATCTTCTTGGCATAGGCGGCAGATTTGACCTTCATCTTCCCAAGCTTAAATAAATGATATTTTGGGGCTATATAACTTGTCAAAAACCTTGCCAGTAATCTAAGATACCCTATATTGAACGATGGTGCTATTTATGCTATCCTTGGCGAGCCTTGTATGAGTGCTTTCGCCTGTTTTGTTCCAGAACACTTTCCCAGTACGAGCACTTTTGAATACCTTCCCATGTCTTAATTGATGAATGAATGAAGACCACATTCGCTGCTTGTTGGGCAAACGCTTATCTACTTTTTCATATGCTTCGATTCATTGATGGAACCAATCGCAAAGTAGCGTGGTTATTGCGTTCCAATTGCCTGAGATTACTTACACATTAGTGTCAGGTCACGTCCGTCTTCTGGTCATTTTCTTCACATTATAAAATTTTAACGAGTATTTCCTATAACAGATTACATCATAAATTTAGTCGTATCTCAGTTGCAATATCGCCAATTAAATATTTTTGGCTAATAAGTAGTTGCATGAGTTACGTTTAGGAGTTATTGATATTGCCAAAATTCATACTGCTTCGTGAACACTTTCAAATTGGAGAATCTATAGAGCAGGTTGCCTTTTAAAATGAATCTACTTTTAGAACAACGAAAATTAATTTAAATTTATTTTCAATTTCGAAAAATATAGATATTAAAATTAGTCGTGAATGAAAAAAATAAAGAGACCATAATTAATTTCCCACGTTTTGACAGAATTTATCCAAGTAACACGTATTTGTCTGTGCTCCTGTTTTTTAAGCATTTCTTGTTTTCATTCCGTCATAGGTGTGGAATAAAAGTCAAGTTTGGTGGTTTAAAAATACGCAGACTTCCAGTACACAACATATAAACATGGAGTTTACTGGAATGCCACATTTCAAATTTAATACTCGTAAAGCTTTATTAATTGAAATTTATTTAAATTTAAATTGCCAAAAGAGTACCCAGGAGAATTTTTAAATTCTTCCCACGTTTAAGATATATACATACATGCAATATTTATATTTGCGCCTTGCATCCCTTTCACGAGGTTCTTTTGCACACAAACTTAGAGTACTAGCCTCTGCAAAAAAAGAATCAGGGTTGAAAATACATTAATAGCGATCATGTCACCCCATTGCAATCGTTGAAGCACTTCTCGTTTTTAACCGGGATCGTAGAAAACACCTTCCTGCTTTTTACATTTTAAAATAAAATGATTAAGGTGCAATATTCATTTACAAAGGACCTGTTTCCATATTCCATTCAAATTAAAAGTATGCTAACCACAAAAATGCTAATTGTACCGTTCTGCGGAATAAAAACGCATTAATTTTCCATTCTGTGGAGACTAATTACATTGCTCGATCGCTTGTTTGCTTCTTTTTATGATAAAATTAAAAACTAATTTTCTACGTGTAGGTAAAGATTTAAAAAATTGGGTGTGGTTGTGGTTAATATAACGTTACCTCGTTGTAACACGATAAAAGTGATTACATATTTGCATGTCACTGTTGTGTGTAATTCGCATAACACAAATTACTGTTTATTTATAGCTCTCACATTTGTAACATTTAATTCAGATATATAAGGCAATTTGCGTATAGTAACGCAGCAAGATTATATACTAGACTGCATTAATTGTATTTTAAACATTCTCAACATTATTATTAAGAACAATTCGAAACCAACAACATATGTACGTTTATTTCACGCTGGCAGTTGCATTTGTACCTACATCATTTATGCGTCTATTAATCTTTTGTCCGACATTGGGAATGACCTTCTTTGATTAGTGTGATAATGTTACCTGGTCTGATTGTTACACTTAATTATATACAAACGTTGTAGTTATACTGTCTCAAACACTGCGCTGTTAGACAAATTGTTCCGTTAACAGACAATTGAAATTCTAACACAATAGCTTAACGTGAACAACACATTTATATCGCTCCAATCGTCGGGGAATGGGCGGGAGGTATTGGTGAAATGAAGTTTTCTAAATTAGAATTCTTTACCTGCAGTCTGTGTAACATTTGAACGGTGATCATCGGGCCATATTGACCAGTGGCTGTCGTGACAGCTAGAAGCGTTGAATTTCTCAATGCTGTTTCGTGACCTTTACTGATTGATTTTTTTTTTGTTCATGAAGTGAAAATATGGGGCAACTCCTAGTCTCGCAATGAATACATACTTTAATAATTATACTGTACTGGTTTGCAAAAATTCTCCTATATATGACACAAATTAATATTTACATTTTTTATAATTATGAATTCAATATGTAAAACTCTAAACGAAGCCTGTATTGACGGTTTTTTACTTTATTTACAGAACTGCATGGAGGTTCTGAATCACTGTTTTGTTTAGTTGACAGTGCATTAATTTTTGATATCTTTTAGATGAGAAAAATAGATAGTAAGTAGTATGTTCAGAAAATTCAGCAACAAATAATGGAAGTTTTAGTACCTATAACTTAACACGTTTGCAATATTAGCTAAATTTTTATAGTAAAGGAATATACAAGAAATATTGTTGCGTTTATCACATTGTATATACTTAACTACAACATGAGGTTGTCAATGGAATTTTTTAGATAACGTCCTGTTCGCTCAACAAGATCGTTTCACGAAAAGGTAGCAAAGAGAAACAGTTCTTTTTCTTTAATTTTTTAACAATTTAATTTTGCCGTGTAGATCATATTAAAACCACATATAGTACACTCTACTACGTATATTTTAGTGAAAATAAAAACATTTGTTTTGACAAGATTCTGCGTTAGCGCGTGGGGAGTAGTAGAATGATAAATGTTGGTCTGCTTATTTTAAAGCGTAGCCTCAGAATAACCTTACATCATAGAAGATCACTACATAGAGATAACTTGTAATACATTAACATGTAATATTTACAAATCAATAAGTTAAACAATAAGTTACTTGTACGTTTATAAGCGATATAAGCAAACTATACAAACTCACGTATAAATGTAGAAATACTTTTAACTTCTAAAATAGTTTACCTTAATCTATTTATTTAAGATTACTTAATGATGTTTGAACGTCTATATACGTAACGCCCTCTTGTGTTGATTGTGTCAAACGAGAGTGCTCAGACCGAATTGTAAGTAAGTCGTTCCGGTGGTTCGGTAAGCTTACCTGCACGCTGCGAGCCAAACGAGCTCCCAAACTTTTCGTAGATTCTGAATATTTCTTCATAATTTCTTCTGTATAAAACCCGCAACAACATTACGAAAAGCAACCGAGTCACTTTTTTCTATTAGTGAAATTTTATTATCTACTTTTCCATACTATAACATTTCCCAAATTTGTAAATCTTGAACTTGCTATTCATGCTAGAAATAATTTCACTTTCATTAGACCCGTTGCGTTTGTTGTAGTATTCATTGCTCGCTCTACCGCTTCAAATACATCCAAAGCAAAAGTACTTTGGCATTTCAAAGTAGCCGCAAACTCGATACTTATCGCAGTTAATTTTTACAGAATTTTTACAATGTTGGAAATACCGAATGGGCAATGGGGATAGATGGTAGTTTATTTCCGTTATGCAACAGAATTGATTCCTTTGGATCCTAGCTTAGCCCAATTTCATGAAATAAACTACTGACATCAGGTACTTCGCAGAAATGTTAGAGAATGTACATATTCGAAAAAAATTGAAGATGTACAAGTTTGGTGTAAAAGGTTCCACTGACCCAAACGACGTTCTAGTAGCAATAGAACGAATGGCCTGATGGACATTATATATTTTTATAAAAATATATATATATTACATGACTGGAAATGGTCAGGTAGGTCAGACATCTTTTCAATGAATCTGATGAAATCTGAAATACACAAACGTACTTAACACAAATTAATATGTATACAGAATAGTACAAAAACATAACTAATCCTAACTAGGTACATTTATTTAATTATGACTTTGGTGCCGTCTTAGAAATTTTAAAGCGAACCATGGACATTTATTGCTAATGTACTTGGCTGGAAGAAAAGCATTCGTGCACATTCGATCTTCTTCTTCATTGAGGTATCAACGCAACTCGCGGCTACACCAGACGACTTCCATCCTCCATGACGGCTCATTGTTATCAGATCGCTACCAGTATTGGCATAATGCGAAACACCGGTCGAAAACGGTGCTCAGCTATATAGCTCAGGATATAACGGTTTGAGAGAAGTTGCAATCACTTTAGGCAATTCCCTAGTTGTATCCCTTTGATAGTTATTGCGATGAGTAAGAAAGAAGCGTTGAAGGATAGTATCTTCTCAGTCCTACTGATTGAACGTTTCAAAATTGCTTGTAATTATGAGTAATTTAATATGCCTAGATTCTTTACGAGTTCTTAATTATCGCATTATTTATATCATACTTGAATTTGTAATTATCTTATCCGTATAGCAAGTAATATTCACGTATTTTAGTTAACAATATGCAAACACTTCTTTCTATCGTGTGTAGATAACATTATATTTGTTTATAAAGGTTAGCCAATGTTGATAAACGACAAATAAAATGTAGTTTGCATACTAATTAAGTGTGTGAGTATCATATTGAACTTGAATAATTTACTGCCTTTGAAAAATGTAAATCTCATAATAACTGTGTTTGATTTGAATATGTTCTTACGTCCTTCATCATCTTCTAATTTTACAGCAGTCTATTTGATTTGATCTACTCAATATTTCTATAATAGGAAAATCTGTTTTAATTCCCATTATTCTATTATTCATCCGACCGGATAGATATAACTACATACCTTGGTAATTTTTAGTGGTCTACTTACCTAGTGTGCGAAACAGAACTCTTAAATTTTAAAATTGCAACAATTCGTAAAAATGCGAACGATAACAGGAAATCCTTTAAACATTATAGTTTTGCTACTCCCACAGAAAAAAGCGTATATAGAAAACATTGAGATGCACCATGGATATAATTATGCCAAGAAAATGAATTTCTAAGAAAAATTATTTGGGAACAAACGCCTTAGTTCTAATTTGGCCGCATTTCTCTATTGCATTTACAATAAGGAAGGCAGTGTCGACGTTTTTATTCATACAGACAGAGATTTCATTTGTTCAATGTGCTTTTTCTGAAGGTTGTGTAGTATTTAATTAACTAATCAGGGATTGACACGGATATGTGTTTCATTTATTAAGTTGGTTAGTTTGTGTTGTTATGTGAATGTCTATGAATTATATCGAATAAACCGATTATTATGCATGCTGATTTTAACTTCCTCAGTTTCTATGAACCCCTCAAGTTGCCTGAAAACACGGCTTTTTATTGTTTCTGCAGCCTACTAAATCTTAAACAATATAGTTCATTAATTAATCGTACAGGGTTTTAATTTGCTTGTCTTAAATGCCGAATGCAGCGTGGACGTTGAAAGTGGCGACTTATTGTACTGATTGATTAATGCCACCCTTCTCTCTTTCCTAAATTTACTTTACTTATATTTTATATCTTATATACTTCTCCGTATAAAGAGAATTAACCTTCCTAAATTTTCTTTCACATGAAATGATTGCTAATCTGAAGCCGAAGAATTATTATCAAGAGATATTTAAAAGACTCCGTAGCATCCGTAAGGCATAGATTGTTTCAGCGTATGATTTATATCTAAATTCCATTGAGATATGCAAAGAAAGCGACCCAGTACATATTATATTCAAGACAAAGGCAGCACATCTAGAATTCTGAATGTATTAACCTACGATGACGTTATATATAATACTCCTCAAAACATTCTGAATGGTTTTGCTGATAAGTTTGCATCTATTTATCGTTGGCTTGTTCCCATCTACAGCCACCTCATATGGCAGTTGCATTTACGTTGCTTCATGTCGTAGAGGAAGGTTGGTCAAAATTGTGACTTTTTTTCCAAACAGTAGGGTTTCTGGTGATGACTTAATTCCACCTTTTATGCTACGAGAAGCTGGCTTTTGTTAGGCCTTTAACTTGTATTATTAACTTAACAATAAAAATCTCAGTATTTCTTACAAGGTGATAGTGTGCAAGAGTCTGTCCTGTATACAAAACAGGCATTAAAATAGGAAACGACATATACAGGCGAACTTTATCCAACTTTGCTAAAGTATTTGAAAATATGCTGTTTTTCACCTTGCATGAGAAAGTTAAATCGTTCATTTGTGCTTATCAATATGGCTTTATTCGTGACTGTTACTGACCTGGTAACTATTATCCTTGACTCTCGAACCCTATATATTACTCCTTCCACCTGCAGTACAAATAATACATGGTAAAGTAAGAATCATTGATGAGTTTCATTGGAAACACCTTACCAAGCCATTTGGTTTATGACGCTTCGGCATATGTTCCACTTTTGAAGTGTTCTAATGTAACCTGGAAGACGTAATATATAGCATTTTAAAAGTTCACGGTCTTTCTCTATTGCTACAATTTTTTATCTAGATTTAAAACGATATAAGACAGCAAAGAACGTTACGCTATTCTAATGGCGTGTAAAACAATTTCGAGCCTTTAAAGCAATACGAAAAGTACATACCATTGTTTACCGTAGTCACGTACCATTTTCGGTACGAAACCATATTTAAATGAGCCTCTCATTGCAAAACGAAGCCGTCCGTGTTTTATGCTGATTCGGTGGGTATATTAAATACAATATTTAGTAACAAAAGCCTCGAACGCTGTTGTGGTTACAAGGAAGTGTGCAGATTGAAATCTCGTAGTGAGAAATAAAAGTGGCAGGCAATTTATTTATTTTCTGGTGTTCTCGTTACGGAATTCCACGAGTTTGTTTGGAGTTTGTCGGCCATTTACGTATAGAGATATACAGTAGATATATGCAAACATATATCGTGCACTCTCAATTCTTTGACAACTATTGTTGCGTAAGGGTATGTCTACTCCTAGAAAACGACAGATTCGTGATCCCATTTACATAATTACATTCCACGGTGTGCATAGCAAGGTTCGGGAGAGTGAAGAAAAACCGAAACAGTTTGAAGAACGCGTGGGCGATTTCTATCTGTCTCGGGTGAAGTTTCTTTATATTATCGAGCCATACTTAAAATTATTATTATTATATTATCCGTTCGTATCTCGCGGACACTTGTAAGTGTCGTTCGAAACCATTAATTACTAAATAATTTATAAGTCGTTCGTTGTTAGGCGACATTTAACCGGTCACTGTTCTCGCTATTTATGTGGGAATAGATTCCGAATGTTTTCCTTACACAAACGGTGTTATATTGAAAATAGCTGAAAGAGTATGCTGTTTATATATGTATATTGCGAAACGGATACACTCGCTAGAATATCGGTATTACGTTTTGCCACAGCGGATTTAATGGTAATCAATAAATACTATTGGAAGTGCTGGTTACAGGTGCGTAAAGGAAGAGAATGGTAAATTTAGATGCAGATATGAAGTTAGATAAAGAATGAAACTATGTTATCAAACAAAAATTACAGGCTCCTAGAGAACAACGTCTTTAAAATGAACACCGAAATCGTTGAGATCAAAATTTTCGTTAAATAAAATGCCTGTGTTACTAATTCTAAAAGCTTGTTAATAAATAAAAGCTGCTGCATTACTGAATATGGCAACAAGTTACAGTGATTTAATATCCATAACACTCGGTTACGTAGATTGCTTTAGAAACCCAGAAATCCGGAAAAATTATGTTTGAAGGTGCTATTAAAGTAGTATGCGTATATTCAGGCAACATGGTGGTTTATTGGAATCCAGTAAGTCAACTAGCTGAAGTTTTTTATTAACAAGTTCTTTTGACTAGCTGTTACTGAATTAATTTCTATTATATCTTCTTTGTACCAGCTCGATCTCCTTAAATTTACGCTTATAGAAGATTATACAATAATGTTTACGATCAATCAGTTTACGCGATTACCAACTAGGGATTTTTAATTGAAAAATTCAAAATTTTAGTAAAATTTAGTTAGAGTTAATACGAAAACATGTTTTCCACATCTACTTCGTAATTATAATTTTTGTCAAAGCTACAAATACACATTCAACGCAAAGAATTCATATCGGCATTGGAATCAGGATACACAATTATCGTAAGGATCAACACATTAAAATATGGAAGACGTTAAATTGGTATCCCTGTCGATTTATACAAATATACGTGTAGATAGAAATTATCTTTAAAAAGGAAGTCATTTCAAAATTAATTGTAAAATGCAAGTTTCAGCAATTTGGAAATTATCAAATGAATACTACACTAACCTGGACCTTTCTGAACATCAAGAATAGGTCTATATTTGAAATAAGTACTTAGAATATTATATACCACGTGTGCCATTAGTGTGGATGGAGTCTCGCGAGTTAGTCCTTTGGTATCTAACACTGCCTATGTTTCTAGGTGATATTTTCTAAAAGTACTAGCAGGGTGTTAAATAATTCTGCAACATTCAAACGATTTTTTTAACAGAGCCTTATCTTTTTATATTACTAGCAATTTTTTTATAAAGTTACCATAAAAACGGTACCAATGTGCTATATTTCCATCTAGTATTTTCAAATATTGGAAATACGTTGATTATAGTCAATATGCGGGACATCCCATACAGTTAGATAGGTATGATTTTCATACATAATCTATTTTATGAGGAAATGCCAAATCACTGCCTAAAATTTCCACATAAAGTTATCGGTCGTAATTTCTTTTTGGTATCATCGCGTCTTAGTATTTCCTATAATTTTATTTTAGTGCAGCTTCTTTATTGTTAATTGAGTTACTTATGTTCATTATTATTTATTACGTATTACATTAGTTTGGTTGTCAACTATATCTTTTTGGTGCTATGAATTTATCGAAGGATTTTATGGGCATGATATTTGTTCTTGACGCCTGCAACAGAAATTCACTTTTAGCATCGAGATTGTGATACCCCAACCGTAGAGCACGACATAGGAAGAGCTTTGGAAGATTCCTTCGGACCGGTTCAGTGTATTATGTCAAATGTGAAAGGACAGCAAGCAGCAGGTTACAGATAATAATGAAGTAAGTCATTCAGTTCGTTGCGGAAAATCCGCACGTATCTGCAGGGTTACAATTTCGAAACAACATGGAATGAGGGTCACTCTCATAAGAAGAATTACAAAAAAACATAAATTTCAACCTTATAAAATTAACCAAACGCTATTGCAAACTTATTTTGAAAAGAGACTTGTGTATTGTGAATGGCTGCTTTTGCAATTACGACAACATCAGCATGTCGTAGATTACGTGCTTTTTACAGACGACGCGACGTTTTCTAGTTCTGAAGAAATAAACAGAAAAAGTTCATGTCCCCATTTTGTGAGACGTATCAACACAAATGGTGGGTTAACACTTAGGTGATCTTAGCAAGGACTTTTGTAGGTCCATTCTTCTCCAACAATGATTTCCTATAAATATTTCCTAGAAAACCTTTTACCAGTACTGTTGGAAGGCCTACCAGGTAACCACCGTGATCACTAAGTCTCACCCATTGTGATTTTTTCCTAAGAATATAGTTTACCACCATTTGCTATCTGACATTAGGTTAGACAGTAGTTTCTCTTTTAAAATCATGGTCATCTAGCAGCACTAGATGTCCCGCATATTGTATATTACAAACGTATTTCCTGTAAAATGTGCAATACCTTCGAAAACACTGAAAATAAGTATTACATTATTGGTACCATTTCCAAGGAACTGTTGTCAATATCAAAAAGTATCTCATTTAAAGAAATCGAAGAAAAAGCACTTGAATATTGATGAATGTTGCACGACATATTTAACACCTTGTATATATTTTTACATTACACTACCTTGAAATATAGCTCCGAACTTTGTATCAAAGTGGCGACACTCTATACGCTTCTAGGCTGGGTCTTAAAGCATTAGGGTCAGCAACTATCAACATTTTTGTAATACAGCCAAAGTACACATAACCATAATCATAACCAAATAATTTAAGTGGCTATCAAAATAATTCGTGAAAAGATAGCAATCCATTTGAAATAAAAATGTTGACGACGGTTGCAGAAGCA
>LR736859.1:1581361-1621652 GCA_902654985.2 Oryctes borbonicus | reverse complement strand
TAATTTATTATATAGTAATATAATAATTAGTCCGAGACTAATTATTATATTACTATATAATAAGTTAAACTTGTGTGGTGCGGAGGGTGCCGATACTTATGTGTTGTTTACCATACTACGCCACAGTCCTTGCTATCATTATTTAACACTTTCATCAATCGCTGTTGGCGTATAAAATCAAGCATTTAATTGCATTGGCTTGAAAATATGTAATTGTCTTTACTTAAACGGTTCACTCGGTATGTGAACATTGAAAGAAATTTTTGAAATGATTTCATAGAGTATTTATTAACGAAAGTAGTTTAAACTTTCGTGATATTTGGTTGGGGGGTAATTGCATCTTTAAAAATTTGTTCACTCAATCATTTTGTGTGCTCATCTCCTTGTCGAGATAATCGAGAAACAAGATTACTGTTCACACAGTTTTTGGAAATTTGATAATAGAAAGTTGTTAAAGTTGCTTGCAAGAGAGGCCAAAGTTAATAACCGGTAGCCTAAAATCAGTCCAAATTATCTTATTATAATGTTACCAGTACGCAAAAAAAAATAATGGAAACGTACTTTAATTGCAAGAAGATATAATTTAAATGAAATATACATCGTAGCCAGTTGTGGTTAACAATTAATAAAGCTTATTGTTAACAGGTGAACAAAGACACCAAGAAAATCGAGGCTTTTTAGCTCGAGTTATGTTAGAGGGAGGTTGTTGAAATTTAATTTCAAGTTCAAATAAGCTTAGCTTTTTGCCATTCATCTATCATTCGCAAGTTTTAATTAAGTCAATTTATTTATTTTACCTGGCGAAACAGTATCTAGTTGATACTCCCGTGTCTAAGAGACAAAAACCTTTATAAAGCCGAAACCTATTCAAAAAAGGGGGTACAGTAACGAAAACGTATAATGAAACAATTGTTACTATGTCACAAAAACTGACAAACTTACCACAGAGCTATTGTCTTTAGAAATCAAGGAAGGAAAAGAAACGGTACATTTACGTACCGTAAAGAAAACTTTAATTTAATGTTTATTTTTCCTTTGATTAATAGGAACTCTCCACTTAATAACGGCTCCAATCCATACCCTTCAGTTCGATTTGACTTATAACCGCGCTTTGTTTTGTTTGGATCCACAATAGTAGCTCACCATTTATAATACCTATTATAGATTACCGTATCGTACCTTTGGAGCAGTTAGTTTTCATTTGATATGTATTCGCAAACAAATATGATATATAAAATGGTGTAGAATCCGTACGCTAATTTTTTGTTAACGTTACATCGTTTGCGTACGCGGCCGCTAACTTACTTACTTTGTCTCATGACATCAGCGAACCGCAACTTTTATTGATTTATTGGTGTCTATAAGATGGAGGGCTCTATTGTGTATTAGTTCTTGCAACTTGCGATACCAAGTAAGTCAATTTATATAGTGCGACCTTATAATACGTTTTATGTTGTGCAAAATAATTGGTAAGTTTCTTCCAATTGATCTGCCAATTTCGACCGACTTACACATAACTATAAAGTTGCATATCTTATTACTACTAACACTGGACGAAAGTTTCAGCAGGAACACATTTATGTATTTTTAAGTTAAGATAAAACTTAATTCAACAAAGAATAAGGGCTAGAATTCAGGGTTTCTAAATATGAATTAATTCAAATATGTTTGTCTTTGTAGATTTCCATGCCTTAATCGTAACCATTTAATCGTACAGTGCTGTTTACGTTCTTAATTGACTGTATGTTACTAATATTTTTTTGAAGCCTATGTAATCAAACAGTCTGTGTTTAAAGTGAGCCAGATATTCTTTCTATCTAATTTTGATTGATCTTTTTGTCTGCGTATTATATCCCTGATCGCAATCTTTATATTTTATAAATTCTTGACTTATCTATGTTATTTATTTGCCCTGCGGAGTTTCTTGAGGGGATTTTGAGGCTACAATTTGATGAAAAGGCAATAGCGATCAATTTTAGAGAGATTTTTTGATTACCATTCTTGGGGTAATTTGCTGAAAGTATTATGGACTATATCTTCAAAGAGTCTTAACGGTTTCTCTGAAGATATAGTCTACAGCGATTTTGATGATTTCTTTGAGTTCATATTGATATCTGTCGTTAGTTGGAAAGAAGATTCAGCACACGATGTACCAAAAAGCTAATAGGGGAAGGTTTATTTTATTGTATCGTTTTGATTAAAATACAAAGGTGATCATTTAAAAGCACATAATTAAATGACTAGTATTTTGCATAAAATGCAGCAGTTTTTGTAGCAGATTTAATCAAAATTGAAATGCATGTGTCTGATAATTTAGTTATCCTTGCATAAATTTTTAATATCATGTAAATTTCGTTAATCCGTTGCAATTCGTCAACAAATTACAGTAGCTCGTGCTAATGTCGATATTTGGAATAATAATGGTGATGACATGTTTCTGCTACAATCTTAGAGTAAAATATACATTTATAGTTACACTACGTAATTCATTGTAATAATAAGAACAATAATAGTAATAATGTTTATAAGATGGATTCTTATTGAAAATATTGTCGTTAATAAACAATTTGGTACCATTTATGTAAAAATACCTAACAGGACTTCGCTGCTTTGATTTTAATTTGTTTTCCTATAAGTAATTAATAATATTCGACTTTTGTTTCTGATCAAACACCGGGCAGAAGGTCGTAATACGTTGGGAGGTTCTCTGTGAAGGCCTTGATATGTTGGAGAAAATGTCTGTGATATTTGAGGTTATGGCTGTGGATAGTGAGATGGTGAGATAGATCTCGTAGCACAGTGTGGTTTCCCTAATTGACGATAATGCAGGGCACTTACAAAGAAAGTGTTTCAGTGTTTCGTCTTTGGTTTGGCAGCCTTTGCATGATTTAGCCGACAGTGCGCAGTCTGAATCCCAACAGCCATGCGATGGTATGTTCTGGATAATCTCAGATAGTCTCTAATGCTGTCTGCCTGTTGTGATACATTAAAGAGATTTTAGCGTTGAAGCAGGAACTAATTTCATCAACTCTCTTTTCTTCGTGGGTTGTAGTTCTGATCCTTTCAGAAAGCGCATACACAGGCGGTCGAACAGAGTATTCTGGGTCGTATATAGTCATGCTCGACCAACTCCTGACTAGCGTGTCTTCTTCTTCATTGTCTAGATTACCATTTTTGGCCTTCAACCATATTGCGATAATATTGTTCGTTTCAGAAACCAAGGATAGAGCTCTGTCGCAGTATAATAGCAGATTCGATTTGGTCGGTTCAAAACTGATACTGTCCAGAGTTTGTAGGGTTTGTCATAGACGAAAACAGATGGAATATTATTCCCTCACGCCCCTAAAATTGACAATCAACTGAGAGCGTTCTCCTAGAGCTAGCGGTGCATTTCACCATGTCTTACTGCATCGTCCTGCTTTATGTCACTGTATAGTAGCGGTAGCCAACACCATCTCTCCATAGCCGCCGTCGAGTTTGATGTGTCTTTAGGTCAAATACCATGGTGTCACTTTCGATACGAAGTTATCGTAGTTCCCGCATATTGACCGTAAGGTCAACAAAGTCGACATCGTGATAGGACAACGCTGCAAAATTCTTGGGGAGACCTGGGATGTCTCCCAGAGTAATTATATGGATTTGTACCATAGTGTTAACATACGGTGGTTTAATGCAAAGAAACGTGGTTGCAAACAAAAGACTAATGTAAATACAAATGTCTGGATTATTACGAGAATACTTATGTGATTTACGAAAAGCAACACTTTAATATTCCTGTAATTGTTGAATACGGTGTTTAATATAGCTCATGAATTCTATTGTTATTCTTGGAAAAGGTCAGTAATAAGTGAACTTCTCATGGATGGTCATCGCATTATGGTGGAGGTGCCGATCGCACCATACTTAACTTATAATTCTGAAGGGCAAAACGGTTATTTTAGAATGGTACTTTACTGATTAGAAAGGAAAATGCTTTAGAAGTGTTTAATTCATGTTGGCATGTAACATATGGGATAGCGGAGAAAAGAATCAGCAGAGTTAGGATTTTTACCACCATATTCTAGGAAATTGCAAAATTTTAGAGATTTAGCATACAGCTTTTTATTACTGCTCCCTGAGATTTCGAAGGATGACATATGGGAAAGTTCTTTGAGCTTTGTAATTGACATATGACATATTGACATATAGATTGTGACAATTTATTTAAGAATACAGAGGTGCCATCTGTCTGAACAATTGCAATATTGTAAAATAAAGGAGCTAGAACGTATTTCAAAAAAAAGCTTTACCGTCAATTCTAAAACGCACGTTCTACAAGCAAATAATTTTGTAGAATTCAGTTCAGTTAGCATTTCTTAAAATCCGGATTCGTATTTTCTCTTTCAAGAGACTATTATTTCTGCATTCAGTGAGCGTACTCCACTTCGTTGTATTTATTGTAGATGCAGTTAATTTCTGGGAGAAAAGGCATTTAATAAGCCATTCCAAAATAATTCATATAATTATTTGGATTTCATCAGTGATTCTAATTTCCCATCGTCCACCTAGTAAATAGCCATACAAATGACATGGCCGTTGGGGACATATACACAATTGCATACATTATTATATACAGATGTAGTTGAAGGCTAGATCAACAGATCGAGTTGTTAACGGCGCAGCATTTCTATTAGGCTTTGCGTTAGCTTTCAATCCAAAAATCCATCCGCATGTTATTTCTTTAGCAGATATCTAAAACTGATTAGCTGATTTATTTCCTTCTTCGTATGTTTCGTAAAATTTAAGGGACATATAACAATATGGTTCTTTTATTTCAATACAAATTCATGAGAGATACTCCAGAACAGATAGAAGACTACACTCTCAAAATAAAGTAGAGAAACTATACTAATTTAAAGTTTAGTAAAAGGCGGTTTTGAAAGAAAAGACGTAATGAACTTGGTTTTTAGTAATTCACTTAATCTATTCCAAACATTCAAAATTTGACGTGGGTTTGTTATTAATATTGGCCGCAGCTTAAGTAATTATTAATCAAACCCTGTTGAGATTCTACTAAAATCAGCCTCCGATTACCCTCTATTAGCCGTACTCACTGCGATGATGCAGACATAACCACGTATACGATGAACAGATGCAGCGAATCCCTAACGCCAGTTATTCGCATACATTAGACATCCTATTAGAAGCGTATGTGCTCGCCTAAATAAACATATTCTTGTCACGTCCTCACGACACATGCCTTCATGATACCCTTCACAGCCGGAGTTTGAAACTCTCCCTCTTAGAAACTTCAAAGTCTCGCCGCCGGTCTTCGAAGCATCATAATTACCATACCTTTGTATATAAAAATATCGCGGTTATGTGTTACATTCGTTTATTTCCTCCAATCTCTTTACGTGATTTATGGCACGTATAGATTCCTAGGTGTTGCGCGGCAATGATAATCCACTTATCCGATGAGTAATGTGATTTGTTTCCGTTACCGTAGCGACGGTGACGTCTACAAAAAATTCCATTTTGTACGGATTGGTTATTCAATACTTTTGCTATCTTTTACATAGCCTCGACATCTTTTTGTATATTTGTTGATTTACGACAGATTTTTATATCGGATGCGTAGAAACGAACTCAAGCAGAATCGCATTTTTTGAACAAGTTGGCAGTATATTACCAAATGGATACCATCTACCTACGCACAGAAGTAAGTACTACGGAAGCTCTATTTTTTCACTTTAAGCGGGTATGACATTATTTTGTTCAAGTTACAGATAAATGGGGTTGTCGCAAGGTAAGGAATCTAGCTCTTTTACAATTTTAGAAAATTCAAATAATTGCAGGTTGAGATTGGATCCTAGTTACAATTTAGAGATTTATTCTCAAAGTAAAACTGACCTTTACGTGGTTTGAAACGAGTTCCACTTAGGTGAGGCCCATTTTTCTCTTGCTGGTAGAGTCAGTAATACTTAAAGCTGTCGAATATGGTTAAGAGGAAATCGACAGGCAACCATTCAGGATGGTCTTCATTCAACTCATTGTTTGGTGCAGTTTTACAGCTAATTTCATGATCGGTCCGTAATTTTTTCGAAGTAATGCAGAATGACGGGGTCGTAATTGTAACTGTTGCTGGTGAATGATACTTGTAAGTGCTGAGTTGCGCAATGAGGCACCAGTCCTTTGTTCTATATTGATAATAAATGTCTCCAAGATTATCTACAAGAAAAATTAGTAACTTCAATGCTTTCCCGAATTAAATACGATAATAAAGGTGTACACTCGTGTTTCAGAAAATGTATTTGACGACACAGAATATTTTACATAAATGCCTTAATCTGTATCCTCGGCGATCAGCTTCGTCAACTTTGTAGGACCTGCGGACCGAAGTAATAATGCTTTGATTCTCTATCATTTATGAAATTACTCAGGATAAGTATTTAATGTTGGCAAAATCACATCAGTTTGTACTCCCTACACACTTTTATGAATTCTATCTTTGTAGGGTACAAGACAACAATCGCCGTTGCCTTCATCGTTTAACAAGAAAAAGTTTTCTAAATTACAGCTGTAACTCGTTAAAAATGCTTAGAAACAATAACCAAAATAATGCTAATATAGTGTTGATGGAATCGCTCTCGACAGAAGTAATGTAAATCGATATATTTCTGCGTACCCGGCGTCATCAATGTTGCTCCGAGTGTTTCCATGTCTCACTGCGCTGTTTCTCCCTCAGCTTACACCATTATCCTTCAAAACAACGAGCGGAATATCTTTTAGCGCCATCTAGTGTCGCTGCTTTCTAGATGGCAGGCATGTATCTCTTAGCGCTAGATGACACTAAAGGGTACTTTGCTCGTCGTTTCGAGGGATAGTGCGGAAGCACTGGGAACAACGATGATGACGCCAGAAAAGGTCCGTTGGCTAGTGTTTTCTCAACTCACATTGCTTGTGTCATGAGCGATTCCGAGGAAATACTAATGTATTTTTGGGTGTAGTTTTAGCGCTAATGCGCTAAAACTACACCCAACGACAAATCCTTCTTTTATAGTATGTGCACTGTTTGGGGTATATTATCTACTACACATTTAAAAAAGAACTATTTCCTAACTAATAAAAAAACTAATTATTGTATTGAAGTTAATTAAATTATCTAAATCTGTGTACTTGTAATATTAAGTGCCAAAGTTAATAAAACTTACCTTCTGGATAAAATCACAACCAATTAGTAAAAATATACCGGTATTTTTACTCTGAATTGCGCAAAGCTTCTTCTGGCTAGTTGCACTTTGCACTGTTGCCATTTGGCGAGCCGAGGCACAACGGACTTAAGAAAGACCCATATCAGTATAAGCTGAACGTTAACGTATTTACCTTAGTTTTACGTTGTATAAAGTTGGACACAACCTAGTACATACGATTTATATTGTATAGCTAGCAATCATACCATTCTAGCTATAACGTTAGCTAGCACATTTCATTTTACAATTCGGCTTATACGTTTTAGAATAATTAAATTTAACAAAACGTGGGGGTATACGACGCCATTACATGAAAGAAGTGAGAAAGTCCGCTCAAGGTATGTAAATCGATAACGAGTAAACAGTCAGCACGAAATTGTGAGAACAAGGGCAGAAAGCGATTCCCGTTTGCGTATTCAATTTCGAATAAATAAATTATACGCCAGGTTACATCAAAAACAAAGTGATTGAATTCAATGTGCCTGAATGAAAATTCTCGGAATTCAAGGAATCTTTATTAATTTTCTGTCCACCCGTGATTGAACTGATATTCTTCAGAGTAACCACTGTACCTTTGTCATGCATTATATGCTTAGTTGCTCGTTAGAGGTAGTTAAAAGCAGTACTTTTCCTTGCCTTTGTTGATTGGTTAACAATTAATTATTTACAGAAACCTACTGACTACCTATTTCTTAAAACATAAACGAAAATTCTTGCGGAGTATGTAATAATATATGATATAATAAGGACAAATTTGCAGACATAACTAGGTAAAAGAAATACAAGTTGCGAGAAGGACAGAATGAAAAAAGGAGAAATAAAAACTGATAAGTAGAAGTAGCACATACGCAGACTAACAAAAAAAGTTCAAGGTTTTACCTACTCGCGTATCTGGGTGATTGGTGTTTGCTCTAGGTACTCAAAAAGTATTGAAGTGGGGTAGAGTAAAATTTATTCGCGGTAGGAGTGGTACAGCGATATTACTTGCTAAGACTTTGGTATTTCGGAAATCCTGCTCGAACGCGCTCGATAATCTACCAATTTTGACTTTGAATTAATGTTAAAATTCAAGCACGTGTTATCTTCATGAATACAGCGTAACTTCACTCTTTTATTTAATCGCGATAGGCATTGTTTAATCACAACTAATGTTGATAACCATACATCTGGAAATATAATCTCAATCGAATAGTTTTATGTTTAAGAATAGCACAATGCAGGGACGTATCTGAAAGACCGAATCCACGCTATTCTATAACATCTACCAGCAACTACACACTGTTTTTGTAGACTCGCTTTCGTTTGTTTTTCATGAATAGCATTACCTGTATCATCAGATATGGGATAAATATGTACAGATATCTATAACATTTGATTTGGGACTACATTACTCGTCTCAGCATTCAGAACAAACATATGTATCGTAAATAAAAAGGCTGATATCGTCTTAATAGAAACGTTAAAAAATATTCAACGATAACACAAACAGTTAAAACTTCCACATCTTACACAATTCCTTTACAGGGTGACAATGGAAAAGTGCAATGCATTGTACTGTGCCATAGAAGAGCTCAAAAAAGTCTGCATAGAGATGGGCCCAAAGGTCAACAGTTTCTGAGATATTAGACGTTTGCGGTCAGTCGGCTATGCAATCCACTTCTGCGAAAGAGTGTAATTAATCTGATTCACCATTTTAAAAGACTTAAAAGACTTTATTACTTAGTCTTTCATTTGTGCTGTCTTCGAATGGTGCTGTACACTTTTCAGAGTACAGGGACATGATTGTGCGTTATATCGAGGTTCCAGTAATTTACCAAAGAAAGTACCCTACACGACAAATTCCAAATATAGGAACTTTATTAACGCTTACCGATAATTACGAGAAGATGGTCTGTTTAAAAGAAGGGAAAGTTGACTGTGAAGCCCAAAAAACTATGGGCACCATTCATAAATCCTGCCTAATCCCCTAGGCAAGTCCTGAGAGAACACATTCATTACCCTTCTCATTACCAGAAAGTTCAACATTTATTAGAAAAAGATATACTTCGTGTACAATACTGCGAGTCGCTACAAAACTAAATCCGAAATAAAAATTATTGTCGTAGATTACGTTTACGGATTAAGCGGTATTTAGTTGGCGCGTCGGTAACGAATACTCCCATAAAACCACAAGGAGCCGCCAATATGAGCTTTGATAGGTAAGCAATGATTTTTTTAGGCAAATGCCAAGTCGTTTAAATGAGGAAGTGGATGAGGCGCCAACTCATTTTTCTCTTAGCTAAAGTTTATTTTTTGGTGGTTCATGAAAAATGACGTTAATCAGTGATCAGTAGGTTAGAAAGTATTAAAATTTGGACTCACGTTTGCACAGGTGTTCTTCTCATATTGAGCTCTCTTCATGCACAGCACAATGCATTCCACTTTTTACGATAATTCTGCATGTATGCGCAAAGTAACTATTTAAAATGTCTAGACAAGGATTATAAATATGTACGCTTGTCAATCCCTTGTTAATTAATTTTGCATCACACAAGCTACAGTGAGGAAAACATTGCGTCAAATGCAGCCTCTGCTTCTATGTGACATGAATGTCGCATTTCCTTCTTCTATAGTATGTAGTAGTATGAATTTTTATTCTATGCAAGAGTGGAAATTCTTTCATTACAATTGGCGTTGCTTGCAAATATTGATCGACAGTCTACAGATTAGATTTCAATGCATGCTTTTTAAATCAGTAATCGTAAGCGTGTGTTTCGTTGATTTATGAAACTATTAGGAAATATTGGCAGCGAATCATTTTCGTACAATAATTCTGTATACCACAACCACAAATTGTCTCATTTCTTAGAAGTATTAGAGTTTATCTGCTGTAAACATTTAAATCAATATCTGAGCGGTCATCCCTGCAAAGAGGATCAATAAGAAACCCATTAATCTTAGCTAGCATACTCAACTCGAAAGACAAGAAGCTATTCCTTAAACGCCTAGATACTTAAAAGCTCTACTTTATTTCGGATCTCTTAGAAACTAGCTAGTAGAATGCAATGTTAGAAATGTTCCTCTTTCACATTTAATACATGTTGTATAGTTTTCATTTTCTTGTAAACTCGACGTAAAATTGCTTTCTTCTCTTAAAGTCGCTTTCTTCTTGCAACATGAGGTTGTCAACTATTTAGACAGTGTATTTTCTATGTGTCTTATGTACTAGTCTGAAAAAAGACATCAGCAGTTTAAAAACTTCTGACGAAGTAGTGTCTGCAATTTTGTAAACAGCAAGATATTTTAGAAATATGGAATCCATTGAAGGTCTTTAAAAAGTTTCGATATGAAGGGTGTCCCTGGTGATTGGAAACATTCAAGTCCAGCATCCAAAAAACCTTTTTTGTATCATGTATAGGCTGTAAACGTTTATATTTGGGCACAAATGGAAATATCTGTCTTATCATTTTCTTAGTCTTGTGCAAATCAACGTCATAGTTATCAAGTATAAATTAATTTGATTGTCTTCAGTATTGTTTTTAATTGGATAAAGCCATATACGTAATATACTGTAAGATTAACATGTAAAATCGCTTCCATAAACCTCGCAACGAACAGCGTTTAGCATTTCACCCCAACTAGAACTATATATTGGCTAGGGCACGCCGAAATATTGGACCAATACAGCAACACTGCCTGTATATCGCGATTAGTACCTAGTCATAGCCCCAACGTCGACCTATATGCTTTTTCTAATATTCATTTTATATCGCCATTGCCTAGTAGGCAAGATATTGGGTACAGCACGATTTCTGACATTGATA
Source organism: Oryctes borbonicus (assembly GCA_902654985.2). NCBI lineage: Eukaryota > Metazoa > Arthropoda > Insecta > Coleoptera > Scarabaeidae > Oryctes > Oryctes borbonicus. The sequence continues at coordinate 1,610,617 of LR736859.1, read as the reverse complement.
TATCTTAATTAGAGTGATATCATACCAGGCAGAGTGGAGTGATATTGAAGTTGAACGTGCGCTCGTTGGTGGTTATTTTGCTCGTTGTGTCTGTTATCCAACTATATTGGTAAGCACCACTTTGATTATATTCATTTCGTAGTTATCTTAAATTTCCAACGCCACAATATTTGTTTTATCCCAATCCCTCAGAAACAACGGTTGCTTTCCCGTGATCATTCTTTTACCGTCAGTTGATCAGCCACGCGCTATTAATTTTAATGGAATGCAATTGCAGCGTCTGTTTGCAAAGAAGTAATCCAACTTGGAAGTTTGCCGCTCATTGCTACGATTGTCACGTTTAATTAATTGGATTAAAATTTAGGAAAACAATTAAAGATAGTAATAGTAATAATAATAAACTCTATTCGCCCAACAGATTAAAAAAAAAGATGTAGGAATTTCTAAATATTATAGACATTTTAATAAATCATCCCAAATAAAGTTTTTTTTCTCTTAAATCCTATAACTTATATCTATTTATGTATAAACTATACTCACGCCCGATCATATTAATTTAATAACAATTCTTTACTATCATTTTTCGTTGAATAGTTGGGTAAAAAGCAATAAATAATATGCATAATTTATCTATTTTAACAGGTGGTGCATAGGACTCTCAGAACGAATAATGTAATCCAACAAAAATAACTATGAATTGAAGGTTAAATGCGTGGAAATGTCAACAAATCTTGAATTGTGTTGATGCGGTTGGTACACTAGAGACATACTCTGTTTACTTGTTTATGTCTATTATTTAGGTTATGTAGTCTGTATTTTATTAGTTTTTGCAGCTGTTGAGCAATGAGAAACGTTCAAACATACAACTATAAACCACTTCCGCTGTTAATACAGGCATCGACTCTTTTCTTTATGATTTCGAAGGCTTCTTGTAAATGTTCTCTTAACTCAATTGGATTGGATTGGACTTCAATTGGATGCAATCGGTTTCTGCACACCTTATTTTTCAAGTATCCAAAAATAAAATAATCAAAGGAAGTAAGATCTGGAAGACTTAGGGGGCCATCTTTCGATTATTCTGTGATCATAAAAGTCTTGAAAATATGCACATGTTTGTTGAGCCCTAACGGTTTAATGAGACTGTGTTCCAAACGGTTCAACAGTTTCTTCTGTGAGAACAGTTCTGCGTATATAAGGTTCATTCAAAAATATATTGAGCATCGCATGTTAACATTTTTGATTGTTTAGAAAGAGAGCATTTGTCAAAAATATATCTCCATTATCGTGCATATTGGGCTCTTTTGTAGTACTAGAACTGCACCACTATCCAAGCTAGCCAAATTTAATTTTTATAACATATTCACCTGTACAAGTAGACAAGCGATTCCCTATGTCAGTTTTGAGTCAAACACGGGCCTATAAATAATAGCAATTGTGAATTATATGCTTGTTTGTAGTGAATTGCTCGCACAACACTGCTTGTAGTTTTGATTGATACAACACAAACAGATTTCCAGCTGTAAAGTTGTATCCCTTCATCTCTGTTAGAAATTCCTAAAATTGCCGTAGAACCTACTATCTTTTTTCTTTCATTTCGACTTTAGCTTTTGTTCCAAGGCACAAAATATCTCGATCTCAAAAAAGTCGTTCCAACTATGCGTGGACAAAAAGTAAATAAAACACCTTGTAGGGAAACCATTAACATCACATAAAGATTTTACTATGTCAGTGCCCATGGCCAGTGTTATCTGGCATGGTATGAGCATGGGATAATGTCTCTATTGGTGATAATATTTGCGTGAAAAAACACAACATTTTAATAGATTATTCATTTCATGGTTCAAAACTAATTTTGTGTTTTTATAATAAAGAGGCTAGTTAAAAACTAATTTCTGCAGAATTTAATTTCATTTTATATTCCCACCAAATTTAATTCTAGTTGGGGAACCCGTGTTAAGAATGCTCCTTATTTATTAGGATTTAGTACTTTACTGCTTCCTAATATTTAACCACTAATTATATAAAATTCCTGGGAAAGTTTTTCAACTGACGTATCCAATTTTGCTCCGGAACCATTGCGACGAGTAATTTGAGTTCATTACTGTAGAATACCAACTCAATAACGGTGGTAATTTGTCGCGATCGTATGTAATTTGCTTCGTTCGAGAGATTAATTCAATTTCAAGAGATAGATTCTACGTACAGAATACATAGCTTTCATTTTCGATTAAAACACTGAATTAAACATATAGAGGTAGTCTTACTGGAAGTGCGATATACAACTCGCAGCCTTAATAGAAGTTATTTTGTTGTTTTGTTTCTTGTAAGCGCACCAGCATTTTGGTAACCGAAATGTAAAGTAATACGGAATTCCTGGTACATTCTTATTAGCAGCTGTCTAGATTCGAATACGAATTTAGACCGTTTCCATTTGATCAGCTCTAAAACTAAAAGCCATTTGTCAAACAGTACGTTTGCTTGTCAAAAGGAAGAGGAAAAGTGCAACAAATAGAAAGCAGTCGTTTATGGTTGGTATGGTGTCGCGTCGATCACTTAATAGTAATAAAAAATAAATAGGACTAAAATTAAGAGAGAATATTCATACACTTTCTTTAGTGCTGTTTCTCTTTTTTGGCCTTAAAACTAGAAAAACACAAAGAAAGCCACCGTGTTCAAACCTGAAAGATGATGGGCATGTTTTTAATTTCTGATATGAAAATCATATACACATGTGTTAGAATAGTTGGAGGCTCTTGGCATACCCTAATACTGCTTTAGAATGTTCTTCCTTCAATTTTGCAGGGATTAGAAATGGTTAAAACACTGAGGCCGTTTGTGACATGTACACATGCTCCATTTGCATAGAATGTGTCCTGCCATCAACATTTTCTGGGTGTAGACAAATCGATTGATTTTCAGCCTTTGTAACGTGACATTTTAGGGTTGTATCTCCTGCCAATAGGTCTACCAGCATTCTGAGATCATTTGCCGCTCATGAACCCAATTCAGGGATTAGCTTGCGCTGATGTATATCAAGTTCAAGACTACAATGGAAACATGCGGAGTGAAAAATTATGGTAACAGTGGTTCGTGGCACATTAGAATAAACATAGCAGTAGCAAATTCCATCTTTGATTAGGAAACAACAGAATAATCACGAAGAACTTATACGATAAACTGTTTAAAGTAATCTTGAGAGAAAACCCGAATCTGGTAAGAACAGATGCTAATTTTGGCGTTGGTATTTATGAGGAAGTTCTACATGCATTGCTTGTGCGATGTGCCACGGTATTTCAAACAGCGATATATGCTGTACAATCTTGTGCACGAAAGACTCTGCGTCGACAACCTCGTTCCCTTTGGTAATCAAACAACCTCAACGGTACTAGCATTTGATGATATGGACTTTGAACAAGATTGGGAGTGCTTGCGAAACCTAATGATGCTAATACCGCACTGCAATGAAATTGCAGGCCAACTAACACGATATGGTTCTAAAATGAATTTTACAGGATGTGAACCGGATCTAGGTATAACCAAAAGCGCAGTGCGTGCTGTAGTTAATGAGTACTTCACAAAGCAACATTAATTGTATTGCGACCTTGCAGGTAGACAGAGGCTCGGCAAACAAATGATAAAGGGATTAAACAGGATAGCCATATGTCTATTAGTACGGCATGGCTGTTTGAGAAATAATCTTAAGAAGAAGAGGAAATAGCCTCCTATATTATTTACGAGTGACCAGCGTTGAGTCAGCAGCGCAGATTTGCTCTGCGAAAGACAATTGGTTGTCGAAAAACGAATTTATGCAATGACTGTTAAACTTGATCGAGGGAACTAACCTGCCCAATTAAAGCTGATACCAAAGCCACATTAATAGAATAGGCTCGTTGGGCCGCAGTGTTAAAGATACAAGACACTTTATCCTGACTATGGGCACAATCAATCAATCAGTCAGTTACAATCAGGGATTTGTAAATTAGGTATCAATTATACACTATGCCGAGAAGACTAGAGCAAGTACGTAGTGCCCACATATTGTAAGTTAAAGAAACATTTCGGCAATATTACTAAACTGCAAAATTAAGCATTTGCTCGGTTAAGGAGTTTATTTCACAGTCGTGCATTCTAAAGTTTAATAACGAAAGTAAATACTCCGCTTCAATATTCCATATCCAGACCCTTCCCTGGAATGTTATTACGAATCAATTTCTGGCTCAATTTCACACAATTATATTTTAAATGAGATGTCTGACCACCGATACTCCTCCTTTTAGAGGACCACATATGACGGACTTCATAAATTTAATTTGTATTCCACCAATGTCTTGAACAACAAAGAAATCTTCTTATTTGACAGACGGATAAAATCTGTTGATCTGAAAAAAATGTATCCCTCTTGCTTCGTGACCGAATTTCTAAATAGGTCACAACGAAAGCGGGTATAATGCCAAAGAGATATCGGAAAGCTGCGTCTGCTTGTTTGTTTGCTATCTTTGGGGCGGGTGCCTGCAACTAAGGGAATCATGGTCGAGTACTTGAAGAGGAGAAACTGTCAACATCTGCGAACCGTTTTCTCCGAGGATAAGTTTATGAGTTTTTGATGCACGAAACGTTGCAGTGACATCTTGAGCTTCAATTAAGAACTTCAAAACGACAAGCGAAGGAAGATTTCTGGATTTGTGAGTGGCGCGGCGTAAATGTGACGGCGACGCGGCGGGTGTCTCCGCGATGGGTAGTTCTGCGGCGTGGCGGTCAACCGTGCTTCATTAGACACCCGGTTATTTGTTGTTAACTTTGTAAAATTAGTTTTCAACGGAGTTGGAGAATTGTTTAATCAGATGTTTTATCGGTCTGTATCGTTGGAACAGCGTTCGCTGTAAGCAAACGAAAATATGACGTAACCGCTAATTTCCAATTCCGTTAGAACTTTGCGGTTCTCGCTCTCGTTCTAATTGATTTTAATATTGATAAATCAAGTTTATTTCGGACACAATTTAAAATACACCTTGGTTTACCGTTACACTTTAAATTATTGATACAGCACCCCTAAAGCATTATGAATAAATATTAGATAATAATGAGACAAACATAAATGGAAAGTTCGGAGCACATTGCAACAGAATAGTTTTGTTGTTTGGTGTTTAGTGTGTAGAAATTTTCCAACTAAACTTTGAAATAGCTTCTACGTGCTCGCTTCATTTCCAGGAATTTATCATATTGGTAAATTATTAAGCGGCAGTGTAAAATGACACAAGCTAAAGTGAATAAGTAGTCATTTTATTCTGAAATAGAGCACCGACAAGTATAAGTGGCAATAGATTTATCGCATGCAATAAACTAGTGCAATACCTTCGTTGCATATTTGTAATTACTTAGTTAATGAAGAATTAATACTTAAAATCTATACCATCTTGCACGAAACTGGTCGTAATATTTAATTCAACTAAAGAATTTGTAAAAAAATCCATCCACTTTTTTATTTCCAACCTTATGATGAAATGCACCCTGAATCACCAGTGACTATTTTTATTCGAATGCTTTTGTTCTCTTTTATGAAAATTTCATAGTTTTACTATGTTACTGTGCGCATTGTAGTATATTTAAATTTTATAAGGTTACTGAGGTTAGCTCCGACAATCACAAAATAGATTTCGGAGGAATTGAAAACCTATTGAGTTTTGTCGGAGGAGCAGAGATCTTGTGATCACGAGAGTGGTTTTCGTGTGATTTCGAAAATAAATTGCGTTCTAGTATGGCTGCTTTCCATTGGCAGTAACTTCGATGTATAATTATTTCTAGCAGAACGTCACTTTTAAATAAGTATCTATTTCTTTGGACAAAATGCAAGTTTAAAAAATTGACAGAATGACAAAATAGAAAATTTATATGTTAAAAATATTTTTATCGCCAATATTTGGTCGTTTTAACCATATCTATATCCTTAACACTGTGACTCAAAAAGCCTATTGTATTAATCCAGCAATTGGGGTCAATTTTATTTGAGTTTATGTCTCTTGATTGGACTAGTATTCTGCGAAATAAAATATTTTTCCTGTAATCATAACCCTTCACTGTACGATTTGCTTTTTGTATAAAAAAGTACTTTAAGTACTTAAAAAAGCATTTTAAAAATAAGTAGTAGTCACATAAAAAATACTAAAACAATTCCATGTTGAAAATTACGCTCTATTTAAGTATATCTTTAGTTGTGATATATATGATACGTTATGCAGCTACTATTTCTGGTGAATGTTATGGAAACAGTAATGATTCTTTTTATTTCGGCAAGATTTACGCCACATTTTTCGCACTTCATGTGGCTTAGTGTGTTACATTTTCGTGATTCACAACGTTGCCATATATCAAGTCGCATCTTTTGTCAAATGCAGAAGTTGCAACGCCTTCTCAATGTTTTCTACGGAATCCTTTTTTCCTTTGCAGGACTCTTTTATCAAAGAATTAGCAAAAGCTCACCAAATGATAGAATAAATGAAGATGCCAGTTGTTTTCGCTTATAATACGTAAGCTTTGCCGTCCCATGAAGCCGTCGAGAAGATCGAGACCTTCACCCTTTGTACCCTTTGTTGTACCGCTGGACAGTCAACCCAAATTTCTTTTTCACAGATAATCATCATTTCTACGTTTTCTAGAAAAACCAGCAAACTCGCAGCTGTATTGTTGCTGCTCCTTTTTTGATTTCATTTTGTTTGGGTAATATACAGTTTGAAATATGGTTTCCGTTGACGGCCCCGTGTAAGTGGGTGCCGCGTTCTTTTTCTATAGGTTATTAATGGCAACTTGATGATTTTTATTCACTTCAATTGTTTGACAAAGCTAAAGCTCATCATTACGCGAAATTTTCTCTTGAGTTGTACATATTTCAAATCTGGAAGCAACTTGAAACTCCATTTGCGAAGCTTTAGCGGCAGATATTGTCTTAAAAAGTGTAGCTCACATCTGCTTACCAACTGATAGGCGCCTTTATCAGTTGGTAAGCAGATGTGAGCTACACTTTTTAAGACAATCGTGCGTAGAATCATCTCTTGACGAAGGTTTTGTACTATCATGAAAATGTAACCTTCTTAAAATGTTTGCACTATGTATACTATACAAAAAAAAACATGCAAGAAGCGCCTAATATCACAGTATGGTAATTCATCTTGAAAAATATTTACCTTCAGCAGACAACTCTTTAAGGAGGTCAACGGTTAAATGTTGCAATAGTTATTACACCATGTATTTAATGGCACCACAATATTGCAGTTTTATTATGCGTACGTCCGTTTCCGGTCTTACAAAGTCCGTTTAGAAGCTTCCTTCACCAGCTGGTCTGTAATTTGATCGCCCACTATGCTTCTATCGAATAACGCCCTGTTACATGTGTAATTTACGCTGCTGGCTTTCTACTGGTATTTGTTTTCGTTCTACTATCACCAGATTTGGGGATTTGGTTTTGTTTCCTCTCTATTTGCCCATTTTTCCCAAACTAAGGTTAGCTTGAAGAATCCAAATGGGATCTTAAAGATTATTGCGACATCACTCAAATCAAACACGGGGTCTATTACTGGAATTTCTATTATACCATGTGATGTACTACTCTACATTCTTCAGAAATTCTTGCCTCTTTTGTATTTGCTCCGATTACGGAAAACAAATTGTCCAACTGATTCTAACAAAATTTACTAAATGGCACAGAGGGCGATAGAACCAGTTAATTCGAAATGGTTTGGCAGTAATAAAAATTTCTTGGCATATGGTTTATAAAGCACTTCTACACCATAATTCCTCGTTTTAGTGCAGGCTATCTAACTCGAAACTACAACTAATGGTATGAAGCTGAAATGTTTATCCACGAAGGAAAGATATAAGTTACAACTTTTATAATATTTGAAACTACATATATTACTTCGAGGGTTTCGCAGTGCCGTGACTACAGGAATATTTTTCGTATTTAACGTGGCGTACAAACATCGTTTCAAGTACCATGATGCAGTTCGGAATTTTCGTATGCATCTTATGAAAAATATTACCAGAAATTACATTCATAAGTGGGATGGGAACAACGAGGCAAATGCTAAACTAGAAGCCATTGTCAATGCATGCGGCGGTCATAAACGGGTTTAATTTCATTTAGCTTCGGATAAGAGCCAGTACCAATATTACCCCATAAATTAAAAATATTTTACTAGAAAATGTTGAGGAAAATATGTTCACAATAATCTTCAATGGGGCAATAAATAGGGAGTACATATAAGGCATTTTTTGTAAATTTTAATATCGCGGGCGAAGGAACATTATACAGTAGCGATGCATCTGAGAACGGATAAAAGTTCCAAAGTGTTCTAATAAATTTCGTAGCGCAGATGTTGCGAACAACGGCTTAATACATTTAAAGAGAATTATATCAAAAAATTTAGATTGTATATTACAAAGTTCTTCAATATGTTTTATCGAAAATATTGTATCCGCTCTTGGCGGTTATTTTGGTTCTTCTCACATTGTGTTCCCGAAAGTAGCACAATATGGTATCGCTTACATTTATGATGCTTACTTTAGGAAGTTCGTGAACAATAATGCGTAGACTTAAGGTAAATTTATAGGTACTCTTTAGCACTAGCAGGATTGTAATTATATTAGTGCTTTCTTTGTCGTATGCCAAATACAAAAAAAAACAAACTTTTGGGAATATCGCTCGACTAGTTTGAGAACTACAAATGGGACAAATATTTCAAATAGTTTTCACACGTTACATTAAGGAAACTTCAATACTAGCAATAAGTGACGAGAAAATTCTATAATAAAAATTGTGACAATGCAGTTTATATGAACATACTACGATTAGTGAAATGAATTAATTGCAAACAAAACTATAAAAATAGTACCGCTGTGGACAATGAGAAGATGAGAAATGAGATAATGAGAAGAATGCTGAGGGCCCTCAACGAATTCACCGTCATGGTGCACACGAAGCCGCCAGTGCTAAAGTGCTAATCACTTGTAGATGAAGTGTTCCGGTGTCTCTTCTTAGAATTAGCCTTGCATCACTGGTTTTCAGTTATTCCCATTCTGAAAGGAGAAAATCCCTGCAACTTTGTGAATGTCGTTTCTGTAAAGTGTCAGGCATATTAATGTTGTCCGTTTGGTGAGATAAGTAAGAGTAGCTTCAAACGTGGTATATAGGTGTTAATTTCCAGGCATCCCTTCATAATACTCACGAGTAATAGTTCTCATCCCGTGACAAAGCTCAAGCATAGGCGTTCGAATGGGAGCATGTGGCCCAAAAGCAATCATGCTTGATTCCCTCTTGGCCAGACTGTTCTTCGTTCTTTTTGTTACCAGGATTATCACTGTAGTCCTCGAGCCATCTGTACATTTTGTATCTGTATTGACTTCATTGTTAGCACCAAGATGATGAATATATCGAGCTATTGAGAAAAAACACGTAAACGTTATACTTAAATATAAATTTTTGCTTGTTTTAGGAACCTAATAAGACTATCGCATATCTGTTTATTATTATTTGGCCAAATAAAAATGTGACATTTACCGGCAGTAGAACTGACTATGCAACAAGAAAAGCGCATAACTGGTCGATAATGCTCTCACTGGGAACATTCAAGAAAAATGTGGTCTAGATACACTCTTCAGCACCGCTCATATTTTGTTTAACATTCGAGAACAAAAACAAATCTTTAGGTGATAATATATATTGTAACGTTTTGTGTGGGGAGAAGTAGAGAAAATTTCGAAATTTTATGCTTTTCGGAAATGATTTGAATGAAATTGAAGGTCGTGAAATTCGGAAGTACTCTTCCGGCAACTTATAATTGATAAATGAATCCTTGAACGAGATACAGAAATTTAAACGACAACCTTATTTATCGAAATTCCACTTCATAAACGCTATGTTTATGTGTTTGTGTTTGAAATTCAGCTACTTCTGGATAATTACATTGAATTCCAATTGGAATTCTTCAAATAACCACATTTTAACTGGAGATTTAGACACAAGTTACCTGAATAACAGATAACGTTTTGAACGTTCGTTTGTAACATTTCAATATATTGAAACGGACCTCTGTTGCCCGCAATGGATATCTTTTTAGGCCGGTCGAAAGGTAAGCCAGGGCAGTTATGCGATCACGCAGAAAGGAGCTGTCGTAGCTCCGATTGCAGGCTGTCACTCGCTATGCCATTCCGTGGAGAGAAACCATTTAAAAAGATACCTAACGCAATTTCTTAAAGGTAAACTTATACAGAGACACTCTGTATAATGTCATTTAGATTAAGTTACCAAATTATGTAAACCAACCAAAGACTGGGAGAGTGGACGTTGATAAATAGTTTAAGTAGTATATAAGAATATAGTAAATGTAGTTTTAGAATAGAATAAGTTAAATATGCATAATCATCACCGATAGAAATGTCAAACATGAATACCACAAATTTGAAGTAAAAATAAATTGAATGCCCTATCTATATTCAAACATCAGGTACAGAGTTGTACCATATTATCAGTAAATTTTCTTCACAAGGAAAATGCATCAAAATTATTCGGTACCATACTAGAATTATTAATAGAAATATTTAAAATGAGAAAATTGGTAGACATAGATGTCAAATTTACCTGTATTCAATGGACTTGATTATTTTCTAAATTAAAAAGGAATTAATATTTCTTTTTCTGATACCTTCTTCTTCTTAAAAAAATCCTATGCTACTTTGTTTATTGCAAGCTATAATCCAATGAGGAGTCGGTTTGGTAAAGGACGCCATTCCATGATTCGTTAAATTTTAGTAGACCCAGAATTCTCATCAGAGGCAGAAGTGTGCTGCGTTTCTCTATAAAACGACGCCAGAATTTGTCGAGTATTTTCTCACAAGTTGTATCATATATCAGTACAATTCAATCAGAATACCTAGTAATTCCTACATTTGTTTAAGTCTCTATCCTAGACGCCTTACATCATAAATTCCTGAGGTAGTCTTGCCGAATTTTCCATAGAAACCCCTTACCCCCATGAACCGTATCCTGGCCACTTGAAACAATTAAGGTACTGGTCGATCCTTCTCTACACATTACCGCTTACCGAATTCTATTTTATTTATTAAGGTATTAGTAATTTTTTCGTTAAAAAAAAATAGAATTTATCTAAATTATTATTAAAGTTAGAACCACTTGTATAAAATAAATTCAACATCGAGTTTAACAGATTTAATTTGATAAATTCATGAGTCACCGACCATAGAGGGCTGTAGACACATTGTCAGACATTTTCTTGTTATTTTATTTAGAATAATCCCTTGATCCTTGTTTTATATAATTATATTGTGTTTAAAACATCTAACCTCTCAGCCAGCCCTGCAACGTGTAGGTTCGAATCCTAAACCAGTAACATCGTGGACCAACAAAAGGTAACAACCCTGAACATAAAAAAAAAGGAAAATTTACGATTGTTTGTTTTGCTAATCAACCCCTTTATAGAAACAGGTTCGATTTTGGTGTTCGGCTCAATGCTAATACTACTTTCTTGGTAGTCATAAAAAATGGTAATAGATATATTCAAATCAAAATTCTACAGCATCCAACGAGATGTGAAAATAATACAACATTAGCGTAGACGATATTCCATAAATATTGTTAATCACCTTGGGTGGTTAATATAACAAACCCTGCCATACTCCTATTCAAAATCGGAAAGATAATATATACATGTTATGCATTTGCATTGGAAACGAAAAAGTTCTAATTTCTGTGTTTTAACACGGGAAATTTCAAAATTATTCAGATTTTATTTTTTAGTAAAGATAATTTCTGCAATATATACCAAAGATATACTGTGTGGGATAAGATAAATATCACTTTCTAGTTCTTGAAAGTGTAAGCCTATTTCGTTTGTCGCATTATGGAATATACTGTCAATCCTAGATTACAGTAATAATAGTAACAAAATGTATTCTAAACGACAAAACTATCACTTCTTGTGTACCACATAAAAAATTTAGTTTGTGAAATGCCAACACAAAGTATATTCGGCGTTAGTATCTTTATATGCACGCTTTAGCTATTACTTAAAAGCTTCTCATTCCTCTGATAAACTATTTGAAAAGAACACTACATCTTACATTATACAATTTGTACCAGCCGACTACCAGAACTGCAGTCAATACTAAATTCTCTCTTTCCTGTATTACCTCTATTACTATTACCTTCCAGGCATTTCTAATGTAAAATGAATTCCCTTTTTCAGAGAATGGGTACTGTTCACGGCGAAGAACTACCGTACTTTTTCGGCGCTCCACTTGTTGATGGTTTTAATCACTTTCCGAGAAATTACACAAGATCTGAGCTAGCCCTAGCCGAAGCGGTAATCATATACATAGCCAACTTCGCGAGGACAGGGTAAGTTTTTGTCACGTATGCAATATTAATTCTTTTATCATTAAAACCCACGAAACAGTACAGTATAATTTATGACGGGAAGAAATTTTCGTTTCATTTTCATCTCCCGCAACTTCATATAACTTTTTAGTCCGACGCGACAGCCCTTTGTGGAATATATAATGTATGCACGACAAAAAATATTCACACATTTAGCCGTACTGCAAAATTCAAATGTGAAATACCATCGTTAATAGGAATTACATTTTTTGCGGTATTGTACAGCGTATTATAGTCAGCTCATTTTTAAATATAGTTTTCCATTAAATGAGGATTGCTGTTTATGTCATTGCCTCTTTGATAATGGCCATGCTTGTTAGCGGAAACACATGTAGTAATGGGGCTTGGGTTACCGTAGAATGTATACAGTCTTGTATATAGTAGGAACATTCACGTATGTTGGAAGTATATCTCGATTTAAATGCATTAACCAGACTTCAGTGCATATTATGGCTGTATTTATTCTCGACCCTTACGGTGGGAAACTCGTTTACGATTGGTGATAGAGGGTAAATTTATCTTTTGCAAAGTTGCTAAATTTTGTGTTTGTTAAGAACCCGAACAAAAGGACTTGCGATAAATGACAAGATTAAAAAGAAAAACGAAAAAAGGCAATTTCCTTATTTACTTGTAACATTTTTACTTGGCCTTGCAGAGAAAAACATATTCTCGACGCCACCATCGATCTTCTGTCTAATGGCGTACTCGAAATTTTTATGCCATCATCAACTTCCTTATTTCTTACCGGCGCCATATTGGATTTTGGCACCCTAAGAAAAGCAGCTTCATTTCTGATTTCAACTATGTATAACATGTTGACAAAAGATTTTAATATTATGCTTTAATTGACGAAGAATATATTTTAAAATTATAAAGTAGTAGATAAAGTAGCCACTAACTTAAACGTAAGCTGGCAAACGTATTCTTCATCAATTAAAACATAATATCTAAAACCCAGCATTTACCAACTTTGCCAAATTTAAACCCCACCCTCCAATCTCCTAAATAAGCGGTATAAGAGTCAAAAATTAATCAGTCCCAGCTTACTCAAAGTGTAAAAGAAGTACATAGCATGCAATTCTGGTGAGTTCTATTGACTTGCAGTCAAACACGCCACAATAGCGTGTCAACGAATGATCGTAACTGTGATGTAATCTTAACAAAAAAATCATATTAAAATCTCTCCAATGGATACTATTTGTTGTGAATGGTACGACAGCATCTGCCAGAATAACAGGCAACGGGGAAATGACTACATAACTTCCCTCTAGTCTGATCTCCTTCGGTTATTTATTTGTTTGTGATAATATTTCCTCAAATTGAATATCCCTTTTTTACGTGTCATCACATTCGTTTGATAGCGTCCAGAGTTTACGACTGCAAGTACTCATTAATGTCAGTACACTAGCAAACTCCAGTAAAGTATTAGAGTATATAATATGAAATCGTTTACGTGGGTTGAGTCAAGTTAAATGTAACCTTGTTTTGGGAATATCAAATATTGCTGAAATGGAAAATATATCGCAACTAATTGTGGTTGATTACAAATAAATGCAATCGAATACAAATGAACGAAGAAACATGAAGGCAACCAAAGCTTTTCAACTCAAATTGTATTTGAGAGGAAACGTGTTAAGATGAAAAATTTTGAATCAAGTTCCGTCGTTTGGAAGAACCGAGGGTTTGTTACGTGGCACACTAGCACAGAATCATAGTTCTGAAATTAGTTTTTTCTGTCATTCGAAAATCTTATTTATTTCAATTTAAATAGGTTAACGAATATCCAGTTGATGTCCGTGAATCTACGAGAGTGATGTATGTATTAAAAGCGCTACAAACAAAAAAAAAATTAATAAACTGTGTTAGGAGTAAAGTAACAGAATAACTAAAAAAGTGCAAGCAAAAGTTGCGTCTGAAAGAAATAAACACCTTAACCACCAAACTTAAAAATTTGAATATTATTATGGGTTCTTTTCTACAAACATTTAATCAAAATACGAACTATTCCAGTCGCAGAACTGCGATCACTCCGGGAGGCCAAAACAAAACGGGAATCTGATTTAAAATAAATTTGTAAATTTCAATTTTAAAAAGATAGCTGTCGGTTAAGGATTTGAGAAATTATGTTTTTCTTTTTAAAGAAAGATGTTGTGAAAGGAAATATAATTTGAAATTTCATAAAGCAAAACTGTAACGCACATACTCTAAAATCTGTTTAACTTGTCTTTACATCATTTTCGATTTACAAAAAATAAAGTTTAATCGATGTTATTAAACCAAGTCTCATAACAATATACCTTCGCGATGCGATGATATATAATTTTTGCCTTTTGAGCAGCCGATTTTAGTCGAAATGCTTCAATAACGGTATCAAATAATATTTCTTTTACATTTATAACATTTCTGTACATAATTTGTGTTAAAAGATATAACGAAGGAAAAGCCACATATACGCAGAGCGCAACATAAATTTTACTGTACCTACCACTATTATGCATTGCTTTTCACAATTACTTTTTTGCAATTTGCTACGATAAGATGAATTTTCCAATAATAAATCTTGGTAGCAATTAAAATCATTACTTACTCGACCTATATTCCGCGTACGGGGGCTTTTAAATCATGCCTAACCATTATAATTACACAGAGCTACTAATCAGCAGCACGTTTAATAGAATCCGCCGACTCTCCGGCAGCGGCGCGGCGGTAAATTGTTGTTAGGACGGAACACGCAAAGTTAAGATACAGCAATTATATTTACCTCCGCACATTTGTACATATTATGTATGTGTCTAGGCATGCAATAGTAATTAGTAGTGAATTTTAAATTATGCACACTAATGTTTCCACTGAATATAAGGCACACGCGCGGCCATAAACGATGCAGCTAATAGGATTTTACGCTAAAGTATCTCCAATAAAATGATAACGGCGAACTGGTTTCGCTGGAACTTTATTTGATTGTCGGCAGAATAGCTGGTCTAGTTTCGTTCTCGCTCACTAAATGGTTAGTTAGGTTTCACGTAAAACGATTTCACACATTTAGATGTACATATGTATGCGAAGACGTAAATATAATTTTACCAGAACAATTTAAATACTTCGTAGTACATTATGTAAATAACATTCTGTAATGTTATTATTCCCAGCATTGAGGTTAGCTGTACTTAGCGCCACGCATACATGACGCACAGTGACTCCAATAAATCTACTCATTTCCCTGTAGTAGCAGTGAGCTTGCTTTTAGTAGCGACGACTTTCGTATTATCTATTGATTGCAGAACATTATAAGTCCAGCTAACGACGGCAGTGGTGGAACGGTATAATAACTTCATTTTGTTGATTTTTCTCGCCTCTTAAAACATCAAGTGATGCTAATTTTAATTTCTGAATATAAGTTGAATTGTCATCGAAGAACTCGTGTTTGATTGTACTTAGAATTTCGAAGTGTCTATCGCAAGAGGTTTGTTTCTATTTCGTATTTTGTTTTCCATTTGAATTTCAATTGCCAAAAGAGTGTTTCTGAGGCACTCCTAATTTCCATA
This sequence comes from Oryctes borbonicus, assembly GCA_902654985.2. NCBI lineage: Eukaryota > Metazoa > Arthropoda > Insecta > Coleoptera > Scarabaeidae > Oryctes > Oryctes borbonicus. The sequence goes on along the minus strand of LR736859.1, from coordinate 1,594,627 downwards.
AACCCTAAATTTAATTAATTAATTTGGAAAAATCAACAATTCCTCAATTTTCGCCGCGACTACAACATTACAGTAGAGAGAGCTTTATACATATAAATTGGTAACAATAATTCACGCATCTACGCGACTCACTATTTTTATAAAAACTTTTATTTATTGCACACCTATTCTAAGATCTTGTCTAGCTTTTTTCATCAGTAAAGCTTGACATACATTGGTAACACTTCTTAAAGGAATCATTTGCAAGTTTCAACAACAATTACATGCGGACACGTAATTTCATTTACCTGGTGTTATTTACAGCTCCTCTATAGTTTTGTTCTGTGACACATACATAGATCTCTACTTCAGCACTTTCTGTTAAGGTGGAAAGTAAAAATTTGTGAAAATATTACCAAGTGTTTTCCTTTGATTGTGTAAGATATGTTTCCCCATGAGGCATAGTTTTCGTAAACTATTTAATGGCTACATAAGTGAGCCTTATCGGCGCGCCGTGATTACCTTGAAATTGTCAACTCGATTAAGTTTATCACCTCCGTTCTTTTACTTGTAAAACTACATAAATTAAAGCTCCATCAAATAATAATGTAAAGAAATAGTCTTTTTCTTCGTTATTCCTTTTAAAAATTTCTTGATATGTCCTAGCACAAACTTCAACTAATTGTCATCATCAGCTAAAATTTACATAAATATTACGCTTAATAAAGTTAATATTAAGACTCTGAATACAATAACAATCATGAAAGCACAGCTATAATTTTACGGTATATATTTTTATTACTTGAATAATAAAATCACAACAAATAAGTCATCTCATTTACTAATACAATCTCCATTTAACTGTAAACACTTAACTGAACGTTCAGGTAATCCCGAAACGAGGCCAACGCTATACTTTTCGGTGATAGTGGTCCAGGCTTGCAAAACTGATCGAATCAAATCTTCTTTATTTCGTGGTGCTGCTCGCTCTACTTCAATTTTCATTAGTCCCCATATGTTTTCGATGGGACTAAGATCTGGGGAAGCTGCTGGCCATGGAATTGTTGCCAAGTTTTGTTCTAGCATCGAAGCTTTAGTGCAGGCAGAAGTATGGCATCTTACATTATCCTGTTGAAAACGCCAACCCTCGGGATATAAAGGACGAAATTTGGAAATTTGAACGGTAACATTTTCTCTTGATAGGATTTTTAAATGATTTGCACCAAGCTGAAAACAACTTTCGTCAGATATAAAAACATCACTAAAATTATCGTTTCGAAATCGTTGGCAAAAATCTATTCTTCGTTGCTTTTGTAGAGGTGTCATTGCAGGGATTTTTTTGGTTTCCTTGATAAGTAACCTTGTCTTCTCAGTGAAATGCGGACAGTTTCTGGATACACTCTTATTTGACGTTGATTTCCAAATCTGTTAGCCATTTTTCGAAACACTAGGCGCGGGTTTTGTCATCCTAAAGTCACTAAAGCGTTTAGAATGTTTCCGCTAATCTTACGCGGTCTTCCAGAAACTGGTCCATGGCTCATATCTCTCCAATTTTTTATCCTCTTTATTGTCTCATATACTGCACTTTTTCCGAGTTCAGTCAATTGCACTAATTTGTTAACGTTTTGAACACCTTTTCTATACAAATATTCCACCAACTTTCTTCTTGCGACATTATTTCACAAATATTAAGCCTGTTGATAATCAATAATATTTAACAGCTGGTGTTGTTATATGATTTTTGCCATGGCCTACAGTCGGCACAACCTACTTGATGCATTACTTTCGTCTTAGGATGTAACAAAAAAGAAATATATTAAAATTAAGAAAAATAATAAATTCCAGATACTTTCTAGACGGAGTATTGGATCATATTAAAAGATTATGTAATAAAGCCTTGGCGGGTTCAGTTAGTTTCATTTCAGTTCTATCCGAAATTGTATTTATATGTCGTAATAAATCCGTAAAATAAACCGAATTTTCAAATAAATATTCTATAAAGTCCAACAATTTTAGTTTTTATATTCTCACATATTCGCCCAAATCTTGTTTTTTTCCGAGCTTACATCAGTTCTGGGGATAAAACCGTGAAATTACTGGCAGCTTTCGCAATAACGCAATATGGAGTAACAATGCTCGCCAAGTGTAATAGAAATTTTCGCTAACAAATCGAAATCGAGATTGCAACACCAAGGATTGCGAGCAAAAATTGAAAAAGCTATCTTTCTAACAATACGAAGGAAAATTGATCCTTCGTGGGAGAAGTAACATGAAATTTTCCGCAACAATACCGAAATATAATGAATTTCCAAACTGAGAAACCGCTAGACCTATTTTTAATTAACACATACATGGAAACCGAATACGAAACCCAAAGTTTTCATTAGAATAACTCCTGCGTATGTAATAAAAAAAAAAAGGATTCCCATCTAGATTTTATAATAATGGAAAATTAAAGAAAAAATAGATTGAATGCAACGCTATTATCTACTATATCTACTATAAGTGTAACAACACGTATAGTAGAAACTGGATATACATATACATTTGATAACTTAAAAGTATTTTCTTTTAATAAAGAAAAGCTATAAAATGACCTTTCTAGAATTTTATAAAGGAAGATTTACTATTGAATCCGGACAACTTTTTAAAATAAACAAATATAATAAACCCTTCTTTAACCTTCGTTTTTCTCGCATTTAATTTCCATTAGTTGGTTCCATGGTATTTGTATGTATACTCGTTATGTAAAACTTTCAGCTTTATTGTTTCATTTCCTGACGATACCGCGAGACCAATTGTACGTCGAGTACTAATGAAAATACTTGTGGTAACCCTTCACGTCAAATTTTTAATTGTTAGCAGGCTTTGACATGATGGAGCCCAGAAGAAACTCTATGAGATATAGGGCGAGACGTCAGATGCGTGTTTAGTCTGCAAACCTCTCTAAAAGAGAAAATCAAATGCTGTTTAAAGCGCGCCCAAGAAATAAATGTGTCTTACTTATTAATATCCGTTCTATTACAAAATTTTAACGCAAATGTTGCTATAGTTTTTGATTATATTGTTATGACATTTATTTTGTTGTCATAGTAAAAGTGTTCACCTTTCCCGTGATCTTGTAATCACGCAGAAAGAAAGGAAGCAAGTAATAATTACTTGGAGGAAATAAACAACGCTTATGTATACGCAAGAGAATATGTTCTACAACCAAGAAAATCGATGGAAAAATTACTGAATGCAACCAAGCGAATAGATTTTATCTAAAATGTTACCACTTTCTTCAACTACAACAAATATTTCCAAAATAACTTTCTTCTCTTGATATAAAAGCCTTGTTTGTGTTCTCTCTTCTCTTGTCGCCAATTTGTCTTGTCTTATCAGAGTCACCCGTCTTTATTAGCAATTGACTCGAAAATACACATACACGTTAGGTCGCTTTTAGTAGACCGGGTCACATATGTACTATATATCTGTACATATTGTAGATTTTACAAGAGAAAAAATGTTATATTTTTAGTTGCGTTGAAATGTAATAATTTGTTTTTCAGTTATCTGAAAAAATCGTAATTTTTTGATCGGCTTAACCGTGATTGACGGTAATTAAGAATCAATTAATCAGTCGTCGAGAATTTATTCTTAAAAAGTACCTTATAATATTTTTTATACTGCTAGGTATTTTTATTTATTAACAACCTAATAAAATCATAAAATAGAACCCCTACATCTTTCTCAAAGTATTCTTTGTTCAATCTATCAAACTCTCATTCATTTTACCACAATAGGATTATAAAGGTGGACAAATTTGCATAATACAGTTTTCACCGAGGCAAAGTATCATTAACCCAAAATGACTTCAAAATTCTTGGGTTCGTAGAACTCATCAAACTTTATTGTGTTTATTATAAGTTCAGAACATTGAGTGTTTACCTATGAACTAATGATTTTAAGCTAGGGTTTTTTGTATATTTCTCAACTTTAAACATTCATAATTTCTTTTACAATTTGGAAGCTGGCTCCAAGACTTACAATCCACAGCTATCAGGGAATTGGTAATTTATACGGGCTCGTATACAAGTCCAAAAATACTGGCCCCTTAATTAAATGTAAGTATAAGATACATGGTATGCCAGAGTTAACAAGCTATTTATTCTTTCTTTTTCTATTAAAGTTGTTATTGATAGTACTTTAAAATGGGTACTGCAAAATCTTAATCTCTTAGCTTGAATTGGTAAAGCTTCCCAATTTAATTTGAATGCATTTTTGGTCCACGTTGGGATGCAAATTTGTTTCTTCAGAACTGGATAACTAGAATGATGGAGAGTTAAGTACGGGCTTATTGGACTGCTCAAAAAGTAAGAAACCATTACATTCTTTATCTAACCATTAGAATACTGGAGCTTTTCTAGGTTTAAAACGAAATTAAACTTTTTAAAGCATTGGGAGCATTGTAGCTTGGAAACTAAGAAAAGCTAAATGATTGGAACGGATTGCAATCGTATCATATCGATTAGTTTATCGACCGAAAGGTCATATTTAGCTTGCAAAATCTTCATCTGGCGCCAATTTCGAACAAGTACCAATAACCTAAGACGCATAAATAAAAAATCTTGAAAGCATCAGAGAAGTACAGGAAATGTTACTAGCAAAGGCTCTAGATTTTATAATTTACCGTCGATCATTTTCAAAAATACTCTCTACAGTGCAAATATTTAACAAGTTGGCATCTATTAGTAATCATTATAATTAATACCTTCCCGAAAATATAATTCTTGAGAGGAACTATAATACAGTGCACAACTTTTTTAATATCATCTTCGTAATTTAATCCTTTCAGTGAGGAATATTTATAATTAGTCAATTAGAATAGCCTTGGAGTTGCAGTCCTGTGTACAAGACACAAATGGCAAAAGGGTTAAAACGAAAACGCGCTGATTTCACAAGCATTTATACCCGTATATTAATTAGCTTCGGATTCATCTACGGCCTGCTAATACGGAGTTGGTTATATCGGTAGATGTTGGCGTCTACGAAAACTTACGCAAGACCAAAATTCACGCCTATGTCGCGGAAGAAAATGTCATGAAATGGGCGGACCAGTACGTATTATTACGTCGACTTCTACCGTCGGTAACTTAGCAGAACTTCCAATTTACGTTCGCATTGTTCATATTTACGCTTCGATAACTTAATTCTGAATCTGAATAAATTTTCTTTGTGCTAATTCTGTATACACGTACTTCTCGGTAATATGAACACATGTAAATGGCAAAATAGGAAAAATCGAAATTGCGCCCTGTTAAAGCTGTTATACGTGATGAATTTACGCCCTTTCCTTCTCCCGAAGGTTTACTCGCTTCTTTTAGTCCGTTTTTTAAAAAGTACGAATCGAAAAATGCTACGGTTTTCGTAAAATGAGAATTATACGTTCGAATATGCACGGCTCGGTAAATACCGATGAAAAGCTTGCCAAGCTAATATTGACATTCGATGATTGTTTTAGGTATCCGTATAGTCCTCAATGTCTGTTTTGATTCGACGATTGTATGTAATTTGCATGTGTTTTAAGGTTCTGTTCGAACTCACCGATAATGTAGCGTACTTGAGTGGTCCGGTATCTAAAATAGACATGCAATCAGTGTCATAATAAGTTATGTCTACAAAAGAAGCATGATGTACGACGGCGTCATTATTCTCTCTTGAATGATATATTACAATTATGCTAAACATACTTCGGAATTATTTGTTTCAACGTTGATTAGAAAAAAGAAGATAATACTGAAAATTGTACATTACTGCGAATGTCGCTGTACAAGATGCAAAATACTGATATAAATGACCTTAATTGCTATAGCTATTAGTCCAATTAAAGAATGAACCAAACTCCACTAGTGTATTTCAGGGATTGCTTGGCTTGATGTCGGCAACTGGCTCGGCATTACATGAAACCGCGAACCTTTAGCCAAATATAAGCTCGCAACGTTTTCGCATACTTACCTGATCTTTCGACCTTTGCCGTGCACCAACCCTTAACAAACAATCTTCGAAAATTAGTTCGTTGATCTGCCGACCGTGACATGTTTGCAACGCTTAGCAACTGATCATCAACCAACGCTGCATCAGATGAATTGGTTCAACATCGTCTTGGTTATGTCACTCAAGCGTTTACTACCGAACGTAGTTTGATTAGCGTTTTCCAATTGCCGACGAACGCTTAAGTGATATTGCGGACCCACAGTCAAACCCAACGTTACAAAAGTGTCATTGGTTTTGTATGCTTTATTGACACTCTTTCGACCGTGGCTAATCGTTATCGATATTATCCCGACCGCATGTCTTAAATAAAATAAAATATCCTCTCGTTGGCTACCCATGTAACAGAAAAAATATGGTGTTTGTTTATGGTTTTTGTAGTGGGAATGCTACAACCGCATTTGAAGGATATCGTCAACGGACTCCAAATGAAATTTTATTTATTTGTTATTACAATGTAATTTGAAAATAAGTGAACTTTGGATAAGAAAATATGATTTTTTTTTAGTTTCACATACATATACAACCCATTTCTGGATTTTGATTTGTTCCCCCTGACTCGCCTTGTAAAAATTCTTTTGGTAAACAGTTATTTTTTATGTATTTGTACGAGTATAATATTAGTAGCTATTACTGAAAAATTTGCCCCTGTATTTAAAAACAAACAACAATGATTCATAAATATTTCAAACGGTGAAAGTGGCGTTATTTTTGAAGACGTTCTTACATGAATGTTATTTGCGCAGATAGAACAAATGTAATTTCAGGCAATGTGTTCATTGGCCTAGACGTATTTTTTCGCTTGGATCCGATCGGATTTCGTTTGCGACGAACCGTACAGCCGTAATCGAGCATGTGTGTATACGGAAAAGGGAAAATTAGACTTTTTCTTAAATATCTAACAAATGTTCAAGTGCGTTTTACATGAATGATGTGTAACGTAGGAACCAAACTAGGTTTTCGCAGATTATTTAGCCTAAAATTTTTGTTGACGGCTCAACATTCTATATATCACCGTTAACACGGATTTGTAAAATTAATTCATAACACGAAAAGTTCTCTCTATTGTAAAAATCTGTTGCGTCTATATGCAAACGTTAAAAACATCAAGTGTACCTCATACAGCAGTTCAGCCATGCCAGATGATACAAGTAAGCTTACAGTACCTGCAGAGAGGCCTAGGACATTGCAACGTCAATATCGAAGAAAGACGGTTGGAAATTACCTATTAATGTGTTTTGTTTTCTATTTGGAAGAAATTACGATTACTATAGTACGGACCTATTCATATTCAACATTTTAAGAATTTCAATAGAACCTTACTTCAGCAATATTTAAATAAATCTATTATTTTAGAATACGCCTACGTTGATGTTGATGGTTTTGTATCGTATTCTAAGCTCATGCTACAGTCTCATGATCTTTAGGCGGCAAAAGCTTTGCATAGGACGATCTGTACAGAATGGATATATGTGCGGATCCCTTTTAAGCTGAAGATATACTTAACACACATCCATTTTCATATTTGAGTGTACATTTTTGTAGGGGCTGTAAGCTTTCACAGTTCACGCTGACCGAAACCACAGAGAAGTAGTCATTCAATCCATGAAACTCTATAATTAGCTTCCTGCCAAATACAAGATCAACTTAAAAATAAACTGAAAGGATATTTGATCCAGTACTGCGTTTCTCATGTAAAGTACTTACATAATTTACTTTAATTTTCCTTTGATTTGCAAAATTTGTAAAATACCAAATTGACTAATCTCACTTACGTTTTGTTTTGAATATTCCTGGTGGTGGGCGATGTTCTATACTTATAAGTTTACATAATAAAAATTCTTTACTCGTATTCATCTGACATTATTTTGATGCATCTCTTCTAATACCCAATCCCCAAATCAATGACTGCATTGGATTTAACCACAGAACATATTTCAAGAGATTCCATCGAAAATTTTAGAAAATTTAGCAGAATTGCATTGTTGCTGTTTTGCTTTTTACTCCCTTGGGGGCCAATTGAGTAGATCGTATACTCTCAACTACCAATTGCAAATGCGACTTAGTTCTAGACGATACACATCTCAAACTAATTATTTCATTCAGGTGAAATACTCTGAACATATCCGAATTATTCTGCGGCCTATAGGTATGTCTTATTTAAATATGTGCAAGCGTAGAAGAAGATGCACATTTAATGTAGGTGTACTTGAAATTGTAAGTATTCTCCGAGAGATTTCATTATATTTGGATTGGTGCACGAGTACTCATGCAAGGTTAATTTTAATTTTTTAGGTTAATTTGGCTTTCCAAATTTAATTATCTATAGCCAAGCAAATTAATGCATTCCTGTTTAATATAGTAGCAATTTCAGACGTAAGTTTATTATGCAGCTATTAAGCAAATATAATCTATTACTCGCGATTCTGTAATCAAACATAAGATGGTGAGGAATTACTTTCATTTAAACTTCGTTTCCTCCGAGATATAGATGAGGGTGTGTATATAGCAGATTCCGCTCTAATCATCCCCTCAGACGGGTTAATTAATCAACCAGACTTTGTGATGTAGGTACTTTGGTAATTCCATATTAATCAAAGTTGCTGCCGCTAACGCCCGTACTACGCTACCATAGCAGTAACATCCGGCCGTTGACTACCGAAAATATTTTCGTGACCCAGACGAATCGACTGAGCACGCATAACATGTTCCGTACTGCCGCGTCTAACTAAATAGGTTTAAATTATTGAAACTTTGGGGGCACCGCTTGAGCCAGCTGCGGATCAAACTCGCAATTCGGTTGTTTTAGCCGATAGTTTGGGATCGTGTCAAAAGATTATTAGTTTATAAAATCGATTAAGCTCAATAGTGACGTGAAGTTGATAAGTTTAACTTGTACGACGTGGCTTCATATCATAATGTACAAAAGGCATTAAGTAAAGCTTAATCTTAGAAGGGAATTGAGGAAATTTAAATTCCACGCGAACTGAGTATCTCCTTATGGCTTTCAGGAGCATATTCTATATGTCTCAGAGCATCCTTTAATAGCGAAATAAACATTTGCGTTAAATTTTTACTAAGCTGCATATAACTATACGTATAACCTTCATTTTAGTGATTATCAGTTTTATTGTAGGATCTTTAAAGTGCAGCAAATTACAGCTCAATAGAATTGAAAATATTGCTACACGGATTGCATTTTCGCCTAAATGAAAGCTAATGAAATGCGATCTCAGTCGCATTTTATTAGCTTGAATTATTATTTCCATGTGCACACGGACTTGAGCAAAAATTAATTCAATCAATTGGCGATTTGCAATTAATAATTGAATGAAATTAATTACAAACATCAATTGCAACTAACAATAACATTTCTAACATATACGATGCATTTCCAAAATATTTAGTGCAGCAATTGTAGTTTCTCAGAAATATAATAATGCAACCCCTATTAGCCAAATAGAGACCCTACTGTCTTTACATAACGAATCCAGATTCCTTGGTCTTAAGAATAGTCCACACTAGCTATCTTTCTTGTTAGTGATTAACCCTCTTCCACTCTTCGTTTCGTTTTTCTATAATAAATGACCTTTACTACTACGATCAGTCTAAAAGCTAGAAATTGTCTGCATATTTAATCACTTCTCGAACTACGTCGTTAGGGTATTAAAGCATATTTTTTTCCAATATATTATAGACCGAAAGCTATATAAAGTTGGAAAAACAATCTTTGAAAAAAATTGAAACAATTTTCACGTCTTAAAGATTTTATTGAAGTTATTGAAATATTTGAATCCCGTTGGCCAGTCTGCACATAAATATGCTCTTAGATTAATTTTGGCAGTTAAAACTGAATTTCTTTCCAAACTTCTTTCATTTTGGCTTCAAGTAGTGTTTTTAAAGAGTTTCTGTAATGCTTTCATTGAGTTTTTGCCAAGTGCCTCAAATACTCGACTGAATTTAGGTCCGTGTATTGAGCTTGTCAATTCAGGCGATAGAATCCATTTTTGTACATTCAATTTCTATTTTTCGAGTTGTATGGTAGAAGGCATCGTTTTGTTAAAAAAATAAATGTATACAACGGTCTTGTCGCATTTTCGACATCCCCTTACGTTTTGCTTCCCCAACGTTCTGGGAAGACGTACACTAGCATATTATAATGCTGGCACCTTCGTTCTTGAGAGTAGGAACGGCGCAATCCTTGTGAATGTATGAACTCTATTTATCAATGTTTTTTCTTTAAAATTAGCATTATCGTGTCAATAACATTCCGTTTGGAAGAAACATGTTTGTAATGATCACCTCTATAGTCGTTTCGTGGTACCCTAAAACCCTTTCCGGTTTTCAATTGTCCGACCTTGTATCTTTTTATCCACTCCAACTGTATTTTTTGTTGATTTTGGCCAATAGCTACCTTCTCCTTGCCTCGCAACTTCTATATCCCGCACCGAACGTCTTTCAACTGTTCCAAATAAAAATTTTGCGCCACTATCTGCACTAAGTTCTGCAACACCTGCATGCTATTCTTTTCATTATTTTTTCGTTGGTATCAATGACATATGTACCTCTTGAATAAAATTTTGTTTACAACCGTTAGATACAAATATCACTCCCATAAAAAATGAGTGACATTTAAAATCTAAAATCTCTATTTAATACGATTATACCGATAAGTGACAAACCCGGATATCACTTATAGACCCTATTCCCTCGAAGTTTGCGTTGGAGCGTATTTAAACCGGAATCATCTTAATCTCCGAGGAGAATAGGATAATATAAAAAAAAAACAGAGGTTATCCTGCTCCCGTTCCTTACATCTATTAGACCGCAAGCCACCAAAAGTGTATCCGTGTTCTTCAATCATTTTCAAATTATCTTTGACTCGTATATGACGCAATATAACGAATAATTGGCATATTACACATATTTGTTTTCGAAGCGGTTTTCACATGAAAATTGAGAAGAAGCTTATATTTTTTTCTAATTTCAGGTTGTGAATCTTCCCTTTCTAAGTAAAGTTGTAACTGTACAATGGAAAATCTGCACCATTTCGTACAGTTCCCACACATCCCAAGTTACTCAAAAGCAAGTATAGTAGATAAAGTAAGATAAAGTAGATCAAGATCAAGATCAAAGATTAAGATTTGGAGGTATCACTTTTTCTACTAGAATCCACTCGTTACTACTGCATCCGTAGCTTTTAAAATTGCATTGCGTCCAGTCCAATATTGTATCTGCATCTCGCTAGAGAACAGCGAGTAAACCAAGGCATCATTAGTATATGTATGTAATACGTCTCGACACTGTATGGAAGTTAGTTTCGAAAGTTCTTGAAAGTACTGACGTTAATAATTAATTATGTTTCCTCTATAGTCTTTACTTTTCATTTTCTCTGTTTACAACTTACACTATTTGAATGTTTGGATAGCTTATCTGAGGCTCCTTATCTATTTAAAGAGTTTTTATGGAACAAATATCTTGAAAATGTGTATATGAAAGAGATAATTGGCTTGAAACTTTCAAGCTAACCTCACAACTGCGTTTCTTCTTTACTTATAAATTTGTAACATTGCAGGTTATTGTTCCAGAAATTAAAATAGTTGCATCTAATCATTTACATTAAGTAAGAACAATACAAATTATACAGGGTGGGGCAATAGTGTGAGATTCATGGAACGCACTCTTTTAAAACTAAACGTTTTCCGGGTTTGGACCGTATCATAATTAATCGAAAACTCAACCTTTCGCCCACGATCATATGGGGCTCCTTCAGGGGAGGGAAGGTGGTAGGCAACAGTTAACAGGGTATCTCAACGTGTAAACCACGCCAGAAGTTGGTCATGGTAACTCAGCATGTGAACCATGCCAGAGGCGAAAATCAACTGCTCAGAGCAGTTGGCGTGGTTTACACGTTGTTACCGTGCCAACTGTTGCCTATCATCTTCCCTCTCCTGAAGAAACCCCATACGATCGTGGATGAAATGTCGAGTTTTCGATTAATTATGACACGCTGCAAACCCGGCGCAAGTTTAATTTTAACTGACTCTAGCCGTAGAAACCTACGTTATTATTTGAAAACACTCTACTATTGATAATACATATTTTTAGTATTTTGCTTAAAATTGCTTAAATCACCTCATTCAAAAATATTTAACCAGTTTCCCATAATAAAACATGTTTCCGTTCACTGCTGATCGCGAGCTTATTCGTCGTATAGTATAATGCCAATCACCTATTCCTATTCAGCTATCGCCCCCAGTCGACTCCTTGTTTATGATTGACCATTTTAAAATAGTATACAAACTGTCTCTAGCAACAAAGAGCCATCGACTGTCGTTGTAAATTTACTATTTTTTTTTAAAGTGATAGTGCGCACTTCGTTTATTTAAAGGGCGAGATATATGAGACACAAATCACCGATGCATCTATCAATGCTTTCGATGGAAAGTGGAACTCAATATTCAGCACAGAAACGTTATTTTGTATGCAAGATTGCTTTGATTCCAAGTATATATATGTATGTGCGTGTATGTCTGTATATTCCGCGGTTCATTAAATCGGATCCCTGTGTGGTTCACGTAATTCGAGCCGCCTAATATTTTTGAATATCTTTATCGAAACTTCCGCTTCCGTTACTTTTTCGCCGATATTGTATTCCCATTTCGCAGCATTACCTTGCTCTAAGCATTCATTTCATTCTTCTTCTCCTTTTTTGTTGTTCCCGAAGCGGAATTTTTATACAGTGCTTTGGTTTATGAGCATTTTTTATTTTACCTTCCTTCTATTTATCTACGAAGCCGTGGTAGATGGAAATTAATCACTACTTTTTAGGCAAAATGTTCCTTTAGATTTTTACTTAGAAGCTTTAACGATCCATAACTGTGTAATATCAGGGTTCTCCACACTAATGGCGTACTTGTGCTTTCATGTCTCCAAGTTTATGGCTAATTCTCTGGTAAGAATCGTTATATAAATGTGAAAATTTACTTTTTTAGTAATAGCGTTCACACAGAAAAAAAAATGCTGGAATATCTTCTGCAATTGTAGTTTAAAGATCCGGGACACGGACAATTTGTAGCAATTAGTAAAACAATATTGTAGAAGATGAGGGCGGCGGGAAGCTTTTGCTACAATAAACTTGCACTTACTACATTAGTTTACACAGATTGCAACAATTATTTGAATTAAAATATTCTATATTAAACTAAGTAGTTAAACTATGCGGGTACGGGACCACTTTCAAGGTCGTTTGTG